>OY757024.1:26570831-26690831 GCA_963580285.1 Lucinisca nassula
TTGTTCTATGAGCCACGTCATGAGAAAAATCTGCTGTCGCCAAAGTTTGCGAACAACAAAGGTGCAGATCGGCCCGCGCATTCGCACAGTCTGATCAGAACCTTTATGCTCGCTGTTTGAATAGTTCAATACCTCTAGTTATAAGGGGAATGGGAACACCTGGCAGATTTTTCTGCCATTTTTCAAAGGGAGATAACATTCGGGACTTCCTGTTCGCTTTTCTATAAGCCCTGTCCCACTGAAAAAGAGGTCTACTCTTAAAGGAAATCTACTCTTAAAGGAAAGAAATTGCTCCTCAGGAGCAAATTCTTTCCTTTGAGAGTAAACCCCTATTGACATTGCCTGCTCTGAAGGTGTTCCCATTCTCCTTAACACCATACATTGTACGTTTCAAGACACTTACTTGTTTCGCACCTTGTCGCAAAACATCCCTTGATGACCGTCATTTGTTGAGGTTTAACGGCCCCGTCAACACTATTTAGGTCACATTGGAGCCGTTGCTTCCAATTTTGTGGGACAATACCGACACCCGAGCTGAAGTGACATCTCAAGCCCGCCGCCAAATGAAACCAACCGGACGATCCGACTCACACCGCTAGGCATTGTCAGACTTAGTCCTTCTAAGCGGCTTACCAGTCCCCTGTGAATGGGGCTCGAAAGGGGCTTGGCGAAATAGATTGAGCACCATGATGCTTCCATGCAAAGCTGAAACCGACCGCATATAAGTAAGGGTAAACCGGTTGGAGGGTCTAAGCCTGCCCAAACAAAGTGGTGCGAGTATAAACGTATAAACCCTTTCTGTTCGTTTGGGTGGCAAATTGGAAACAACGTCTACAAATTGACCTAAATACACTGTAATGTTGACGGGGACGTAAAACGTATTTCGAACATGTTTGTTTGATTTGATGTTTAACGTCCCCGTCAATACTTTAAAGGTCACTTTGGAGACGTTGCTTCCAATTTAGTGGGACTTTTACCCGACATTGAGATGAAATGACATCTCAAGCTCTGTCGCCCAATGAAACCGTTAGGGTTTATAAGCATGGACCCTTTTGCCTGGGCAAGCTTAGATGGTCTAAGCGGTTTACCAGTACTCGTGTGCGGTCAGATTCAGCTACATTCTGTGAGTATGATGTCTTCCCAACTGAGACTTCTTCACAATCAAAACGTTCTCACCAACAAACACGGCCCAGCAGGTAAACGTCGCTATATAGGACAACGTCAAATCAATGTCGGTGCAACGTCTCGACGTTGCACCGACGTGGATGTGACGTTGCATAAACATCATGACGTTGTACCGACGTCGATGAGACATCACAATCACGTCATGTGCCTGCAGGGCGATATTTGTAGTTCAAACAAGGTTATGACAGTGCCTGACATTTCGAATCTGGGATGGACGAATTTATAGGAGACTCCGATAAGCACGGCGCATATTTCAGCCCGTGTCGGTGAGAAATGATCTGACATATTGGTCACAATTTTTGAAATGCTATATACAGTAACATACCGCTATTAAGACCGCCTAAAATTAAGACAAATTATGCTTTTAAAAGCATATTTAGAAGGACAACATATTATCTTGTGCGGACAAGATATTATCTTGTGTGGACCGTTACCGCTATTAAGACCGCCTAAAATTAAGACAAATTATGCTTTTAAAAGCATATTTAGAAGGACAACATATTATCTTGTGCGGACAAGATATTATCTTGTGTGGACCGTGCAAGATATTATCTTGTTCGCTTCGCACAAGATATTATCTTGTGCGGACAACATAATATCTTGTTCGCACTACATATTATCTTGTGCGCACAAGATATTAAGTTGTGCGAACAAGATATTATCATGTACGCACAAGATAATATCTTGTCCGCACAACATAGATCTTGTCCGGACAAGATATTATCTAGTTCGCACAACTTAATATCTTGTCCGCACAAGATAATATGTTGTGCGAACAAGATAATATCTTGTCCGCACAAGATAATATCTTGTTCGCACAACTCCCCAAGCTCTATGTTATGCAAACAAGATATTAAGTTGTGCAAACAAGATATTATCTTGTCTGCACAAGATAATATGTGGTCCGCACAACATAAATTATGTTGTCCGCACAACTTAATATCTTGTTCGCACAACATATTAAAAAAAATATGTCCCTTCCCGGGTTCCGTAATATGCAGGCAATCCATGCGTAGGTCTGCTAAAATATGCTTATGGTTGGAACAACTCCCGGTAAAGATACGTAAGCAGACAGTGTAAATCCAGACGAGACGGCTCATAATGTGACGTCTCATATGGATCTGCACAGCTTGCTAACTTGTATATGATCACTGACTAAACCCCGGCCTCCGCACATCGGGGCTTGAGGAAATAACTCGGCTGCATGATGCTTCCACGCAGACCACTGACCGCATATGAGTACTGGTAAACCGCTTAGAGGATCTAGGCCTGCCCAGGCAAAGTGGTGCGAGTCGGACCGTCCATGCTTATAAACCCTATTGGTTTCATTGGGCGACAGGGCTAGTGATCTCATTTTATCTCATCGTCGGGTTAAAGTCCCACAAAATTGGAAGCAACGTCTCCAAAATTACCTATATAGTGTTGATGGGGACGTTAATAATCAAATCGAACAAACAAACAAACAAACATAAGCAAATAGTGCAAATCAAGACGAGACGGCTCATAATGATATGTCTCATCTGGATCTGCACAGCTTGCTAACCTGTTTATGATCTCTGACTAAACTCCAGATTTAAATGAACTGTCGTGTCAAAAATAAAGATGGGAGATCTTACTTCAAAAATTCGGGGGGAAAGGGATGATCAGCACGGTGAAAAAGTATAAAGTGGATTTATGTGAAAACTTCATCAGTTTTATGTTTGTTTGTTTGTTTGTTTGATTGATTTTAGGTTTAACGTCCCCGTCAACACTGTGTTTGTCATTTTGGAGACGTTGCTTCCAATTTTGTGGGACTTTTACCCGACATTGAGATGAAATGACATCTCAAGCCCTGTCGCCCAATGAAATCAATAGGGTTTATAAGGATGGACGGTCCGACTCGCACCGCTTTACCTGGGTAGGCTTTTAGATGCTCTTAACGGTTTACCAGTACTCCGGCTTCAGCTCTGCGTGGAAGCATCGTGCAGCCCATCTATTTCTTCAAGCCCAATGGGCGGGGGCCAATTCAGTTTTATGTTTTTGTAGATACTTGTCTTTTTGGGCTCGTAATTTACAAAGATGGACAACGTATAGAACTTTCTTTCAAAGTCACATATTTCTACAACAGAGCTGTTATAACCCCAGAACGATGACGCCATTTTGTGCGTGTACATGTATGTTAGAGTTGAATGGTCTTCTTACATATTTAAAATTTGATTGTTTTAATTGGGAAAGACTTCAGAACGCGCTTTATTTAGAAACATTTCTGCTATAGACAATATTTCAGACATCTTTTATTTATATTATTCTCCAATTAAAAAGGCAATTTGAATTGATGACAAAACGCAGTTTAATCTTATTGAATTAGGACGCTTTATCTTTTTCATAAGAACATAATAATCATAATTAAATTCATTATTAAAGACACAACAAATAAACATTTATGAAGCAAAAACTATTCTTTAACGTTTATTTCATAACAAAACCTTATAACTTCATATAAAAAGACTTATTTATAGACTATATAATATTTGTTCGGTTCTTTGGACCTACTCAATTTTTGATCGGCATAAAGAGGCCTGAATACTCATTCAGGGGCGCCAACTCTTCCGGAAATATTTATGCTCCCTTATCAAAAAGGGGCCTACTCTTAAAGGAAAGAATTTGCTCCTCGGGAGCAAATTCTTTCCTTAAAGGGTAGACCCATTTTCAGGGAGGGTCATTATTCCAGAAAGCAAACCGGAAGTCTTGATGAAAGTTGTCTCCCTTTTACAATGGCATAAACTACATCGGGGGCGTTAACACTCTCCTTAATCTGTTATCGTCGGCCTTTATTCGATAGTTGGTTCTCTCATAAGCCCCTTTGTGCCGTCTTCAAAGCATGCTTTTGAACGATTTTTGAAGCATTGAAAACAGAACAAGTAATTGAATAGCGAAAATCTGGCATTTAATAGACGACTTAATCTAGTGAAGGAAACGTATAGGTTTATATTTGTTGAATGTTTCATTATTTCTTTGAAATTACGATAAAAATGACAATAACATGAACAATATAGATACAATGGGGTTTCAATACTAGTTCAATAAATAGAGAAAACCGCGGATATCAAGCTTTTGTTGAAAACGGTGTAGGGGTTGGTCAATTTAACTAATTTCTAGTCAATAAATGGGAATTGATTCATTCAGTATTGATAGTTTACGGGCACTGAAATGGCGTTCAGATATTCAAAGGTAAGAAAGTTAATTAAATATTGATGTAGAATAAATATAATATATCTGTATAATAGTTACATGACTCTAAGAATGCCATTTTTGCTCACTTGTTTCAAAGTACGAAAAGAATCATCACGAAAAAACGCCTATATAATTCTGACCCCTTTGAACGCTTTATACATAGTAAAATTGGGGTTTAAAGGAGGTAACCCTTATTTTTCTTATTTCTGCTCTGAAATATAGATTGTCGGTACTCGTTAGAACCGCCTCGACGAGGCAAATATAGATTGTCGGTACTCGTTAGAACCGCCTCGACGAGGCGGTTCTAACATGTACCTACAATCTATATTTTGAGCAAAAATAAGAAAAATATCAAACTTTTTCATCTTAAAATCTCCGTTTTTTTCCGACGGTAAATTTTACTATGTATTTGTATAGGCGTGTTACATCTCATAACATTAACAAGTCCGTGAAATGAATTCCCCTGAACCCCCTTCTTTATATAGAGAAAATTGGGTTTATGGGGGCATGCATTATTTTTCTTAGTTTTGCTCAAAACATAAACTGTGGGTTACTCGTTCAATATGGCGGTTCTAACGAGCAACCAAAATCTATGTTCGATGCAAAAAGAATGTGGGTACTCATTATAACTGACTCAATGAGGCGGTTCTAACGAGTATCCATAGTCTATGTTTGATACATAGATTATGGGTACGCCCCACAATCTATGTTTGATACATAGATTGTGGGTACACGATAGAACCACCTCAATCGGGCGGTTCTAATGAGCATCCACACTGTACGACACTGATGGTGGGTACTATAGTTACACAGGCTGGCGGGTCTCATCGGAAACACCGTGGAAATGTTTTCTCGCGACTCGGCTCATCTTAAGCATTCCAATTCTTGTCCCAGAAGTTCCAACAGTTCCATCCACGTTTATAAAATTATGGTATGCGTGTGAAGAATTGGAAACGAATGCAAAATGCAGCAGCTTTGGGGGTATTTTATCGATATGAGGAATATGCATGATTAACTACGTGAGTATTTCTCACACGCGTGAGAAATACTGGTATGAAATCCGTGACGTATTGGAGAGCAATTGGTACCAATTCTTCACGGCGTGAAATTTACGAAACGAGAAATTTACGATTCAAAAATGCTTCCATTGTGACTAATCTGTGTCTGGAAATGCATACCATATTTTTTTTTTTCAAAATGCAGTTCATTTTTTAATTTATCTGCAAGATTTCAGTAAACGGTTTGTAGTTGTAAATATTCCATTGTCCGGCACAGGGCACGTTTAAGTAAATAAATAAATAAATAAATAAATAAATAAATAAATAAATCCACTGTGGTATGTTCTTTTCCTATAAAGTTTGGCCCGTTTACACATCCACGATTCTGACCACGATTCGCTACGGTTTGATGAATCGTGGTGGACCGTAGTGACTCGTAGCAGCCTCGTAGTAGCACCGTAGAAGGATCCGTCGTGATTCGTGGTGATCAGTGATGAACCATACTGATTCGGGAACGTCCACGAATGTTTTAATATCTTTAAAACATTCCTGGAGCCTCTATGGTTTATGTGGGCGTGGTTTAGATCGTAGCGCAACCGTGACGCCACCGTAGACATCCGTAGTAGTACCATGAGTATATTCGTGGGCATCCGTGGGGTTCCGTAGGGAACCGTAGACTCCTTGCCACCAGGATCCAGAACGGACCCTTAAGGTGAGCTACGGTGGCTGTACGGTTATGCTACGGACGACTACGGTTCATCACCGTATGCCACGGTCCTCCTACGGACGGTTACTGTAGCAGTACGGTCCTTCACGGTATGCTACTACGATATAACTGCGATTACTCTACGGTGCATCACGAGTATACAAGAATGTCTACGGTCTGACTACGGTTGGCTACGACTCATGCCGATCTAGCAAGAATGCGTCCACGAATGACAACGGTAGAGCTACGGTATACCACGATCTGTCAAGGAATGCGTCGGTATTTGAGCCTTCCATTCCCACTCTGCTCTCACTAGACTTTCAGAGGACAACACTGGAGCCTTATCTAGACCAGCCAATTCAGAAATCATATATAAATTGTACCCCATTTGTCTTCTGAATGTGTCGATTGCTCACCTTATGTAAAAGAAATAAGTCAGTCTGTTTCTCCTCTGATAGATTTGGAGGCAGACTGAGATTGCGTTTCATGTCATCATCACTAGGAATCTGACTTGCTTCATCTCCAGAACTTGGTGCGGGACTCAGGCTCGCAGGTTGTTGTGAGCATTGCTTGCGCTTTCCTTTCCCTATCCCTGAGGAGACCGCCTGCTTTGCCTGCTTTCTCTTCGGCGCCATGCTTATCGTCCGAAGGCTGAAGCAATACTGATAATTTGATAATGGTTAATGGCAATTACGTCACGTGATCGTCGTCATTCGTAGAAGATCGTAGTAAACCGCGGTGCTTCCGTCAATTACCGTACAAGCAAGTTGCACCGTCATCAACCGTATCACTACCGGGAAGAACCGTGACAAACCGTGGTCATAACCGGAACAGTTCGGCATGTTTGTTTGTTTGATTTGAGGTTTAACGTCCCCGTCAACACTGTGAAGGTCATTTTGGAGACGTTGCTTCCAATTTTGTGGGACTTTTACCCGACATTGAGATGAAATGACATCTCAAGCCCTGCCGCCCAATGAAACCAATTGGGTTTATAAGCATAGATGGTCCGACTCACCGCTTTGCCTGGGCAGGCTTAGATCCACTAAGCAGTTTACCAGTACTCATGTGCGGGTCAATTTCAGCTCTGCGTGGAAGCATCATGCAGCCAATATATTTCTTCAAGCCCCAATGCGCGGGGGCCAATAGTTCGGCATGAACTCGTCGAAACACCGTACTGGGGTCGTAGGAAACCGTCATGAGTGAGTGACACCAACAGCTAAGGTCATACGGAGACGGGACCTCGGTTTAAAGACTCATCCGAAAGTCTGGAGAAGCCCGGGATCGATCCTGCGATTCCTGGTTTACAAGGCAAGTAGCGTTACCACTACACCACGGAGGCTTCTAGGAAACCGTAGTAGCACCGTGATCATTCGTAGGCCTCCGTAGATAACTTGATTTTCACAACGGTTCAACACGGTTCTCCACGATTTTTTGAAACCGTGGAGAACCGGGATAAATCGTGCTTAGAACCGTGACTGTGTAAACTAGGCTGGACTTCTAATGAACTGTCTAATCAGGAGCAATACTTTTTGTCATTCTGTTACGTTGACTATACACACCTTTTTTACAAGAATGCATTGGTCCAAAGACACAAGAGTTGGAATAACCATTTCAAAAACTCACAACTTTCTCGTCTGTTTTCTATCACTCAGAACTTCATATTCTGTCAATTTTTAATTCCCCGTCTCGAAGCGGAGCGGGGATGATAGGAATGGCCTTCGTGTGTCCGTGTGTCCGTCCGTCCGTCCGTACGGTCGTCTGTCTGTCCGTAACACTTTCTTGTCCGCTCCTTATCTCCTGAACCCTTTGATAGCTTTTCATTAAACTTTGGTCAATTATTCGTCTCAGTGAGCTGATGTGCAGAACCCATAAATTAACCATGCCGACTCAAGGTGAAGGTCACAGTTGAAGGTGACGAGTTTGAAACTTTGTCATTTGTGTCCGTTCCATATCTCCTTTACCTTTGGAAGGATTTTCATTAAACTTTGGTCAAATATTCTTTTTAGTGACCTGATGTGCAGAACCCATATATGAACCATGCGGACTCAATGTCACATTTGAAGGTCAAGTATTTGAAACTTTGAATTTTGTGTCCGTACGATATCTCCTTTACCCCTGTAAGGATTCGCATTAAACTTTGGTCAATTATTCCCCTCCGTGAGCTGATGTACAGAACTCATAAATGAACCATGCCGACTCAAGGCCAAGGTCACATTTAAAGGTCAGGAGTTTGAAACTTTGAATTTTGTGACCATTCCATATTTCCTTAACCTTTCATAGGATTTTTTTAAACGTTGGTCAATTATCCCCCCTCACTGAGCTGATGTGCAGAACACATAAATAAACCATGCCGATTCAATGTAAAGGTCACAGTTGAAGGTCACGGGTTTGAAACTTTGTATTTTGTTTCCGTTCCATATCTCCTTTATCCCTGGCAGGATTTTCACTAAACTTTCATCAAATATCCCCCTCACTGAGCTAATATGCAGATTCCATAAATAAACCAGGCCAACATAAGATCAAGGTCACAGCTGAAGGTCACGAGTTTGAAACTTGGAATTTTGTGTCCGTTCCATATCTCCTTTACCCGCCGGGAATGATTTTCATTAAACTTTTGTGAAATATACCCCCTCAGTGAGCTGATGTGCAGAACCCATAAATAAACCATGCCAACTCAAGGTCAAGGTCACAGGTGAAGGTCACAAGGTTGAGCCTAATACAAAGTGCGGCGGAGAATTTGGCTGTCCCTCCGACTGCTTTTTTGTGTATTCTGGAATGATTGCTTTTGTTCTGTTCTGTTCGGTAATTCTATCACATACATGGCTAATTGGAAGTCGCTCTCAAGTCCAAAAATTCTTGCCATACCTGTATTTATGATAAATGTACTTGACAAAGTTGTTTTTTGTTTTATCTTGAAGCCGTATGTTGTGTGTACTCATTAGAATCGCCTCACTGAGGCGATTCTAATGAGTGCACACAGCATGCCTTTATTTCAAGGATAGATAAATATTCCTATAACGCCTCTGGATCTTGACCTATGATGTACATTCAGAGACTCAAACTCTTACTATCTCGAACGAATTTCTACGACCCCAAAGGTGTTCGAGTCATCGAAGTTCGACAACTTCTTAAAAAATCTACTACTTGTATGTAACACAACACTATAAATCCTGAATATTATTGAATAATAGTAAAATGATGGTAGCCAACATGTTCCCTTTTGAAATAGTATTCCATGTTTATTGTCCAGCATTGAAATCTCGCAACAATTAAAACAATGAAGACGCGAATGCAAACTCGATACAGCAGAAAATGCTAAACAATTTGAAACAATGTATATTGAATACAAGTTTGATATCATTGTGAATCGCTTACAAAATGAAACAAAGCCACAAACAGAATAATTTCGATATGGACAATAAGTATTGTTGAGCGTAGAGGTTCGTTTTATTCGCTTTTATTCTCTCTGGGAAACATCTGGTTCCGCATTTGTCAAGTTTGTGTCGTTAAAGTTTCTCGGATATGAACAGCAAGATAGCTATAGGAATTGGATTGTGCACAGTTTGATGTTACTCTGGTGAATATTTTATTTATTTATTTATTTATTTATTTATTTATTTATTTATTTATTTATTTATTTATTTAGTGTTTTACACTATTGGTAATTTCATAATATTTACATTTCCAGTGTAAAGTCTAATGTAAACCTATAGAAAATAATGTAGTTCATACTTCAATGAACGCATCGAGTCACATGATTTTCAGTGACGTCAAGTGACGTTAGTCTATAAACCATGGTTCTCATCGGGCGTTGGTGTAGAAAACAGCGTGTAAATGTGTTTTCGGCTTTAAAAGTTTGCCCTTTAAGATGATGAGGGGCAAAGAATGTAACTATAAAAAAAATTGATTTTTCTGCTTTTCATGAAAGTATGAACGACAGCGGGTCTCTAGCAAAGTTTACATGAACCCCTTCGTGGTTCATTTACTTTGCACGCGACCCAGTGCGTTCATACTTTCATGAACAACAGAAAAATAAAATCCATTTCTTATTTATTTATTTAATTAATTTATTTATAAAGGATCTTACATCTGCACTCTTAGCCATTTCATGCGAAATTTATGAAACGAGGCTCGTTTCATATCGTTTCATAAATGTCATATGAAATGACCACGAGTGTAAGATTTATCATATAACGATTTTAGATCGGACATTATTGCCGAAGAATTCCAACAGAAAGCATGGCAGGCATCATGACGTCACGTATGGGTCATGTGTTATTGCATGTGTTGTCATATGCTTTTTATGACAGGGCGTCGTTCACGGAATAACAGCGGCATTATATGTTAAAACATACGTCGCAACGTCATTTAAGAAATAGATTAGCTCTAGCAGTGAATTGTTGAGTGACATATCACTGTTTGGAGGTCAGTTGTAAAGTAGATCAAATCACTCGCGCGTGATTTATCTACTTAGAACTGACCGACAAATTGTGATATATTACTCAACAAATCACGCAATAAAGCTGATCTATTTCGATTCCAGCCTGACTAAATGCTGTTGTTTCCTTCATATTCTCTCAACATTCCGCCATTGTTTGAAGAAATCCCGCCAACATGTGTGACGGTAACTTGTTTTTGTAACGTTCTTTATCCGTGAAAAGCCTTACTCCGTCAACGTCAAGGAAACGATCGATGATGTCGCAAAACGTCATAAAACGGCGGCTCTTCGCGTCACGTTTTATCGCCTAGTTTGTTTGTTTGTTTGATTTGAAGTTTAACGCCCCCGTCAACACGGTAAATGTCATTTTGGAGACGTTGCTTCCAATTTTGTTGGACTTTTACTGACCCGTAATTGAGATGCAATGACATCTCAAGCCCTGCCGCCCAATGAAACCAATAGGGTTTATAAGCATGGACGGGCCGACTCGCACCGTTTTGCCTGGACAGGCTTAGATCCTCTAAGTGGTTTACCAGCTCTACGTGGAAGCATCATGCTGCCCATATAATTATTCAAGCCCCGATGGGCGGGGGCCGTTTATCGCCCACAATTTATGTTTAGAGAAAAAACTGTTTGTTTGCTTAAAGTTTAACGGCCCAGTCAGTACACTGTTTGGGTCATATGAAGCCGTCAGTTTATCGGAACACCAGAACACACTTTTTCTGGACTAACGTATACATGTACGTAAGCGGTTAACCAGTAAATGTGTTTGTTTGTAACATCCCCGTCAACACTGTATAGAATGTACAGTCTGTTGTCAGACACTGACAACAGCACCCCGTTCCCCAACCTCTCCACGAAAGAATGTTGTCGACCCGGCAGGTGTCGAATTCGCGACCTGCTGTTCAACAGTCAGACGCGCATCCTACTGAGCTGTTGAGGCCAGTTCTTTGCACTATTATATATAAGGCTTTTTTATTGTAAATTCTGGTGGGTGTCAATTCAAACACAATTTCTGACGTTTTAATTATGCGTTTTTAAAAGTGTTATTTTGACATAAAGTGTTTAATTACGGTCTAATGTTACAAGCGGACGATTTATCAAGGGCTGCAGTTTATTTTTCAGTCATTTGTTGTCACGAAAAATATTCACGACAAAAAGTCTACAAAAAATAAAAATGCAAACGGACCCTGTGGCTTTGAAAACAAATCCGAAATTGCAAAAAAAAAAAAAAACAAACAAACAAGACAACGCATAGCTACGCTTACTAGTACCATTCCTATGACCCACAAAGAGGGTTGACGCGTCGTTAAACACCAAATCATCATCATCATCATTACCAGTACCATTATGTCACCAGAACGTTTTGCATTCCCACAGTATTGGCATACTCATATAAGTATATAAGCAAAATATATTTCAGTGAGAAAACGGTACATGTAACTCAATAAGGCGGTTCTAACGACCTCCCGCATTCTGTGTTCTTAGAAAAATAAGAAAAAATTACACCCCTGTAAGCCCTTATTTTTCATAACATCACGTGAACAGGTCCGTGAAATGGACACCCCCGCCCCATTAACCTTTTTTTATAGAGAAAACTACGGTTTACGGGTGTATACATTATTTTACTTATTTCTGCCCCAAGACATAGGTTGTAGGTACTCGTTAGAACCGCCTCAACGAGGCGGTTCTAACGAGCATCCAAAACCTATGTTTGCAGTATAAATAAGAAAAGTAAAACAGATTTTCTTCAGAAAAGTTGTCATTTTGGAGATGTGTAAAATGCACTGTGTCGCACGCGTCACGAAAACCTACCTATATAATTTTGAACCCCTTTAACCCCACTTTTATATAGTAAAACTGGAGTTTACAGGGGTAAACCTTATTTTTGTTATTTCTGTTCTAAAACATAGATTGTGGGTACTCGTTAGAACCGCCTCATCGAGGCGGTTCTAACGAGCACCCAAAACCTATGTTTGCAGTATAAATAAGAAAAATATAACAGAATTTCTTCAGAAAACTAGTCATTTTGGAGATGTGTAAAATGCACTGTGTCGCACGGGTGTCTTATCGTAATTATATGAAGTAGGGTTTACATGGACTTGTTTACATGGACTTGTTAACGTGATAAGTTTGGAATGATCTAAATTAACCATACGGGCCTCCGTGGCCTAGTGGATAAGAGCGCTGACTCTTAGTCATTAGGTCTCTCACCGCCGTAGGTTCGAGCCTCGCTCGGGCCACGTGTGAGACGCCAAGTTCTGCAACGGAAGGTCAGGTGGTTTTTCTCCGGGTACTCCGGTTTTCGCCCACCTCTGATTAACGATCGGCTCGATATGAGTGAAATAATCTTGAAAGGGCCGTAAAACCAAAATCACACAATAAATTCACCATATCAAAACCATATCAAATTATACAGAGGGATTTCTTTAATTAAGCGTCTGGCGTATCTTGATTATTGTATCTAGTGAATGGGTTTATTTGGAACGTTTCACAGTGGATGATTCTGAATGCGCAATTTTAACATAAAATTGTATAAAAAGTAGCAACTAAAAACCTTCAATAAAAGCCCTTTTTGGCTACTTTCATTTATACATGGGAACGGTTTCTAATTTTTTTTTTTATAACTTACCTTTAAAAGTAGTTAAAATTTAAATTTTAATGTTCAGCCTTGTGGGGCGTTATTTTTCCAAAAGGCGCTTTACATGTACTTTACACGTGATATTTTTCTATCTGCCATTACGAAAACACGCCTATACAAATACATTGTAATCTTTATCGCCGAAAAAATGAAAATTTTAAGATGATAAATTGGGATATTTTTCTTATGTCTGCTCAAAATATAGATTGTGGGTACTCGTTAGCACCGCCTCAATGAACGCAGAAATAAGAAAATTAGGTGTACCCCCGTAAACCCCAGTTTTACTATATCAAAGTGGGGTTCGATGGGGTCAAAATTATATAGGCGTGTTTTCGTGATGGAAGGGCCATGCAGACAAGTATTATCAAAATTTTCTTAGTGTAGGGAAAGATTAATGTTTATACGTCTCGGGTAAGTTCTTAACTTGAATGTTTGATTTCCACATATGAACGTACATGTACTTTTGATCAATTCAGTTTAGCCAGCATCATATTAACGAACAAACATAGATTGTGGCTACTCGTTAGAACCGCCTCAATTCTAACAGCAACATTCTGTGTTTTGGAGCAAAAATAAGAAAAATAAATCATACTATGATTTGTCATATGACGTCGCGTCTGAGATTGTAATAACGCCATGTAATAAATTCGATAATCCACTAGTGGATTAAATTTGCAAATTCGTTAGATACGTCCCGTAACGTTACACGTCCTTAATGATGTCGCGTTTACGAATGGCGGAATATTAACATTTTGTGAAACAATCATGAATACACTGTGTTTTAAATGACGTATGATAAAAATAATCTTGCATTTGTGCCCATGTATTATTGAATTTATTAAACTCGTAGAAGAAAAGGGATAAAATGCTCGGCAAAGCCTCGCATTTTATCCATTTTCCTCAACTCGTTTTATAAATTCAACAACATATGAACACTCATGTAAGATCCTCTATATACTGGTTATAAATGCGTGTATTATTGTGTTTTCTTCTTCTTACTGTAAAGTATTCGTATGGGAGCTAGCTCGTGTGAAACACCTCAATGCGGTGGTTCTAACAAGTTCCCTTATTTATCTCCATGTGTTATGTTTTTCATGACATAGATTAAAAAAACTTGGATTGTGGGAGCTCGTTAGAACTGCCCCAACGAGGCAGTTCTAACGAGGAAGATCTAACGAGTCCCCCACAGTCAATGTTTGAAGCATAAATCCGAATATCTGAAAATTGCTATAATTTCCTTCTGAAAAAAAATGAATTTGAAACTGCATTAAAAGATAATACATGTATTATTTAACGTATGCCGTCACCTTGACGTGTTAGAACGCTTGTCCTATGCTCATGGTCACAGTAACCTAAAACAGACTTCAGTTTTGTTCGTTTGTTTGATTTGAGGTTTAACGTCCCCGTAAACACTTTATAGGTCATTTTGGAGACGTTGCTTCCAATTTTTTAGAACTTTTACCAGGCCTTGAGATGAAATGACATCTCAAGCCCTGTCGCCAAATGAAACCAATAGGGTTTATAAGCATGGACGGGCCGCTTTACCTGGACTCGCACCGCTTTGCCTGGGCGGGCTTAGATCCTCTAAGCGGTTTACCAGTACTCGTGTGCGGTCGGTTTCAGCTCTGCAAGGAAGCATCATACAGCCCATCTATTTCTTCAAGCCCCAGAGGGGTGGGGGCCGAAAACAGACTTCAGTAGATTGAAGCTTAATCATTTGGAAAGAAAACGGTTAGAAATTACCCGAAAATAATTAAAAAACTAGAGCGCGCAGTTGATGGCACACCATCGCAAATCCTCACGCTTCTGACAGAGCCAAATATAGCGCGGTTCTCGCAAGCCCATATCTTGTAAAAGAAGCGCGTGTACCAAATTTGTTTGCATTCCGGCCAGTGGTTAAGGAGAGGATAGCGTGCTGGATGAATGGACAGCGAGACAGATGGATGGAGGCAGTCACAATAACTTAAAACACTTTTTAATGCATAGGGATAATGAATATATATGGTTTAGGGTGGGGGTCTGAACAGTTTCTCAGATATTAGGTCTTTATTAAGTGAAAGGGGTGGGGCATTAACCCACACACCCGGGGGACCCTAAGGTTGGAGTCACTGAATGCATCTTATCACAAGGAACAAGAATATATATGGTTATGGGGTGGAGGTCTAAAAGGTTATTAGGCCTTTAATGAAGTGGAGGTGTGTGTGTAGGGTGGGGGGGGGGGGGGGGGGCACGGCCCCATTGCACCCCGGGGACCTCCAGATCGGTGTCATTTAAAGCGTCTTATCATAAGGAACAAGAGTATATATGGTTTTGGGGGATCTGAATGATTTCTGAAATATATGAAGTGGAGGGGATTGGATATGGCCCCAGCGCAACCCGGGGTTCATCCTAGTTGGCGCCACGAAATTCGTCTTATCATAAAGAATAAGAATATATATGGTTAAGGGTTAGTATCTAAACAGTTTCTCAGATATTAGTTTTTTTCTAAAGTGGAGGGGTGGGACATGACCCGTGCGCACCCAAAGTCATCGCTGCTCTCGCACGTCATGGCCGAAAGCTATGTACCAAATTTGGTTGCATTGCGGTCAGTGATTAAGGAGAAGATAGCGTGACGGACGGACGGACAGAAAACTCGGACGGGCGGACGGACGGACTGAGGCGTTCGCAATATCCCCTTACACTTCTTTAAAGAGAGTGGGCCGGGATAATCAAGTTTTATAGAGGAGGGGTGTGACTGGCGATTTTAGAACACCTGTAATTTAAATTAAAGTCGTCACCGATGACGACATAGTCGTCGCATGGATCTAAAAATTGCTATAGTTGCTCGTAGACGACTAAAGTAGATCTAGATCTGTTATGACTAATACTTTATGTGCTTGAAACACGTCAAGATGGGGATTTCCTTTTTTGTGAATGGCTAGTTCACATATGTTCGTTCTGTCGAATAAAACTCTTGAAGCAAACTGCTTAAGACTGCCCAAATGTAAATTTCGTTCTTAGCTCTAAGACTGGATGATGAAGTGGAATCTTGACGTCATTTGTTATGTCGCATTGACGAGTTTCTGCTACAGTTGGTGAGGTGCTGTTTCTGTGTCCGCGTACTATTTATCGGGGGCCCATACTAGGCACGATACTATTTCAGCCGGTGCACGACAAATTTTGAAATCCAACTCATAAGCAGATCTTTGCGAGCAGCTAAGGCTCAGATCAGCCTGTATATCTGTGGAATCTGATCAGAGCCTTCGCTCTTCGTCTGATGTTTCTTAGCTTCTGGGCTAACCGAAGAGCAGCAAGCGAAGCCTCCAGATCGGCTGGTTTGGTACACTTTAAAAATCTTACATGGATGTGATGGGCGGATAGAAAAGTCCGGCCCGAGGGTCACTGTCCGGCATCACGAGGCTTGCCGAGTGATGCCGGACAGTGATCCCGAGGGACGAATTTATCTATCTACCCCTCACACCCATGTAAGATTCTTTTTCTTGCATACCTTTCATTCTGAGAGTGGATTATTTTATATTGCAGTTACATCAATTGTCGTCGTCCTCCATTTTTTATTACAACAAATCGGCGTTTTTGACGTCACTGAACGTGCACTCGTGCAGTGACGTCAAACTTAGCGACGACGTCAAACTTAGCGACAGCGTTCGTGACGTCCTTTTCAACCAGTGCACATCAAACGCGTAAAAATTCTCGATTTTGATCCTATCCTAGGTTAGGATAACCTGAATAGAATACGGATTTCTAATCCATTTCGCTCTCATTTCGCAGAACATTTGAAAGATAATGGTCTACAACTCTGTTCAAGCCATATCTCTCTTCACATACCATATGATGTCGACGAGAAAGATGTTAACAAGTCCATGTGTTGAATACACATGTAGACTCCACTCCATTCGGAGAAAACTGGGGTTTACAGGGGAATGCATTATTCTTATTTATGCTCCAAGACATATGTTGTGTGTACTCGTTAGAACTGCCTCAATGAGGCGGATTCTAATGAGTACACGCAACACTTGTCTATTCCTGCTCCAAGACAATTCATCATCATCATCATCATCATCATCATCATCATCATCATCATCATCATCCTCTTCCCATGTTGCTTCTTCTTCTTCTTCTTCTTCTTCTTCTTCTTCTTCTTCTTCTTCTTCTTCTTCTTCTTGTGTTATAACCTGTGATTTTTATCAGAAATAATAAAACAACTGTCTACTCTTCCAAACCACATTTTTCTCTAAAATGGGGTTTACCGGAGCTTTTATTTTTTGAACGCGGTAACTAACGTGATGCCTTTGTCCTGCAAGAAGATTTTGAGATCTGTCCAAACACACACATTTTGTCGTGACTACAGACCCATTGTCATTCCTTTATTCGGTTCTATTTTTCGTTTTCTCGCTTTCTGAATAGCCCTCCTATAAACTATTGTAACACAGTCAGGACCATTTGGATACGAATGTTCGGAGCTTTTATGTATATTGTCATCAAGTCCCAAATAAATTGTTTAGACCAAAACGCCGCGACAGCCTCATTTCTTTCCTCCACAAAAACCAAATTTGAAAAGATTGTCCACATTGTTCTAGGATTTCTATAGAAATTATTGTATCAGTTTTATAAAAGTATTTCAAACAGCGCAGGGTTGGATTTCTATAAAAGCAAGTCGTATGAGAGTTCGGTGTTAAAAGCCTAGAAGGATGTGAAAGGCTTGTAGAGTCTAAGACACAAGGATAATTTCATCTAAAAGTGAGTTTATTTTTAAGGGGATACACTTTCAGGGGAGGGGACCTTTTAGGTCATTACGAAAACACGCCTTTACAAATACATTGTAAACTTTATCGCCGAAAAAAAAATGAAAATTTTAGGATGAAAAATTGTAATATTTTTCTTATTTCTGCTCAAAATATAGTTTGTGGGTACTCGTTAGAACCGCCTCATCGAGGCGGTTCTAACGAGTATCCACAATCTATATTTTAGAGCAGAAATAAGAAAAATAAGGTTTACCCCTGCAAACCCCAGTTTTACTGCATACAAGTGGGGTTCAAGGGGGTCAAAATAATATAGGTGTGTTTTCGTGATGTCAATCGTTTTGCAATGATACGTATTAGCTTTTCACTGCTAAAGTCCACGTGACTATCACTGATTTGTAGGCAGTCCAGGTTTTGTTTGTTTGTTTGTATTGGGGTTTAATGGCCAAGTCAACACCATTTGGGTCATTTTTGAACCGGTCAGTTTACTTATCCAGACTTTTCCTGGGCAGGCTTAACCAGTACAGTGCATATTCTTTCGCAAGAAACTGACAACCGCCCTTCTTGAATCAGCAGAAGGGAGAGAATGACTGTAGAAAAGATTTTATGTTCAGTCTCCACGAAAGAATGTTGCCGACCTCAGCAGGTATCGAACCCGCGTCCTACTGATTGGAATAATTAAGTTTAACGAACAGTGTGACCAGATCAGACGCCTCATTAAGGCGGTCGTAACGAACACCAACAACCTGTGCCTTGAAGCAGAAATAAAAGAAATAATCTCTATCCCCGTAAACCCCAGTTTTCTCTATATAAAGTGGGGTTTATAGGAAAAGTTTATTACATGGACGTGTGATGCGGAATAACGATTTTCAGAACAAATATTTTAGAAGAACGCATATGTACTCCCCTAAACTTCAAAATGTGTGTCAAGGTTTCCCCCGAGTCACACTAAATGGGTTTGCTTATTTGTTTGGAGTCGAGCCGGTCGGTTTACCTATACTAGCCCTGTCCTGCTGAACCCGGATATTCCTTATCTCTGAAACAATGTAGATCCAGATCAGATGGCTTCTGAAGAAGCCATCTGATCAGGATCTTCATTCTTTGCCACCCAGTTTATGAATTTGTTGCAATAATTTGCATCAAGTAATCTGATTGGCTGATAATCAGTAGTGGGTGTGACATATTTAGATATTCAGCAGGACAAGGGCTAGTATATACTTGGTCAGAAAAGTAACTGTACCAACTTTTTGGATACACTCTCTAGTTATCCGGTAGCTATTGGGCTAAACAATGGCTGTAGACATATGAATCGGACGTTCAAAATTGGCATTTGTCCATACATTTCTCCTCAAGGATTGTCTTTCAAAAATTCCTGTAGAAAGGTTTTGAAAACACATGGGCATTGCGCATATGGTGTTTTATGTATCTAATTTGCTGAATATCGGATAATACTTTATCTTTACAACATCTCATGATCTTGCATCACAAGCAGGGTTTCAATTTGTGAAATTCTCAAATTATCTCCCTTTCAATCAAAAAATATAGCAGGTTTTGAACTGTTATTATTTCTTAATCTTTCAGTCATTTTTTCCATTCCTTTAAGAAATACTTTGTTGCCACCATTGCTGTTAACAATGGCGATAAATTATGCTGAAAATTTATGTTAAATATGTTAAATGTAGCACTACTGATTGCGATTTTTTTATGGATTTTCCATTGAAAGCAGCATTTGAATATCAGAAGACCATGATATTATCGCAAATTTCTGGTAGCCGATGGCACAACACTTACAAACCTTTTTGTGACTACTGTTGTTAATTGACCTCAGCGAATGTTTTTGTTGTTGGACCTTGCACACTGTTGTCAAAAGGCGACGACGCTTCGGTGATGATAATTATAACGATATAATCTGTCTTGCCGACCAATGATGGGTGTGACAATGATAACGGTACAACCTGACAATCCTACCTGTGGTGGTATTATAAGAATCGTATATGGGTGTGAGGGAAGGATGGAAAAATCCGTCCCGAGGGACACTGTCCGGCATCACGAGGCTGCCGAGTGATGCCGGACAGTGATCCCGAGGGACGGATTAATCTATCCAACACTCACACCCATATTGGATTCTTTTTCTTGCATACCTTCCATTTTTAGCGCGGAACTTTTAAAGCTGTAGGCACTTCGGTTACCAACGTCCGCCATATTGTGTTGACACTGCAGGAATGTTTAGTGACGTGCTGTGACGTCAACCTTAACGACGGTCGTAATCAACCAGTGCATTTATCAAGCACGCGATTATATTCGAGTTTGGATCGGAACACCAGGGTCAGAACATAAATTTCTATCCAAGGGTAAAATCACGGATTTCCTTGTCTGGTGTGCAAGAATATCTATTACGTCACTGTCTACTTATCCTCGTACGACAGAAGATACTGTTGTCGGAGGATAAGTGACGTAAAAGAGTATACTCGGACAACAGTAGATACTGTTGTCGGAGGATAAGTAGACAGTGACGGAAAAGAGTATACCACCACAGGCAGGTTTGACAGGTTGCACCGTTATCATTACCATACCCATCATTGGCTATTATTATTATTACCGAAACGTCGTTACCTTTTGACAACAGTGGATAATGCTTAATAACAAAAACATACATTCGCTGACGTCACTTTCAACTTATATTCCGACAACAGTACTGTTTGACAGCGACGTCAGCGAATGTTTTTGTTATTAAGTATTGTCCACTTTTGTCAAAAGGTAACAATGCTTCAGTAATGATAATTATAACCGTATAAACTGTCTTAACTACGTATGGTGGTATACTCTTTGACGTCACTTTCTATCTACTTTTATCAGTTACCCCCTATATATATTGCATTGTAATGCATTGACCTGATAAAGATATGCTATCTCAGGACAAGTGAGCTTTATCACGTCCACGTGACATTGCACTTTTATGAATGAATCGGACCACTGAAAAAATGACAAAAATGTTATTGCTACTGAGAAAAATGGAGAAATTACATGAACAAAAAATATCATAGGAAAAATATGGCCAGCTGATACTAAATATATTGACCGCCAGAATGCTGGGACGCACTGAGGACCATCAATAACTGATCGGAAATTGCTAATTTAAGAGTGTAAAAGGGGATAAACTGATAAATAGAATACCAGATTCGTATCATTTGATATCAAGTTTATCAGGCTCGGCTTCGAGAACGCATGTAGAATCGCTCGGCAAGCCTCGCGATTCTACAAGCGTTCTCGAAGCCTTGCCTGATAAACTTGATATAAAAAGACACTCACCTGGTATTCTCTATATCCTCGGACTATAGTGCACAGCGTATCAAAAGAAATGCATCATGCTTCAGATTTTAGGAATCTTGGGTACAGAGTATTTTTATGGTGTTAAATCTCAGCATTTTATTGATTTGTCTGTAAAAGTAACAGAGTGACCCATTTGGTGTTTGAAGCAATAGCATATAAATTGGTTGAAGTAATCAAAAACGAAAATGGCTTTAGCATAGCAAAATGGGTCCTCCAACCAAACAAAACAAACTTCGATTAGTTTTCATTTTTATTACCCATGGTAACAGAAACAGTTTTATGTATAAGAACTTTTTGACCGAGTAGGCCTACAGCCACAATCTGGCAACTACGAGTACCCTTCTGTTTTTCTAACGAGCACACACAATGTATGCTTGTAGCAGTAAAAGGAAAATATATAACACATTTTCATCTGGAAAAGACACAATGTTTGTTTGTAAAAAAATTTTCATCTGCAAAATGATCTGTCGTAGGATTTTTCCAAGGGATAGTATAGATAGGCCATAATCTGTCCGCCGGCGGATACATTCCGACCCTGTTGACTGTTCTAAATGAGCCCCGCCAAGCGAATTTGGGTCTTCGAGCATTCCGTCATGACAAATTTTAACTGCGCATGCCCAGCCATTCAGAGAGGCCAGGGATATGGCTTTCTGTCTGAAGGTTCCTCTTGATTCACTGCTTGTATTAGCGAGCAGCGAAGGTTCTGGCGAGACTGCGCGGATGCGCAGGCTCGCCTGAACCTTCGCTGCTCGCATAGGCGATAAGTACCAAAATCGCTTGACGGGGCCCAAATATAGGATCTTACACGAGTGTTCATGTTTTATTGAATTTATCAAACGAGTAAAGCATTGCATTTTATCCCTTTTCCTCAGCGCGTTTAATAAAATTCAATAATACATGAGCGCGAATCCAAGATTCTATTTATCATATGATATTTAAAAACGCAATTTATTCACGATTGTTTTACAAAAATGTCAATATTTCGCCACTAGTAAGCGCGACGTCGTTAAGAACGTCATACATGTAACGTTACGCGTTACGGGGCGTATCTAACTAAGTTGCATATTAGATCCACTAGTGGATTACGGAATTTATCACAGCCGCGACGTCATATGATAAAACTTATTTGAAACCTGTGGTAAGCTTCTTCATCAGTAGATCATGAAGTTGGTAGCTTTATGTAAAAGTTTGTAACCATAAACACTATTGAATTTTACACAAAAATATTACCATTTTCGACCTTAAAATTTCAAAAGCGTTTGAAACGAACTACTTTTTTCATTGTGATGCTTTTTTACAATATGTAATAAAGATTTCTAAACAGAATCACAAAATTGACAAAGACTGGTTTAGAATTTCCGTATCAATACCAGAGTTGGGTTTCGGAGTCTTGTCTTAATGAAAGGAACTAGATAAAGGGAACAAGTCTGTCTTATTCAGAGGAAGAAAAATGCGTTTTAACGGGTCAGCGAACCAGTCTAAAAGACAGTGGTCACATGACGTGACGCCATATTTGATATCAGGCAGATGGAGCACACGGGGCAATAAATTTGTGAGCTGTAGAATAATATACACATACAATACTCCTTATCCTTTTAAGCCTGAAACCTTCTTATATGAGACAGCGCATGACATGACCTACAAGAAGGCTTGGGCGACCAGCGAAGACTCAGATCATCCTGCGCATTCGCGCAGTCTGACCAGAATCTTTGCTGATCGCACGTACCTATTATAGGCTAATATCTATGCAAAGAGACATAAGCAAAAGGTCTTGTCTTAGTGGATGGGTGCGCAGGTGGATTTGAGTCTCTGCTGGTCGCACCGGTCTCATTTTAGGTTTTGTCATTCGCCGGCTCAATTATGCAAACAGTGTAGATCCAGATGAAAGGCTCATAATGAGGCATCTCATCAGTATCTATACTGTTTACCATCTTGATGTCATATGGCTTTCATTAAATTCACCATCTCTACAAGAATGGACGTGTCCAGACTCAAAAACAGAAGAGTCAATGTCAGCGGTGAAAGAGTTTATACTCCACTAAACGATAAATGACCTTGACCTGAAGTATGACCTTGCACTTGCAGACGCCGAGAATGCTTCTTTGTGTTTTTTGCCTTTGGGATTTGCATTTACCGTTGGTAATACTCCACCAAAGCAAGGAGCTTATCTCTTGCCAAATGTAAATGCAAATCCCTATTGGTCTCATAAAATTTGATTTGGTTAGATGGCCATGAGGTCACGGTCACAAAAATACAGTGAAATTCCGCTTTAAGAGCTGCTAAAATTGCTTATTTTAAAACATATTCAAAATGTTTCAAATATGTTTTCTTTTTTTTTTTCTACGCTAAGGGTCCTTTAGTAAGAGACGATCATTGGGACTGTTCAAAAGTGGTCTTAAAGACCACTTTTGAACAGTTCCAAATATAGTCTCACTATGAATATATGAATTTTACTGTATATACATATACAGTGAAATTTCGCTATTACGACCACCTACAATTAAGACAAATTATGCTTTTAAAAGCATATTTAGAAGGTTTCAGGTACATTTTTCTTGTGTTTTCTACATCCAAAGTGCTCTAGTGGAAGACCATATTTGGGACTGTTCAAAAGTGGTCTTAGAGACCACTTTTGAACAGTCCCAAAGGTGGTCTTATTATAGGAATTTTACTGTACTTTATCAATGGACACATTGATACATATTTGATGCGAATCTGTCTATGCTCTTTCACATGCGATGCCGATATTGACAATCTCACTACCACATGGACCCTGCATAAGTTGTTAATGTGCCGCTCGGTTCGGTACCCTATCCCGCCGACTCCGCCACCTTAAGCGGAGAGTTTGTTTCGTTTGCCTGAATCCGCTCCGAGACAATTAAAGCGGTGTGATGCGATTTGCATCAAACCGAAAATGCGTGTGTGACAGATTTCGGCAGACTGCTCTGGGTGTCCATCACGTCCATGCGATAAAGATTTTTTTTTATATATAATACTTTGAATGATATTTTTTTTTTCATTCAAATGTTTGCGATAGTTTCTTATCTTACATGCAGATCGCTTTAAAAGATTCCTAAAACCATCTCAGTTCGGTCATATTAACAGTATCCATAGTCTACCATTTGGAACAGAATTATCGCTTAGCACTCTGGGTAAAAAATTCAGCAGACTACATTTTAAAATAGTTCTCGTATTTTTTTTCCAGAAAATAGATTTCGATATTTCATGCAAATTGTCTCAATTGGACACAATTTGCATGAAATGTCAATCCTGTTTTCGGGAAACAATAATCAAAATATCATCAGTCTGACATCAGTAGTAACCCAGAATGGTGAGTTAGCCAAGAGGGTGGTGGAGGTTAACCCATTTTGTACCGGAACCCCCCAAACGGATACCCTGACAAACAGTGCAGGCCCAGATGGTACGCCGCGTTCTGCGGCGTCTCATTAGGGACTACACTGTTTGCACTAAGTTCAGCCATTTTCCAAATAAATTTTGAAGTATACACAACCTGACACCCCTAAATTTCGAAATGGACTCTTGCTATATATAAGGCGACAGCTTCCATTTGGTTTGTTTGTTTATTTGCTTGTTTGATTTGCGGTTTAACGTCCCCGTCAACACTGTATAGGTCATTTTGGAGACGTTGCTTCCAATTTTGTGGAAGTTTTACCAGACATTGAGATTAAATGACATCTCAAGCCCTGTCGCCCAATGAAACCAGTAGGGTTTATAAACATCGACGGTCCGACTCGCACCGCTTTGCCCGGTCAGGCTTAGATCCTCTAAGCTTTTTACCAGTACTCGTGTGACCGGCCCCGATAGCTCAGCTGGTAGAGTGTCCGCTCCGGGGAACGGGAGGTCTCGGGTTCGATCCCGGGCCGCGACATACCAAAGTCGTTAAAAATGGTACTAGCTGCTCCTCGCTTGGCACTCAGATTTACGGGGTAGAGCTAGGACTGGTCGATCCAGTGTCAGGATAATGTGACTGGACGTGGTATCATGTAATGTGTCTGGGACATGATACTTCAGTGAGGCAGCACTATAAACGTGAGCATTGAGCTCCCTGTCGCAACCAGACACCGTCGTGATATGACTGAAAAATTGTTGAAAGCGACGTTAAACCCGAATTCACACACACACACACACGCCAGTACTCGTGTGCGGTCAGTTTCAGCTCTGCGTGGAAGATGCAGCCCATCTATTTCTTCAAGCCCCGATCGGCGGGGGCGGGGGGGGGGGTGGGGGGGGGGTCGGGGGCGTGCATTTGGTTCAAAACGGGTTAAGGAAAACAACGCCTCGGTGCCGTGTATGGCTTTACAGGGATGTGTATTGCAAATTCCGCTATTAAGACCACCTAAAATTAAGACTAATTCTGCTATAAAAAGCTTATTTTGAAGGGTACACTTAATTTTTCTTTGTGTTTTCCGCCTACAATGTCCTCTGGTCAGGGACCACCTTTGTGGCTGTTCAAAAGTGGTCTTGCAGACCACTTTTGAACAGTCCCAAAGGGGGTCCTAATATAGGAATTTTATTGTATATAACCTGGGTGGCCAGTATTTTTATTTTGTTCTGATGTTTGCAATGTTAATATTGCGATAGTCAAAAGAGGGTGTGAATTACTAAATAAATACAGATATTGTGAGGGCGGGGTATCGGGACAATGTGATTGAAAAGATTCCATCATTGGATTTGGGAAAGAGAAAATTGACTGAACACAATGGACAGACTATTTCTTTTCAGGTGCCAGATTCATCGAAATTATTAACTATTGAGAGAGAGAGAGAGAGAGAGACAGAGAGACAGACAGACAGACAGACAGAGAGAGAGAGAGAGAGAGAGAGAGAGAGAGAGAGAGAGAGAGAGAGAGAGAGAGAGAGAGAGAGAGTACGTTTTTGTTTTTTGGTTTTACGGCTTCTTTTAAGATTATGTCACTTATGTTGATCGTTAACCAAAGGTGGGCGAAAACCGGCACTCAAAACCGGAGTACCCAGAGATAGGTCACCTGACATTCCGTTGCAAAATGTGGCATCTTACGTGGCCCGAGGGAGGCTGGATCCTACAGCGTTGAGAGACCTTGGGCCAGATGTTCAAATCTAACAACTTCGTTAAAACTTTTATCATTTCATATGGCAAATATGCTTATATTTTTGCTGAAAAATGTGAGCAGCTTTTGCAAGTGCAAAAGCGGCTCACATTTTTTTAGAAAAAAAAAAAAATAACAAAATTTTAGTTATTGTACATAAGTTTGACCACTAACGACCTCGTTAAGCTAACGATGCTTTGAACAACTGGTCCCTTATGATCAAGAGACAGCGTTTACATCCACTAGGCCACCGATGCCCGTTGAATGGCAGTATAGTAAAAAAAATGCAACAAAAGTGACACATACATGGGCCTATTCTTTGCATTCTAATTATTAAACAGATTTCTTCCTATAGAAAGAGAACGTATTCAGTTTGAATGAAAAGGATAGAGAAACTTTATATCAGTTGCTTTATCTCGGTCGCCAATTCATCTTTGAATACGGTCTTTTGTCGCATCCGAAATTGAGATGGGTATAACATTTAAACGGTCGTACAGTTACGGATACAATATTGATGAAGAAACTAAGAAAATTGTTACTTTTGTCATGGGATATAGAGTATAAGTTGGACAGGGCCGTATGAAAAAGATACTTTCAGCGCATGCGTACAGCATTTGCGCAAACGCGCATACGCTGTCGCTCGTTAGAGATGTTTTTGTTCGACGCTCTTTCTAAGCTATATTGTATATTTATGTGCGAACAGTGAAGGTTCTGGCGAGACTGTGCATACTTGCCCGAATCTTAATTGTTACAGTTTGCGATAAGTAAAAATTTCACATTGAGATGCTGTAGTATACCTCTTTTGTTCAGTGTGTGCGGGTTAGGAAAATGGTTTGGATATATAAGCTGTTTTGTTAGGGTGGCTTACGCTGCACACTTGTATACATGTGTGCTCTAGGAAATTGTGTGAACCTGAGTTTCTCACAAACTGATTCCATCGATAGTGTACCACAGTACTTTGCAGGGGATTAACAGGGTGCCACCGAGTTTAGAACGGTATCACAACTATGCTATCTGACTATAAAAGTCGGTTCGGCTACATGAGCCACCACCAGATCTGATCAAATGAAAACGTACTGCTGAATAACCAAATGTCAAATTGTCTGTTTTCAGGTCCTTGGATATACCCCGTGGCGACATGGATCAAAATGTTGTGGTGCTGAATTCGATTTATGTGTCTGGAATTAAAGGTTCACTCGGAATATGTAGTTTTATTTGGAATAATCTCAGAATTCTTTCGTGTTCGGTGGATTCGCAGCAGCAGGATTAAATGGAATAATTCTGAAAATGTGTGAAGTTATTTGTGGTGGCATGAATCGGATAAAGTAATTTGTGGTGGCATGAATCGGATATAGATCGATACAATATTTAAAAATCGGATATAGTTCTGTCCAGTATCGTATAATCGGAAACGGTTTCATACAATCATCGGGTAATCGGATTTAACGTCACGTGTATCTAAGATTTGGTAGAAGAAAGAGAAATGGGGGATCTAGGATAAGGAAGGTAAGTTCGAGGACCATTATGATATCACATCCATGATGTGACATTGTGTATTCTTTCATATGTCGAAAATAATTATTTTTCTGATGAAAATTTATGATAGTTTTCTTATTTTTACTAAAAACATAGGTTATGGGTACTCGTTAGAACCGCCTCATCGAGGCGGTTCTAACGAGTACCCACAAGCTATGTCTTGAAGCAAAAATAAGAAAAAAATATTTATCCCTTATATACTTATTACCGGTGTATACTAATTACCGGTGTAATCCGTTAAAACCCGAATCGCTATGGTGTGCGTGATTATCGTTCGGAATCCCCCCCTTTATTATTTACAAGACACTTTTCCCTCTCTCTAAAAGGGCAAAAAATATAACAGAAATTTCTTGTTTTCAGGGTATATGATTTCTTTTATATGTAGTCATAAATCATGATGCATGTTCTGTAGTATAGTTAATAAAATGGTATACTTCATAAAACATGCTGTAGAAACAGAAAAAAAAAGCTTTCAAACAGGCCCTTTTAGCTTTCATTTTGAAGGCCAATAACTATTTCATTACAGAATCTCATCACATATAGACCCTTTTACCCAAATAAATTTCTACAGGATTTGTTTACACATACACCGGTAATAAGTAACATCGGACATTCGAGATGGTGACAGGGGTAGTCCAATATAAATAAAGTATTTAGCGGGTTGAAGTATATTTTGAAAACAAAAAATTGTTTATTTCCTTGGCGGAATGAAACAATAGTTTCACTAGACACAATTTATCGGAATCGGTAGAACAGTTTGTTTTACATACTGACATGAACAGTTAATACACCGGTAATTAGTAACACCAGTATATACCCCTGCAAACCCCAGTTTTCTCTATTATGATATAAAGTGGGGGTTTAGAGGGTTGTTCATTACAAGTACTTGTTCACATGATGTCAGACATGAGTGAGTGAGTGTTTGAGTTTTACGTCCCACCAACAGCTAAGGTCATACGGAGACGGGTCCTCGGTTTGATGACTCATCCGAAAGTCTAGAGATGATGATGTCAGACATTGGATATCACATAAATTTGGGCTAGGGTCGATAAGGGCCGTTTTTGGCCTCTATTTTTCAGAAAAATCAAAATCGTGTGTTTTGTTATGTTGATATCCGTTAAAACCCAATACCATATAAAGTTTCAAGAAATGCTGTTAGAACGTCGGATCGGGCGCGTGTATTGCTATGGTGACGTCACTAAGGAAGGACGAAACGCCATTTTCCTGAAATTTTATCTATTTTCGCACGTTTCCACGGAAAATTAAGTACCGCACCACCCCTCAACCAACCTAAAAAATGTCGCAAAAGGAAGATAACTTCAAGTTTATCTTAACACCAATGTTTGGTGTTGGTTGAGGGGTGGTGCGATGGTTAAAATTATAAGAAAAGATGTTTGACAACAGTAATTTAAAGGCTTTGCGAAGCCAACACATTTTGAATTTTGATACAAAACGAAGCATTTCTGTGCGTTTTCTTCCTTCTAGTTTGTTGGAATATTTTGCGACGGCATTGATTTATATTTCAAACTAGACCTGGGATGAATCAGCATAAAATTTGCTAGATCAAACTAGATAACAATTTTTATCAAAATTTTGAGTTTAAAAAAAACTTCTACAAGCCTACTCGTAGGACAAAAAGACAATGAAATTAAGTTACAATAGAATAAATATTGATGTCTTTCTGATAATTTTTTTTTTCTTTCTTTCTTTTTTTTTTTTTTTTTTTGGTTTTGTTTCCATGAACTTGAATAGCCTCCCTTGCAATTCACGGTATCTAACCGGATGGTCAAGTTGCGGTCGGGTTTCCACTGTCATACGAAAGATTTGTGAGTTTTCAGGATCAAGCTTAGGGAATGATTCTTCTGTCACAGGTGACCTCCATTAAACGCCCACGGATCCGAACGACTGTGCACTTTGTGGAATCATCGTCTATTTTCTTTTTTTTTCTTTCTTTCAACTGATACTTCGATCAGTCTGTTTGTTTGATTTGAGGTTTAACGTCCCCGTCAACGCTGTAAAGGCCTAGGTCATTTTGGAGACGTTGCTTCCAATTTTGTGGGACTTTTACCCGACATTGAGATGAAATGACTTCTCAAGCCCTGACGCCCAATGAAACCAATAGGGTTTATAAACATGGACGGGCCGACTCGCGCTGCTTTGTCTGGGCAGGCTTAGATCTAACTGGTTTACCAGTACTCGTGTGCGATACGGTTTCAGCTCTGCGTGGAAGCATCATGCAGCCCATATATTTCTTCAAGCTCCGATGGGCGGGGGCCACAGTCACATTTGACCATTTAGGCTAATACTCGCAGATGTACATTACACACACTCCAGGTTTGCTGGCAGTAATCATGTAATTACGGAAGGGATCTTTAACCTGCACAGGGGATGGTTATGCCTGCACAGGTGACCTCCTGTTAACGTCACGATTCGAAGGACGGTGCACTTGTGGCATTCATCCCTGCAAATAACGCTAGACTAGTTTAGCATGATCGGACATCGCAATTTTATTACCGCTGCCGGACATCGAACCTGGGGCCCCTAGCATCAATGGCAAGTGAACTAACCACTGAGCTACCACGTTATTGGCTGCATTTAAGTTTCGGACCCTTTTTTTGACATTTGACCTCTAAGTATGACCTTGACCTTGGAGGTACGGACCTGGTTTTGCACGTGACACATCGACTCATGATGGTTAACAGTTCTACAAAGTAATTTCAAAATCCATCCAGAAATAAGAAAGTTATTTGACTGCGTTTCGGACTCATTTTTTTACCTTTGACCTCTGTGTATGACCTTGACCTTGGAGGTAAGGACCTGGCTTTTGCACGTGACATGTCGTCTCATGACGGTTAACATTTCTGCGGAGTAATTTTAAAATCCATCAAGAAATAAGGAAGTTGACCGCGTTTAAGTTTCGGACGCACGGAGGGGCGGACGAATGGACGGACAGACAGGGGCAACGCTATATGCCCTTTTCTGCGATTCTTCGAATGGCGGGGGCATAATAAAACACAATTCTAATGCATTTGCGAATATAAGGTGGGGTGTGATTGGATAACCACAACACTCTGAGACCATACGATACACAGTCGAGAACCCAACATCATTAAGTAATGTCACTTTCTATTAGCTGACATTTGATTTTACGCAGCTCACAGTGCTTGCCGTTTTGTGAAAAAAAAAAAGCACGGTTAAAGAAACAACCGGCTAAGTGCAGTTGAATAGGGATAACTGTATTGCAAAATTCCAATTAAGGAGGTATGGCAATATTATGGTCGCAAATATTGTTTTACGGCTCTGCTAACGCGTCGCCGTAAAACTAAAATTCCAGTCGTAAAAAACGCCGATTTCCCTCCACAAATATCAATTTAGATACAGTTATCCGCTTGTTTACACTTCTTTTAAATACCAGACATGTTTAATCGAGTCAGTTGAAGTCATCAGAATTTTTAATCGTGAGAAATTTAACATATGAAATCATGCCTTTACCATGTTTACGTCTTATTACCCTCTTGTAGTCGCTGGCCTCGGTAGCTCAGTCGGATGCGCGTCTGACTGGTGATCTGGACGACGCGGGTTCGATTCCTGCCGGGGGCGTCAACATTCTTTCGTGGAGATTGATTATGGAATCTTTTCTACGGTCATTCTCTCCCTTACGCTGATTCAAGAAGGGCAGTTGTCAGTTTCTGGCAAAAGAATGTTCAGTGTACTGGTTAACCCCTTTATATATAAGCCTGCCAGGAAAAGCGTGGATAGGTAAACTGACCGGCTCAAAAATGACCTAAAATAGTGTTGACAGGGCCGTTAAACTCCAATACAAACAAACAAAACACACTTTTTGTTGAGATTTGTTGTATATTGTGTACTGCATGGGAAAGAAAATAATAAAGAATGCGGAAATGCAAGAAATTACAATATGTTAAAAACTGCATTAATAACGTTAACAATTACGTCAAGGTCAGACGGCTTTTTACGGTCAGATTTATCACCCAGGTTGTCAAGGTTTCTGTAGAAATGAGCGGCATGTGGGCTTGGATATTAAGCAAAAGGTTTACAAAATCTAAACAAATATTTCGTGTGCTGCTATAATTTATTAAACCAGTTCGACAAAAATTCATCAGCTCGTTTTTGGGACCTAATAGAGACGTTATCTTAAAAAAAAAAATAACGGTCACCAAAATCCGAACAAATCTTTGGTAGGATACAATTACACATTGTATAAAGTTTGACCAAAATTCATAAAATCGTTCATTTGATAGGGTCCAGTCATTTTTTTTTTTTTTTTGCAAAATGCGACAGTTTTCGGGAGTCTGTGACCTTGAAAATAAGGTATAGGTCGCGAAAATCTAATAAAATCTTTGGTCGGCCGCAATGATATTTTGTACCAAATTTTATTGAATTCCGTCGATTTGTTGAAGAGATGGGTTGTAGACTAGCGTGTATGACTTTTCTGAAGTAAAAGCCTCGTTTAGCACAAATTTGAATGAAAAGCAGGATGATATATGCCACTTTAACAATCAAAAAGAAGGCAAAAACGTGTTTTGTTGGGAAAAACGGGGTCTTTCTTTCAGCAAGTGTTGCCATGGCAACGGACTTCAAAGGTGGAAACTATTTACATTTTTCAAAATCACAACTCATACTATGTCATTTGGCAAAATATTAAGGATTTTGAAGATGAGGCCAAAAACGGCCCTTATCGACCCTAGCCCTTTGAGTGAAATATCAATACAGGTAATGAGAAACTCCAATGACTCCAACATGGCTGGCCTGAGTACCATGGCGAATTCGAACTTGTTCCAAAGCCACTGCCCGGCTGGAGTGGGGGCCTTTGAAAAGGACAGATGTCCGGTCAAAGGCATTCACCTCGGCACCACGTTGACATTCATCTGACTGGTGCTAACATCACTGGGCCGACACTTTTTTTAAAAGCCACGAGCCCTCAATCTTCTGTGTAATCATCTCGCGGGATACTATTTTTGAAGTTTCGTTTATTTCTGCTTCATGCACGTTTGTTTGAACTGAGGTTTTACGTCGCCGTCACGCCCCCCCCCCCCCCCCCCCGCCCATTGAGGCTTGAAGAAGTAGATGGGCTGCATGATGCTTCCACGCAGAGCTGAAACGGACCGCACACGAATATACTGGTAAACCGCTCAGAGGATCTAAGCCTGCCCTGGGAAACCCGTGCAAGACGGACCGTCCATGCTTATACCCCCTATTGGTTTCATTTGGCGACAGGGCTTGAGATGTCATTTCATCTCAATGTCGGGTAAAAGTCCCACAAAATTGCAACGTCTCCAAAAGCATCTGTGCTGTGTTGACAGGGACGTTAAACCTAAATTTAAACAGACAAACAAAACTGTCATCAAACGATACTTTTTAAAGCTACGCGCCCTCTATCTTCTCTGAAGTCATCTTGTGGGATACTATTTCTGATGAACATCGTGAGATTTCTTTTCTGCTTTATCCACATGTTTGTTTGAACTGAGGTTTTACGTCTCGGTCAACACTGTTTATTTCAATATTGCGGGACTTTCACCCCACTTTGAGATGAAATGGCATCTCAAGATGTGCACACATAAATGTTTGGCGCTCGTTTGATCCACCTCATCAAGGCGGTTATAACGAGTACCAAAACTATTTGTATTGTGCCAAAAGAAGGAAATAATCAAAACACTTTTTAACCCTACTTTATCCTTTTAAAGCAGGTTTTACAAGAATGTTCATTATACGGGATTATTTGGTTGCTTTTGTTTGATTTGAGGTTTAACGTCCCAGTCAACACTGTAAAGGTCATTTTTTAGATGTTGCTTCTAATTTTGTGGGACTTTTACCTGACATTGAGATGAAATGACATCTCAAGCCCTGTCGTCCAATGAAACCAATAGGGTTTATAAGCATGGACAGTCCGACTCGCACCACTTTGCCTTGGCAGGCTTAGATCATCTAACCAGTTTACCAGTACTTGTGTGCGGTCGGATTCAGCTCTGCGTGGAAGCATAATGCAGCCCATCTATTTCTTCAAGCCCCGATGGGCGGGGGCCGATACGGGCTTAGTAACTTGACGACAAAGTACAGTAAAATTCCTATGTCAAGATCACTTTGGGACTGTTCAAAAGTGGTCTTCAAGACCACTTTTGAACAGTCCCAAAGGTGTCCTTGACCAGAAGACACTGTGGGAAAGATTAAGTACAGCCTTCAAAATGAGCTTTGTCTTATTTTTAGGGGTCTAAATAGCGGAATTTTACTGAATTATGCTTGTGAACGAAGTTTTCCTGAATACGATGCCGTTTTAGTCTATTAACCTGTCTGAATTGCGTGTTCTTTGTAAGTCTGATTGTTTTCATGTCCATGGCCGCACAATTCAACATTTTAAAAGTCTTTATGACAGGTCCTTTATATTGTCCTTAATATTATGAAGGGTCAAGTATCTTGTCAGGATTGCACTGCAATTTTCTCTCCTCCTCTCACCCCCATAATTTACATATTTTCCCAGCAGTCCTCAAGATCTGCTATTACATGGTAATTATATTGCCGTTATGTGGTCACTTGCCAGACCTCAACGGTGTATGATGTGACATTCGGAAGGACTCAGACTTCATTGAAATGAAACCTCAGGCGTCCCAGAGGAAAATACGCAAATTAGCATCCGCGATCAGCGAAGCCTCGGATCAGTCTACTTTGACACCGAAAGATTTTGCTATAGTTAATAGAAGCTCTGAATATGAATGGAAATTCTGACTGATCTACCATCGAAGTGGTATTATCATTATTTTGATAAATCGCCCAAATATCTAGCGCTTCAGTTACTACAGATTGCTTTTCTTCAGAAAGGGAGATCAGAACAGAACAAGAACAAATCAGCCACAAGTGGTGCGCAGTTCGTACCCATCGGAATTCCCACAATTGGTCTTCATAACTTAGCATCAAATCTAATATAAACTCAGTCTGATAAGAGTCTTTGCAGATGTCTCGCGTCAAATGTGGACCCCTGCTCGTCCATGGAAAGAACAGCAAAGACACTGATGTGGTTGCAGGGTTGCAGGCTGATTCTCAGTCTCCCAAATGTGCCTTTTCGTGAGCCTATGCCCATTGAAGCCATCTTATCAGGATCTACACTATCTGTCATGCAGTTTGTGAATTCAATGAATTTATAATACTCAGTAATTCGATTGGTGGCTAGTCAGAAATGGGTGCGGCTTAATTAATTAATTCTGCAGAATAAGGGTTAATAAGAATATCGCCATGCCATGACGTTACACCCGCCGTTGTGCCTGCTGGACCCTTTCCTACACCAGGTTTAACTAAAATGGGGCGGGGGGGTCAGGGTTACGGAACCCAGTTATTTATATTAAGTTGGTCTGGAACTTGATTGGTTCTATAGACTTCCGTTTTAGAATAGTGACAGATGGACTTTTCCACGTCTGGCTATGGGAGCATACTGATCAGTGCATCACGAAAACACGCCTTTATAATTTTGACCCCTTAAACTCTACTTTTATATGGTTAAACTTGGGTTAACTGGGGTATAAATTATTTTCTTGTTTCTGTTGGGGAGCATGTATTGTGGGTGCTCGTTAGAACCGCCTCGCCGAGGCGGTTCTAACGAGTTCCCACACTGTGTTTTGGGCGGAAGCATGCAAAAATAGTTTTTACTCTGAAAATGTTCATTTTTGGTGGTAAAATTTTCATTATATTTGAACAGGCGTGTTTTCGTTATGGAATGGTGTATTTTGTATATTAATTATTTTTGTTATTGTGTATATAGTCAGTTTTAAAGTGGGCCTCAAGGAAAGGTTTTGTTTGTTTGATTTGAGGTTTAATGTCCCCGTCAGAACTGTAAAGGTCATTTTGGAGACGTTGCTTCCGATTTTGTAGGACTTTTACCCGACATTGAGATGAAATGACATCTCAAGCCCTGCCACCCAGTGAAACCAATAGGGTTTATAAGCACTGACGGTCTGATCGCACCGCTTTGCCTGGGCAGTTTTAGATCCATTAAGCAGTTTACCAGTACTCGTGTGCGGGTCAGTATCAGTTCTGCGTGGAAGCATCATGCAGCCCATCTATTTCTTCAAGCCCCAATGGGCGGGGCGGGGCGTGCCTCAAGGAAGAGTAGCTTGCAGCTAATTGTGTCATCCACTGTAAATAAAGTATTTATAATTCATCGTAAGGTAAGTGACCGGCTTTGCATGGCATTAAAAGTGTTGACTGGGTCAACCACACAAGAACCCGCATAGTTATCTTTAGTAGCAGTTGAATGTACTTCAAGCAAAAGTAAAATGATTTCACAAAACTAAAACAGTGCCCCCGCCCATCGAAGTTTGGAGAAATAGGTTGGACTACATGGCGCTTCTTTGCAGAGCTAACACAGATCACACTTGAGTACTGATAGATAAGGCTGGCACGATTAAACGGATAATCGATTATTCAAAGGATAAATTCCACAAAAATAATTATCATTCCTGATTTGCTTGCAATCGATTATTTGATAAGTACAATTTACTACCCAAAGTTGTGCCTAAAATAGCTGTATGAGTGGCAAACAGTGCAGGTCCAGATGAGACGCCGCGTTCTGTGGCGTCTCATCTGGGTCTACACTGTTTGCTCAGGCCTTTTTGTTCAAATACATACGGCAAAGTACAGCATATGGTAGGAGTCATGCTCAGACAGAAAGCCAGACAGGTGAAATTATGACCAAATCATCAGTGATTACTAATCGATTATCGATCACAATGACAGGAATGAGAATCGATTATCTTTTCAGCTCCAATTATCCAGCCCTACTGGTAGACCGATTAGAAGGTCTTCCCACGAAAAGGATTGCGAGTCGGGATCGGGATAGCGGTTTCTTTGGGTGGTAGGGCTTGAGATGTCATTTCATCTCAACATCGGGTAAAAGTCCCACAAAATCGGAAGCAACGTCTCCAAATTGACCTAAATAGTGTTGACTGGGACATAATGCCTCATCATGAAACAAGAATTCCGCCGAATTCGCGCTTTGAGACTCATACATCAGAGTGTAAGTAAGGGTGGTCGCAAATGTTAACGGCTTGACGAACGAACGAACGGACGGGAAACTGGACTCCTATATCGCGTCATGCTTAAAGCAGGCCGGACGTAACAGACAAAACTGAAATGAGAGAGAGAGAGAGAGAGAGAGAGAGAGAGAGAGAGAGAGAGAGAGAGAGAGAGAGAGAGAGAGAGAGAGAGAGGAGAGAGAGAGAGAGGCGGAGCGAGAGGAGAGAGAGAGACTAAAGAGAGAAAAAGGGAGAGGAGAGGAGAGAGAGAGAGAGAGAGAGAGAGAGAGAGAGAGAGAGAGAGAGAGAGAGAGAGAGAGAGAGAGAGAGAGGCAGATGACTTGTATAAATATATTGTAGGGGTTACAATTCATGATACAAATGACAATAAATCACAGTGTCGCCGAAGCCAGTGTAATTGTTACACTTTCACAATGGAACAACAATGGGGGACCAATATTCACAACCGCGCAACAATGCACGACCATTTCGGGCCGTGTAACGAGAAAAACTAGCTTTGCCATGTGCGAACAGCAAAGGAGCAGATCAGACTGCGCGGACGCGCAGTCTGATCTGCTCCTTTGTGTTTCGCTTCATGGATAGAGCAATATCTCTACTTTCTATCTCTAAAATTTCAAGACTCTGACTAGTCTGTGTAGCTGAGCAGACTGGTTTGCGTCTTATCTGGTCGCAGACCCCGGAGACTGGTTTTCCTCTGAAATGGTTCATTTAAGGTCGCATACAACCAAGTATTTCCTAAATGATTCCCATTAATATAAGGTGTCGATAATTGCTTATGCTTCAAGTCCCCTGAAAAAGGAACACTTGAGTTGCCCTTTGTTAAGGCAGCTGATTGACTATTATACAAAACTTGCTCTGTCATAAAGGTATCCGAGATGGAAGAAAGGCAGGCGATTTTATGACAGTATTTAACAATGACAAAACAGTTTGGGACAGTTTCTGTCGCGCCTGGTAGACGTGGTCTCCGCCCGTTCGCCAAGCCGTCAAAATTTGGACCCGAATTGTTCAAGTTCAAATGCATAGATGCACATAGCCTTCGATATAGTTCATGCCTTTTCAATAAATTCTACAATACACGAGCACGGATGCAAGATTCTATTTGTCATATGACATTTAACACGCATTTAAATCACGATTTTTGTACAAAAATGCAGATATTCCGCCATTAGTAAACGTGAAGTCGTTAAGAACGTCGTTTGTCTTTTCTTTTTTTTTTCTTTTTTCTTTTTGTTGTTTTGTTTTGGTCTTACGACACTTTCAAGATTATTTCACTCATATCGAGTTGATCGTTAATCAGGTTGGCGACAACCGGAGTATCCGGAGAAAAACCACCTGACCTCCAGTTGCAGAACTTGGAGTCTCACATGTGACCCGAGCCAGGCGCGAACCCACAGCGGTGAGAGACCTAATGATTAAGAGTCAGCGCTCTTATCCACTAGACCACGGAGGCCCTATGGGACGTTGTTTGTTTTGTTTGATTTGTTGGGCGTCAAGGCTTAAAATGTCATTCCATCTCAATGTTGGGTAAAATTCCCACAAAACAGGAAGCAAAGTCTCCGAAATGACCAAATAGTGTTGAAGGGGACGTTAAACATCATTTCAAAGAATACAAACGTTTCTTACGTGTGTAACTGACTCGGTACCCTTGGCTGGCGAAGATGGCATATGTTGGGTAATCGAACAAATGCACCGTCACACGCGGATAGGTCCCTTGACCTTGGCATATTTTATGGTTGTTAAAATGCGCATGCGCAGTCAGCTAATCGAGCAAGACGAATAATGCTACCTCAAAATCTCCTATATGTTTGTTAGCAGCGAAGGCCCTGGCAAAGTCTGTCTTGGTTTGTTTGTTTGGTTTGAGGTTTAACGTCCCCGTCAACACTGTATAGGTCATTTTCATTACAAAAACGCGCCTATATAATTCTCAACCCCTAGAACCCCATTTTTATATAGTAAAACTGGGGCTTATAGGGGTAAACCTCATTTTTCTTATTTCTGTTCTAAAATACAGATTGTGGGTACTTGTTAGAACCGCCTCAATGAGGCAGTTCTAACGTGTACGCACAATCTATATTTTAAGCAGAATTGAGCCGGTTCTAACGTAAACCCTCAATCTATATTTCAAGCAGAAATGAGAAAAATATAAAAACTTTTCATCTTAAAAGTTTCGTTTTCTCGGCGATAAATTTGCAATGTATTTGTATAGGCTTGTTTTCGTAATGGGAGACGCTGCTTCCAATTTTGTGGGACTTTTACCCGACATTGAGATGAAATGACATCCCAATGAAACCAATACGGTTTATATGCATGGATGGTCCGACTCGCAACACTTTTTCTGGGCAGGCTTAGAACCTCAAAGCGATTTGCCGGTACTCGCGTGCGATCGGTGTCAGCTCTGCGTGGAAGCATCATGCAACCCAATCTATTTTTTCAAGCCCCGATGGGCGGGTGCCACCTGTCTTTGAGTAGAAATAATAAATATAATGTTTTCACCTGTAAACCAAAGTTTTCTCTATATGACGTGGGGTTATAATAACAGTGGTGTCTTCTATATATTTAGTGTTTTTCCTTTCCTTGATAATTAGAAATTTTGAGATGTTTGAAAGTAATAACTTATGTCATTCATATTTTCTTGGAGTAGAATATAATTTGTAGGATGTCTTTTGTATATTGCTATGACGGTATAATATCTACAAGTCAAACCATCTTCACGCACGCCCTACCCCCTTCCACTGCGAATGAATTTGGCTGCCTAGTTTCATGTGGATAATGGTCTTCTGATTAAATTTTCGCACCTATTAAAATATAACTCTTGTATTTGGTTTATAGATGCAACTGCAGTTTGCGTTGCTTGCATAAACCAGGAAGACAATTAAACAAAGATGCTATACGAGCCACAATTTTGCCACTGAACTCATCCTCGTTCTGGCTTCGCTTGTATATCGTCTGATTAAGGAAATCTGAACAGAAATACATTAAACAATGTCAGACGTATTTGGGGGGTTATTTAAACCTTTCATTACAATAAAAAAGTCTCGGGACAAAATACCCTTTAGACAGTCTCTGCATAGCGAAAGTTCGAATCATTCCACACAGTAGCGCAGTCAGTGGTTGTTTGCATCTTTTCTGCAACTTATTTTTCATTTGATCAGCTTAATTCCCTGAGCGGCAGCCATCTTGTTTCCGCCGCCGCCCACAAATACATAAACATGTTGTCTCCCGGTGAGCCCATTTCATCGATATCAATATCATCCCGTGTTCATTCTTATTTGTCTAGTTTACAATAGATATATTCAATCCATTCGGTTTTATTTAGCCTATTTTGTGACAGATTGTATAGAACTGGATACAAAACCCTCGCTTTAGATTATTTCAATGGTTCATTCTTTGCCATTCGGAATGCCTTTGACAAGAACGTGCCATAGAAAGAACTCCTTTCAGTCCTGCTATTCACGAGCGCAGGCTTTAGAATTTTCACATTTAAGCCGATGGCCGTAAAAAGCCACCGTAGGTCACCAGCAGCCGTCTGAGATTCTTACTGGCATGTGCCTCCGTAAGTCTTTTCAGCACCGACGCTGAACACAAACTTAAGCTGTTGCGCTTCGCAAGTGCTCAAAACAAACAGAGAATGGCCTGATCAGACTGAGCTTTGCTCAGTCTGATCAGGCCCGTCTCTCCTTGCCAATGTTATGAGGCTCTTTTTTACAAGCGCTGTCTCCTTCTTGTCTGATAAAAGGTTGCTTTTATTTCCGCAAGATCTGTCAATGCCGTTCTAAGGGTATTTTCTCCGAGCATTCAATGCTTCGATTCTTTATCAAAGATGCTGATAATAACCTCAATCAAATTTTGTTAGCCTTTGAAAAGTATGAAAAACACGATCAAATTATATCCTATTCAGAGAACTCAGGAAGAGTGAGTTACATTGTATAAAATGTCGATTCTTTATCAATGTTCAGAATATTTGTTACGGACTACATGTACACATTAATGGTTGATTTTTACGACAAGGTGTAAAATATATTCAGTTTTAACCCTTAAAATTCCACGAAAAAATGCATCTGATAATGTCGTCTGCTTACGTCGTCTGCTGAATCTTCTTGCAAACTTAAAATTTTTTTTTTTTTTTTTTGCAAATAGGCAAACAGTGTGGACCCAGATTAGACTGCACCTTAAGATGCTCCTAAAGGAACAATCTGATCTGGGTCCACACTGTTTGCAAAATTGACTTTTAAAGTAATGAGCAGACGTCAATTGTCGTGATTGGCATTTTATGAGTTAACGTGAGCTTTTCCACGTGCGGTAAAACCGTTTATTTTATCTATAAGGAAATGAAAAACTCATGACAAATATTCTTTCAATCATTTCACAAGGGTGACATCTTTTATTTGAAAATGTGTGATATTGTTTCTCATTATGCAAAAATGAGGCTCTCCGAGAGAAGACGTATCACTAGCGAATTCCTTCCTGGAAACGAATTCACCATATTTGCATTATTTGCTGGTTCCCAGCTTGCACATTATCAATATTGGAAAAAACAGGTAACCAGACCCCCCCTGACCTTTGAAGGTCAGGGGGGTCTGGTTACCTGTTTTTCCAACACTGACAACCTTCAAACTAGGAACCAGCAGATAATGCAAATAAGGTGAATACCCTTATTGGCAAGAGATTTTCACTTGGAAGTGGAACCATTCCCATTAGGAAATTTAAAACATATGTTTACCTGGAAATCTGATATGACATGCAAAACGTGATCAAACTGCATTTGACTTGACTTCCTGCTACTTTTGGATTAAATGGGTGCATACGGAGTCCATGAGTAAGTTTGTTTTGTTTCCAACTTTCATTGTTTGTTTGCTTGATTTGACGTTTAACGTCACCGTCAACACTGAAAGGTCATTTTGGAGACGTTGCTTCCAATTTGGTGGGACTTTTACCCGATATTGAGATGAAATGACATCTCAAGCCCTGTCGCCGAATGAAACCAATAGGGTTTACATGTATAAGCATGGACGGTCCGACTCGCACCGCTTTGCCTAGGAGCGTGATAGCTAAGTGGTTAGTGTGCTAGAGGCCCCCGGTTCTGTCTCCGAAGGCGGTGATTATTTCGGTGTCCGGACACGCTCCATTGGCATCATTTGCAGGGATGAATGCCAAAAAGTGCACCGTCCTTCAGATCGGGACGTTAACTGGAGGCCCCCTGTGCAGGAAGAGTCATCTCCTGTGCAGGTTAAAGATCCCTACTGTAATTACACGATTACTGTGTAGGCTTCAACCCTGCAGCCTGGAGTTTATGTAATGTACACCTGCGAGTAATGGTCAAATGTGACCGATCGCAGTATAAGTAGAAAGAAAGAAAGAAAAGAAAGCAGGCTTAGATACTCGAAGCGGTTTACCAGTACTCGTGTGCGGTCGGTCTCATCTCTGCGTAGAAGCATAATGCATTCATCTTTTCTTCAAGTCCCGATGGGCGAGGAGAACTGATTAAAAGATATCTTCTCGATCTTTTATAGTGTCTGTACTCTCTTAAAACTGAAGGCCATCATCATCACGTTAACAAGTCTGCGTAATGAATAGCCCTCTTAACCATTCCTTTATATAGAGCAAATTGGGGTTTATGTGGGTATACATTATTTTTTATATTTCAGCTCGAAGACATAGGCTGTGGGTACACGTTTGAACCGCCTAAATATGGCGGCTCTAACTAGCACCTACAATCTATGTTTGGAGTATAAATAAGGACTATATAACAACAAAATACAGAAATACTGTAAAACACTTAAATTTGGCGGCAACAAATTTTGTTGGTTTCTATGAGTGGACCTTTTGTCGGATTTATATTTTGGCCATCTGATCTGGATGTACACTGTTTGCAAAGGTAGGTGGTTGTCGTGAACAGCGGGATAATGGTCAAGCAGATGTTAAACAGCATGTTTACCATTAATTGTACCGCCTCTTTTAATAGCATACAGTTGGACTTTTGGGTCGATTGATCCAACAACTGACCCATAGTTATAAACACTAAAAAAATAGATGGGCTGCATGATGCTTCCACGCAGAGCTGAAACCGACCCGCACACGAGTACTGGTAAACCGCTTAGAGGATCTAAGCCTGCTCAAGAAAAGCGGTGCGAGTCGGACATTCCATGCTTGTAAGCCCTATTGGTTTCATTGGGCGGCAGGGCTTGAGATGTCTTTTCATCTCAGTATCGGGTAAAATTCCCACTAAACTGGAAGCAACGTCTCCAAAATGACCTTTACAGTGTTGACGGGGACGTTAAACCTAAAATCAATCAAACAAACAAAACTAAAGCTCTTATACTGCTGATGTCACGTGCCTACCCTGCCTACCAACTAGCTTAACTCATTTAAGCCTAGCGGCCCTTTTCTGTTACGTTGGCAAACGGCGCAGACCCAGATCAGACGCCACAGAGCGCGGCGTCTGATCTAGGTATACCGGCACAGTTTGCTTAAAGAACATTCATTTTTTTTTGTAAAATTTTCAAAACAAAAACTAACCTGACACCCCTATTATTGGAAATGGACCACTCCAAACCTACAAGATAGAAGATTCCATTGCCATATATGGGTTAAATCGCCAGTAAGTTTTGTCTACAATTTGACTCTTTGAGTTTTTTTACTGTTACAGTAGACATATTTTACTCGTTGTGAGTTTCACTTTAGTTTTCTTGCTTTAGCCCATTGTATACTATTGGACTCTTCCATTGCTATATGTTGGACAAGTCCATTTGTCATATATGGGGTTCCAGGCCTATGTTATCGTTTTTATTCTATTTTTGACGGAAAATTCTGTAAGCAAACAGTGCAGGCCCTGATAAGACGCCGCGTTCTGCGGCGTCTGATCAGGGCTTGCACTGTTTGCCAAGGTACCCCTTTATGGGTTTTCCGCATGCAGTGGGTTAAGACCCTGAGCATCGTTTACCCATTTCCAAGGTTGGTCGGTAAATACCGGTGGCGGGAATTCCCACTGGTATTTACCGGTTATTACCGTCCTGGGAAATACTCCAAATTTCAGCAAAAGTGGGAAATACTGGGAAATAGTGGGAAAAATGATTTTTGTTTAGATATTTCATAGAAAAATACTATTAATATTTGTGTAATTTAACCCATTTGGTACCAGAAACCTTAAAACTGGGTACCCTGGCAAACAATGCAGGCCCAGATCAGACGCTGCAGAATGCGTTAAGCAAAAGTTAAGCCATTTTGCAAATAAATTTTGAAGAAAACAGAACCTGACATCTCTAAATTTTGAAAAGAACTCCTGCTACAAATAAGGTGGAAGATTCCATTCGGTACAAAAGGGTTAATTGAAATAATGACCAGTCAGCTATTTTGTAATATGCCTCCCCATACATATATGTCATAAGTCTGCTTTTACTCAACCAAACACAAGCATAAATATAAAGTGATCTGTTGTTTTGTAGGGTGCAGAGTTATTTAAAATCACCCATATGCTTAAGAAGATAAAATACCATAATGTTCCCAATATTTGGGACAGACATGCCTGGGCAAACAGTGCAGACCTAGATCAGGATCACTTAGCTTCTTTAAGAGAGTGTGCCATTGGAACAACATGTTTTGTATGCTTTAGTTTAACACTAACCACATGATTCAATTTTTTGAGATTTATAACAACTCTTTGGATGTTTGAATTTTAAGGATGTTTACACTAGAAAAAAGTTTGAATGCAAGTTTGTCAAGTAATCACACTTTTAAATGCTAAAAGGTGTGATAATTTAATTGTTTGTTTGAGACAGGTATTAAAAGAACACAGTTGATTTAAGCATAAAAGGTTTCTTATATTATCTACAGATACTCACCTATTAAAGTATTAAAATTACATGCATTTACAAGTCAAGGGAAATAGCTGAAAGTTAAAAACTTATATTTTAGAATCACACTTGAATTAAATACATCCTATATGAAGGCAAGGGACTAGAGATCTTTCAAGTTATTCAATATAAAAAGGGCTGGAAAATTCTTCAAAATTTCACTTGTCCTACATGATTAACTGCACGTAAACTTTTGCAAATGTCATAAGGACTATACAAACTCTTTACTTGTCCTTCATTTTTTTTGTCATTGCAAGCAGACAAGTGGAATTTTCAAGCCCTGCATGAACTTGAAATAATTTTGCTTTCAAATAGCTAGGTAGTTGGAGTATATTATGCAGTCTCAATTGATACCACCTATGTAAATATATATTTCCCAGTATTTACCGGGAATTCCCAGTATTTCCCGGGAATTCCCTGTATTTCCCGCCGTCCAGGGAAATATGAGTATTTCCCGCTTTTTTGCCAACCTTGCCCATTTCCCATGTATTGGACGGGAGGCATATATGGGTTAACAGGTAGAGCAATGAAAAGAAAGGCGCCGCAACGACTAGAAAATGTGTTTCAATATTGAATAGTGAAAGAACAAGTTCGGGACCATTCCTCCAGCCCGCATTCAGACACAATCGACCCACCAGTGCTGTCAGTGCTTTGATTAATTAATCTTGTAGATAACTATGGCATGAGGTCTCCCGCCCATCAGGGCTTGAAGAGATAGAGTTGCATCGTGCTTCCACACAGAGCTGAAACCGACCGCACATGAGTACTGGTAAACCGCAAAGAGGGTCTAAGCCTACCCAGGCAAAGTGGTGCGAGTCGGAATGTCCATGCGTACAAATCCTATTGGTTTCATTTGATGACAGGTCTTGAAATGTCATTTCATCTCAGTGTCGCCGCGGGTAAAAGTCCCACAAAGTTGGAAGCGACGTCTCCAAAATGACCTATACAGTGTTGACGGAGACGTAGTAAAACAACAAACAAACAAACAACCTATGGCATGCGTAAAGGCTCGAACATGTTAAAACTCTGATAAAACCCAGTTCTTTTCGTTTGCGTTACGTTGGTTACGCCGAGCAACGCAGGAATCGTGGTCCGTTTTTGTGAAAGCCACTGGGGTCTTCTGGATTTTCTGTGGGAACCATCACATGAATTGAAGTCCGTGAAATGAAGACCCCCCTAAACCCCAGTTTATAAAGAGAAAACAGGGGTTTACGGGGGTATTCATTATTTTTACTATTTCTGCTCCAAGACATAGGTTGTGGGTACTCGTTAGAACCGCCTCAATTAGGCGGTTCTAACGAGCACACACAACCTATGTTTTGAGCATTTATAAGAAAAATATCGAGGATTTTCATCAGAAAAGTAGTCATTATGGAGTTGTGAAAAATGCACTATATCCTACGGTGAGCTATCGTAATGCTCCCAATTTCTTTCACTTCCTGATTAAAGGTGGACTCGGTATATATTAACAAAATAACCTCGAAAGGGCCACGAAATAAAAACGATCTTAATTGGTTTGCACAAACGAACAAAAAAGCTGGGATTACATGTAAATGACATTGTTTTTTTCTTAGAACAACATCCATGCGATAAAGTGTGTGCATAAAGTGTGTGCTTTTTCATATCTCTTTAACTGATATTTTTTTTCTGATGTCCTATTCCTACTCCAAATATAGATTGTATGTGCTCTTTAGAACCGCCTTCAGTACGTAAACACGCTTATACAAATACATTGTAAATTTTACCGCCGAAACAACAATTTCAGATGAAAAATCGTGACATTTTTCTTATTTCTGCTCAAAATATAGATTGTGGGAACACGTTAGAACCGCCTCGGTGAGGTGGTTCTAACGAGTACCCATAATCTATATTTTAGAGCAGAAATAAGAAAAATGAGGTTTACCCCTGAAAACACCAGTTTTACTATACAAAGGTGGGGTTCAAAGGGTTACCCCTGTAAATCCCAGTTTTACAATACAAAAGTGAGGTTCAAGGGGGTCAGAATTATAAAGGTTTGTTTTAGTGATGTTAATCAGGCGGTGCTAACGAACACTTTGAGCAGAAATTAGAATAATAAAGTTTACACCTGTAACCCTTAGTGGGTTTTAAAGGGGTATTATTACACAAACTTGTCCGGTCCCCGTCCATTGTTGGGCTGTATGAGCTGAAATCCCCGACTGCCCATGAGTACTGGCGGATATCTTAGAGAGTATAAGCCTGCCAAGGCAAAGTGTTGCGAGTCGGGCCATCCCTATATATAAACAACGTTTTGTTTGTTTGGGCAGCAGAGCTTGAGACGTCATTTCATCTCAATGTCGGGTCCCACAAAATTGGGAGCAACGTCTCCAAAATGACTTAAATTATTAACTTCCGAATTATTAACCTCATGTTTTACTGCCATCAAAAAAAACATGTGATAAAATATTGCGACAAAGTCTTCGAAAGATCAGGTAGAAATCTGTTTTGTTCCATAAAAATTCTAATGAAGTTTTAAATAAATTGAAGTCCAATCGTTTTCGTGCTTCAAGTCGGTCTACTTACGATTTTTCCACCCTTTATACTACACTTCCTCATAATCTTATAAAAGAAAAACTTAATGATTTAATTGAATGGAAATTTTATAGGGAAGACTCCCTCTATCTTGCATGTGATGTGAGAAATTCTTCAAGTTTTCACTTCTGAAGAGCATAAAATTATACTTTATGATCATGTCAGAAAGTGTGTGAAGCTCTCACCTTTCTAATTGACAATATTTACATAAGATTTGGTACTAAGTTATTTAGACAAGTTGTGGGTATTCCGATGGGTACTAATTGCGCACCCTTTGTGGCTGATCTGTTTTTGTTTTGTTATGAGAGAGACTTCACGATGTCCCTTTCGACTTCTAGATATTTGGATGATTTATTAAATATTGACAATACGGGCCTCCGTGGCCTAGTGGATAAGAGCGCTGACTCTTAGTCATTAGGTCTCTCACCGCCGTAGGTTCGAGCCTCGCTCGGGCCACGTGTGAGACGCCAAGTTCTGCAACGGAAGGTCAGGTGGTTTTTCTCCGGGTACTCCGGTTTTCGCCCACCTCTGATTAACGATCGGCTCGATATGAGTGAAATAATCTTGAAAGGGCCGTAAAACCCAAACCAAAAAAAAAAAAAAAAAAAAAAAAAAAATATTGACAATACCTATTTCGATGGTTTGATCAGTCAAAATTACCCCCCAGAACTTCAGTTAAATAAAGCAAATTCTTCTGATACCGAGACCCCGTTTTGGGATTTACATCTATCTATTGTAGATGGGTTTGTTTCTTGCAAAATTTATGATAAACGCGATGATTTTGATTTTGAGATTGTAAATTTTCCTTTTTCGGATAGTGATGTTCCTCGTGCGCTATCCTATAGCGTTTATATTTCGCAATTAATTCGATTTGCCAGAGTGTGTAGTCATGTAACTGACTTCAACACTCGTAATAAATTGTTAACTGCTAAACTTCTTTATCAGGGTTATCGCTACCATAAACTACGCAAAGCCTTTTCAAAATTTTATAGACGCCACTCTGATTTAATTTCAAAATTCAGTATTGGACTTAAATCTCTTCTGCAACAAGGTCTATCGGAACCCGAATTTTATGGTGACTTAGTATATAAATTCAGAAAAATATATTACCGCAATGACTTCAGCATCCAATTTCGTAAAATCAATCTTCGATATAAAACGATTGGGTACAACATAAATGTTATACGACATACTGCATGCATGGTAGTTAACCCAATCACGGTTGACAACTTTGCTTTCCCTCTTTAATTGCACGCCGGTGGGTCAGACCTCAGATTCTATGACGGTCCCCCCCCCCCCCCCCCCCCCCAGTGGAATTCGTTTACGCTAACCGGTTCTTCTGTCGCGGTTTGATTTTGTAATGGTTTGTCTTTGGGTGTTTGTGTCGCTTATGTTATTTTATTTTGGGTAGCCTATTGACCATTTTGTGGGAAAGTAACTGTCCTTTTGGCTTTCCGCTGTTGGTGTTTCCATTAGGGTCTGTTGTTTCATGTTTGTGTGCCTTTCCCTTTGTTGTCTCTGATGGGAGCTGTGGGTTGATTGTATCGATTCCTGATCATTGCCCCCACTTCCATTTTACTGAGAATTAGAGAGAATCAAATTCTATGTAATGTCGGTTGGTGCCCGATGCTCTGTCTCTGGTCGGGCCCATCGGAGTCTAACTGTTGGTTTTCTTTTGCTCCGTTTCTTGCTGTCGAGTCCTCACCATTGTTTCATCTCTGTGGTTGTTTGATTTTTTGTGTTCACTGAGATGTTGCACCGATGAGTTAGACGGCCTCCATGCGGACTGAACAAAATTATTTGTCTAAAGCGCGACGGAAGTAAGAGCGAGGATTGTGGCCACGTAAAATCGATTTAAGCCCCACCCCCTCCGTGGAATTCGTTTCACTAACCGTTCCAAGGCGGTTCTTCTGTTGCAGTTTATTTTTGTTATGGTTTGTCTTTGAGTGCTTGTATCAATTATATTATTTTAGATAGCAAATTGGTCATTTTGTGGGAAGTAACTATCATTTTGGCTTTCCGCTATTGATATTTCCATTAGTGTCTGTTGTTTCACGTTTGTGTTTCTTTCCCTTCGGTGTCTCTGGTGGGAGCTGTGGGTTAATTGCATCGAATCCTCATCATTGCCTTCACTTCTATTTTAAATAGTGTTGGCGGGACGTAAAATCTCACTTCAAACACACAAATACATCGACTTGTTAACGTAACGTGATTTTTCTGATAAAATGACACACATGCATGCGCCACAAGCTTTAGCCATTGGCACTGATCATAGTTAAAACTGTTCCATTGTTTCAAGGGCTCAGCCACGTGTCACTCTATTACATTCTGCTTGGCCTGGTTTGAGATCTATATTTGTAAATGCATCGATCTTCTGGGGCCTGTTTTGCAAGATTAGTATCTATACGTTAACATGCAAGGGCTTTGAATGCATTTTCCGAGCGATATAATAGGAACTGAAATGAAACAGCTTGGAGAAACAAAGTTTGGTATGTTTTAAGATTTTCTTTAAATCTGAGCAATGGCAAGCGAAAATGGGCTTCAGAACATGAGCGCATCGCAGAGAATCAGATCAGAATGCGCACCTCTGCAGTATGATCAGCTCCTTCGCTGTAATATGTCCACCTGAGTAATAACGATTACACATCCTCTTTCATACATTGAGGATCTTACACGAGTGGTAATTTCATATCAAGTTTATGAAACGAGCCTTCGGCGTGTTTCATAAATTTCATATGAAATGACCACGAGTGTAAGATCCTTTTTATCATATGACTATGAATTTTATCGCCTTTTAATTTGGCATGTTTTCTACGAAAAATGCATTGTAGACATGGACGTCGTCATGGCGTTACTTAATGCCGCCAAAGTGTTATTACAGTGTGGTCGTACGATTTTTATTGCACCTATCCACTGCTTATCAACGACGTCATAGATAAATGTACCTCCAAAACAGTTATTTTACTGATGGGAATTTGTGATATTTTTTTCTTATACTCCAAAAATAGGTTGTGGGAGCTCGTTAGAACCGTCTCATTGGGCGGTTCTAACGAGTACCCACAATCTATGTGTTTCAGCAAAACTGATATACCGCTATATAAACTTAGGTTGTAGGTGCTAGTTAGAACCGCCTCAATGAGGCAGTTCTGACGAGTATCCACAACCAATGTCTTGGAACAGAAATAAGACAAAAAGTATACACCCCTATAAACCACAGTTTTCTGTATATAAATTGGGGTTTATGGTGTGTTCATTTCACAGACTTGTCCACGTGCAGTGATGGACTTTCGCTCATCATGAACAAAATCCGGGTAATGGCTTTTAATAGCAGCGCTTTTCTTCCCGCTGTGACGTCCTGTGAAATCCGGACTTGGCTCGTGTACCGGCTCATTGAAAACAGTATAGATTTAGATTAGACGTCACAGAACGCGACGTCTGATCAGGATCTTCATTGTTTACTTAAAATATTGGCATTCAAGTGGTTAAACGAAACAGTCGTCCAGACAATTGCTCCGTCAGCACTGTCAGTGCTTTGATTTTTCGTAACGGGCGAGAGAACAACATGATCCTTGCCATCCGCGAAGACGCATATAAGCCAGTGCGGTCATTCTGATCAGGGACTTTTGCAAAATATTTAAATACGACATACGACGAGGCAACCCTGTAGGCACACTTTGCTGGGGCAACGTCAAATCAACGTCGGTGCAACGTCAGGACGTTGCACCGACGTAGAGGTGACGTTGCATAGACGTCATGACGTTACATGGACGTTGATGTCACGTAACAATCACGTCATGTGCCTGCTGGGAAGGACTATTATCAACGACCTAGGGGAAGTAACTCAAATTTGTATTTTGTTGTTGTATTGACTGAGTTAGCTGGATTACTGTTTCCCATCTGTGCCAAGCGTCCCCAAATGGACATTCGCACAAGCACGACTTGACTCATGTGTTGGGGATTGCAAACAGGATTGATCCGGACCGGACGCCAGAGAACGCGGTGTCTGATCAGGGTGTAAACTGGTTGCTTACAGTTCGTGAATTTTATTGCTGTTAGGTCAGAGTGTGGAGTAAGAGGGCTGGCCTTGTATGGCAAACATTGCAGACCCAGAACGCGGCCTCTGATCAGGGTCTACACTGGTTTCCCCTTAAGGATAATTTTTCTAGCCTACACCCAGAGACAATCGACTCACCAGTGCTGCCACTGCTTTGGTTTATATCTATGCGTTACCTAAAGAGATGCGTCATGCGAAGGCTCAGTTCTGTCTGCACGTCCTCGCAGTCCGACTTGAGTCTTCGGTATGCGCTGTTGGGATAATGATTGATCCATAGCATAACAAAAGCACATCCGTATGACATAGTGTTCTGCCCCCGCCCATCGGGGCTTGAAGAAATAGATGGGCTGCATGAAGCTTCCACGCAGAGCTAAATCCGACCTGCACACGAGTACTGGTAAACCCCTTAGATGATCTAAGCCTGCCCAGGCAAAGCGATGCGAGCCAGACCATGCTTATAAACCCTATTGGTTTCATTGGGCGGCAGGGCTTGAGATGTCATTTCATCTCGATGTCGGGTAAAAGTCCCACAAAATTGGAAGCGACGTCTTCAAAATGGCCATTACTGCATGTGTTGACGGGGACGTTAAACTTCAAATCAAACAATGGCATAGTGCTGATAAAAATGTGTTTCGTTTATGTGTTTGTTTGATTTGAGTTTTAGCGTCCCCGTCAACACTGTATAGGTCATTTTGGAGACGTTTCTTCCAGTTTTGTGGGACTTTTACCCGACATTCAGATGAAATGACTCCTGAAGTGTCGCCCAATGAAACCAATAGGATTTATAAGCATGGACGCTGCGACTCGCACCGCTTTGCCTGGACAGGCTTTGATCCTCTAAGCGGGTTACCAGAGCTCGTGTGCAATCGGTTTCAGCTCTGCGTTGAAGCATCATGCAGTCCATCTATTTCTTAAAACCCCCATGGGCGGGGGCTTGAAAATGTGTAATTTTTTAGATACATGGGTTGTGGATGTTCGTTAGCGCCGCCTCAGTGAGGCAGTTCTAACGAGGACCCACGGGAAGAAAAATAAGAAAAAAAATCTGTAAACCCCTGATTACTCTATATAAAGTGGGGTTTAGAGGGGTGTTCATTGCCAGGACTTGTTCAGTACATGATGCCTTGTGAAGATGAACTGACACACGTGTGCTAAAATGGCTATTATACCTCTAGACTAGAAGACATGACATTTTTACTTATTTTTAATCCAAAAATAGATTCTGGGTGCTCATTAGAACCGTCACTGGGTACAAATGAACCCCGGCAGTCGAAAAGGCAGCTTCATGCACGTGCGCTTAGGGAAGACAAAATACCTGTTTTGCATGGCGAGCCCTTGGTTAACAAGCATCTACCGTAAAAATCCTAAAAAAATCGCTAAGCCTTGAGCATTTGCGGTAATTCGCCTAAAATTTTAACAAATTTGTTTCACGGTCCAGCCAGAAATCAAAGTAGTGCAGACGGAATGGCAAACAGTGTAGGCCCTGATCAGACTGCTCCTTCAGGAGCAGTCTGTTCTGGGTCTGAACTGTTTGCTTAGGCATGGCTGACCCAGAAATTAGGATCATTATGGTGAGTCTTCGCGTACTTACTCGCAGACCCCTTTTTCTCTAGGCACGGCCCAAACAATAATCAAAAGCAGCCAACAACAACATCATCAACAATATGAGCTTTAACCGCTAGTATCTGGAGAGATTTTGGAGGGCCCCGGTCCATATGGGCTTTGAGAAATAGATTCGGCTGTGTGGCGCTTCCACGCACAGCTGAAACCGCCCGCACATGAGTAATTGTAAACCCTTAGAAGGTCTAAGCTTGCCAAGGCAAAATGTTGTCCATGGATATTTATCCTAGCGGAAGGGCTTGAGATGTCATTTCATCTCAACGTTAAGTAAAAGTTCCACAAATTTGGAAGCAACGTCTCTAAAAGCAAGGTCTCTAAAATTACTTAAATAATGTTGACGGAAACGTAAAACCCCAATTCAAACTAACAAAAACGAGGCCATAAACTGTGTTCGAGTTTTTATGAAACATAACATTCAGACACAACAAACCATGGGAGACCAATGCTTTCGTACAGACGACATAGCTCTTGGACGCGTTACTTCCCTTGAACCGTGTTCATCGAAAATGAGGGTTAGCGAGATAAACTTTCTTCTTCTTCTTTTTCTTTTTCTTCTTCTTCTTCTTCTTCTTCTTCTTCTTCTTCTTCTTCTTCTTCTTCTTCTAGGAACAATGACATTAGCCTTCTCAGATGAAATAGGGATAATCTTCCTATGTGATATATTAAACGGGTTTGTTCGTATGTCATATGTGAGTCGTTGCTTCCAATTTTGTGTGACTTTTACCCGACACTGTGATGAAATGACGTCTGAAGAAGCCCTGTCGCACAATGGAACCAAAACCAAATATGCAAGGACTGTCCGACTAACAGCAATTTGCTTGGGTAGAATTAGCGGACCTTAGCTATCTACCAGTACTCGTGTGCGGTCGGTTTGAGCTCTGTGTGGAAGCATCATTCAGCCCAGTCTATTTCTCCAAGCCCCGATTCCAAAGATAAAAGAACATCTAAAATGCTCATCTCAAATGCGCATGATGAATGATTAAAGCTCATAAATATGACCATGCCGATGAAAATGTCTTTTTCGTGTCAGCAAATTTGCAGAGAATGGTTATTTGATCTGCTCATAAATATTAACGTATTTTAATATTTATTAACAGGATATATTTTATGCTCAGTTCATCTTAAGCTCATTTATTTAAGAATCTGGCCCGCACACTAGTACTGGTAAACCGCTTAGAGGATCTAAGCCTGTCCAGGAACCGCATGCTAATAAACCCTATTGGTTTCATTGGGCGACAGGGCTTGAGATGTCATTTCATCTCAATGTCGGGTAAAAGTCCCACAAAATTGGAAGCAACGTCTCCAAAATGACCTTTACAGTGTTGACGGGGACGTTAAACCTCAAATCAAACAAACAATAGTAACGATAACACAACAGTTTGACATAGTGCATTTTTTCACATCTTCAAAAAAAACTACTTTTCTGTATTAAAATTTGTAATATTTTTCTTATTTATACTCAAAACATAGGTTGTTGGTGCTCGTTAGAACCGCCTCGATGAGGCGGTTCTAACGAGTACCCACAACCTATGTCTTGGGACAAAAATTCGAAAAATAATATATACCCTCGTAACCCATAGCTTTTATCTCTATATTTAAAGTAAACCAGGGGTCGAACGATCGTTCCCGGGCTTCCCCAGACTTCCGGATGAGTCTTTAAACCGAGGTCCCGTCTCCGTATGACTTTAACTGTTGGTGAGACGTAAAACAAATACACTCTCTTTAGAGGAATGTTCGATTTGTTTGATTTTAGGTTTAACGTTCCCGTCAACACTGTAAAGGTCATTTTGGAGAAGTTGCTTCCAATTTTGTGGGACTTCTTCCCGACATTGAGAAGAAATGACATCTCAAGCACTGTCGCCTAATGAAACACTCAAGGTTTATAAGCATGGATGGTCCGACTCGCACCCATTTGCCTAGGCAGGCTTAGATCCTCGTAGCGGATTACCAGTACTCGTGTGCGGGTCGGTTTCAGCTCTGCGTGGAAGCATCATGCAGCCAATGTATTTCTTCAAGCCCCGATGGGCGGGGGCCGAGGGATGTTCGTTACACGGACTGGGAAAAGGAATACATTTTCGGTAATTCATTGGTATATTAACATACACATGTGATATAGTACAGTCTTTCATATCTCCAAAACAAAAATATGTTATATTCTTTTATTTCTGCCTTAAACATATGTTGGTTTGGGTTTAACGTCACCGTCGACACTATAAAGGTCATTTTGGAGACGTTGCTTCCAATTTGTAGGGACTTTTTCCCGATATTGAGATGAAATGACATTTCAAGCCCTGCCGTCCAGTGAAACCAAAAGGGTTTATTTGCATGACTCGCATCATTTTGCCTGGGCAGTCTTAGAGCCTCTAAGCGGTTTACCAGTACTCATGTGTGCAGTCGGTTTCAGCTCTGCGTGGAAGCATCGTGCAACCCAATCTATTTCTTCAAGTCCCGATGGGCGGGGGCAAAAAAAACATATGTTGGGATCTTGTTAGAACCGTATTTATGAGGCGGTTCTAACGAGAAAACACAACACATGTTCATAAAGGCGGTTCTCACGAGAACACACAACATGATGTACAAAACAGAAATAAGGAAAATATTGTACACCTCTGTAATTCCCATTTTTCTCGTTGTAGAATGGTGTTCACGGACTTGTTAACATGATTGAACATATTTACTTTTCTTTACGGGGTCTACCTTAGAAGGAAAGCTCTTTGCTTTAGGGGGTATTTTTTTAAGGGCAAGCCATTTTTACAGAGCTCTCTGGTCTTCAGATACTATGCATTGCAGAAAGATTTAGCAAATCGATCGATCCTACCGCAAACTTGACATGTCAAATTGTGACGTTAGCCGTGTGTGAATGAGGGTATTTTTGGACGGAAATTTACAACAGTCATTAAAGTCTGTTTCATAAACGCGACGTGAGCGATAAATAGGAATGCTCAGCGGTTTACGGTCGGTTTCAGATTATGCGGCTCAATCTATTTCTCCAAGCCCCGACGGGCGGGGCCTTAGTATATGAAGTTTAAATCTGAAAATGATCATGGCGATGAATGTGTCAATTTATGTTTTATCAGCTATCGCCAGCTTTAAAGCCACGGACAGAAACCACAAAAGCTCTTTGTTGATATACACGAGCATCAAAAGCTCTGACAAGATCGGCATTGTGCGCAGGCTATAATCAGACATGGACCTTTCAAGCACCAACAACTCTATGGGTCGATTGTTTGTCAATCGACCCGAAGTTACCAAGCATAAAAACGCTTCAGTGCTGAAGTCCATGTGACTATCACTGATTTGCATGAAACCCATTTAACTTATTTATAGAAAATAGTAGCGCTAATTTTATCGCAGTAGGTTATCTATAGAATCTGGACAGGAACCATGAGTCGGGCTTGACAAATGTCGTAGACCCAACTCGGACGCCACAGAACACGACGTCTTATCAGGGTCTGGACTCTTTGCTTACAGTAAAGGAATTAAGGATCAGACGACGCAAAACGCAGCGTCTGATCAGGGTCTACACGTTTTGCTTAAAAAACTTGAATTTAAGGATTAAACAAAACCTTTTATGTCCAGGACTATTTTCCCAGCCTACACTCAGAGACAATTGACCCACCGGTATTCAATGCTTTGATTTTTCATCAGCATGTTGATGATATACCATTCAGAAAAGTTTTGAGATTAATTTTGGCATACACTGTTGCCAAGCATCCGGCTGAAAGAGCCATACAAACCGAAGATGAAAATCTTAGCAAGTGTTCTAATGACTCGGGATCGATCCTGCGACCCCTGGTTTACAAGGCGAGTAGCATAACCGCTGTACCACGGAGGCTTCTGTCTTGCTATTAAGAAGACAGCATGTATGACGGATAGCATAGTCATGGCATTGAGCGTAGAGGAAAATCAGATTCTCCGTCACTGACAAAACCATAAGTACGAGCGTAGTCCTAACACCATTGTTTGGTCAAAGCAAGCTGAAAGCTTCAGGTACCTTAACTAGAAGTATGGCGAACTAGTTCACACTCACATTCTGACGTTTTCATGGAAGACGAAGACTAGGCGGCTGTCTTGAATTACCACATTCTGTTATTGTTAGGAGCAAATGTGAGGCAATTTTCTGCCTTGGTTAAACTGCAAAGTAGTTACACAGTTTCATTGACCATTTCGAGATCGTAACATGATAATCTTTATGACCTATGTTTCATCTTGCAACAACATATCAATCATGGTTATGCGTTAATAGGTCCTTCAATAAAACATTGTGGAACACTTGAAATTTTATCAGTTATTTTCTTACGTTTAGTTCTAATTTACATATGGCGGGAACTACCCTCTAATCAGATTCCTGGTCAGTTGCTTAAATTGGTTTTGACATTCTGTTAACAAATCACAGGCCTAGTTTACATATAGCGGGTGTTTCAATCTATCCGTCGTACCCATGAGCTCATATAAAAGTGTCTTTTAGGCCTCTACACGGGCACAAGCGCGGAATATTTCTTTAAATCACAACTCGTTAGGCATCTGCTATCAGTGATGGCATCTAAAATGGTCCCAGAAGATCTCGTTGACATTTTAGGTCCACATGCAGTTCAGTGGGGACACCCGTTGCTCCTTAATTGAAGCGTCAAGGGGGAATTTATACAGCATGACGTATACTGAATTTTGCAACTTTTTGCAAGAGGTGTAAGTTTCAGGCTCTGAGAGTTTCTTTCCTGGATTTGGAAAACGAGTACATAGAACTTACAGAACGTAACTATCCCAAAGTTGTGAGTCTTGTGGGAGCACTGACTCATTGAGAATTAATATCAAAGTAACGGAGGGTACCTCGCCAAGGTAGGTCTTTAATACATATACTTAAAACCAGATACAAGAGATGCAAAAATCTCTCAAAGGATTATACGTAAGCGGTTAACCAGTGCGCCAAAAACTGGCAACTGCTCTTCTTGAATCATCGGAATGGAGAGAATGACCGTAGAAAAGATTCCATGACCAATCTCAACGACACCGACAGGTATCCAACCCGCGTCGTCCTGATCGCCAGTCAGACGCGTACCCGACTGAGCTACCGAAGCCGGACGTTAAGTGTTGGCTACTCGATCATGAGTGTAACTTTACCGAATTCAGTGCGACAGATGTGCATTCGTATGTGTTGCTAGACACAAAAATTATGAAAAGCAAAATAGATGGGAAGCCTAAATGAGAACGTGTGAGCTAAAATATCTATATGGACCAAATCCCGCTAAAATGGATGCCACATTTTTAACCATTACCTCTTGGATATTTTTGTTCTGCTTTTACGGACCTTTAAAAATCATTTCACATATCGGGGCGATCCTTAATCAGAGTCGGGCGAAAACTGGAGTACTCGGAGAAAAGACACCTGACCTTCCGTTGCAGAGCTTGGCGTTTCACATGTGATCCGAGTGGGGCTCGAATCACAGCGGTTAGAGACCCAAAGATTGAGTCAGCGCCTTTACCCATAAAGCCAGAAGGCCCGGTTAATCACTTGGGCATAGTGTTTGTTTGATTTGAGGTTTAACGTCCCCGTCAACACTGTAAAGGTCATTTTGGAGACGTTGCTTTCGATGTTGTGGGACTTATACCCGACATTGAGATGAAATGACAAATCAAGCCCTACCGCCCATAAAAACCGTTAGGGTTTAAGGAGAGATCCGACTCGCATCACTTTTCCTGGGCAGGCTAAGACCTTAACTGTTTACCAGTACTCAAGTTCGGTCGGTTACAGCTCTGCGCGGAAGCATCGTCCAGCCCAATCTATTTTTCCAGGCCCCGATAGTGTCATTGTTTATATCTGCTATCCAGCACAATCTGAAGATGTACCTCTGTTTACCGCAGTCATAATAGCATACTGAAGGTTGTCTTTAACCGCAGCTCGAAGTTCGCTTGTGTGAAGAAGTTTTTTGATGTACTGAAAACACAATTCCACATGGTTTAATGTGGGCGCGAAAACAGGCGTGAACACGTATTCAGTTCCTGCTTCCTCCAACATTACAACCATAATCAGTCCGACTCGGAACAGTCCAACAATATTGGAAACTACGTCTCAAAAATGACCTACACAGTGTTGAAGGGGACGTTAAACCTCTAAACAATCAAAAAAAGGTGTATAGCACAGTTGTCTTTTCTAACCAGTTCCTCTGGATTTAAACACATATTTCCATTATTGTCATATGAATGCACGGCCTCGTGAAAAAAAAATCAAAAACCGTATCTATATTGCTGGCCCCACCCACAATATTTGCGGTGTTGGGGTGGCACCGGGCTTAATGAAATAGATGGGCTGCATGATGCTTCCACGCAGACCGCAAACGAGTACTGGAACAGCTTAGATGATCTAAGCCTGTCAAGACAAAGTGATGCGTGTTGGACCGTCCATGCATGTACACCCTCTTAGTTTCATTGGGTGGCAGTTCTTGAGATGTCATTCCATCTCAATGTCGAGGTAAAAGTCACACAAAATTGGAAGCAACGTCTCAGAATGACCTACATTGTGTTGACGGGGACGATTAACCTCAAATCAAACAACATTTGCGTATGAAATACCGTATACTCCAATAAGCAAACTGAGTTTTCTGCCCGCGGAAAAATTCAACGGCTAATTCCCCCTTTGTCCATAATACATGGTGACAACAAGCGACAGTCCGCACCGCCCATCGGGGCTTGGAGAAAAAATGGGCTGTGTGATGTTGTCACGCAGAGGTAAAACTGACCACACATGAGTACTGGTAAACCGCTTAGAAGGCTGAGCCTGCCCAGGCCAGACCACCCAATGCATGTAAGCCTTTGGTTTCATTGGGCGACAGGGCTTGGGTTGTCATTTCATCTTAGTGTCGGGTAAAAGTCTCACATAATTAGAAGCAACGTCCCCAAAATGACATAAATAGTGTTGACGGGGACGTTAAACCTCAAATCAATCAATCAACAAGCTGGAGGTTTGTCAAAATAAGGGCTGATGCTGTGGAGAACGTCAATGAAAAACTTGCGTGAAACGAAACGGACTATAGACAATCATCGGTAACGCTCTTGCACAAAACTACTTCTGATTGGTTATTATGCTTGAACAGTATGACGCAGTTATAAACAATCTGTGATTACGCGAGCCCAATAGATTGACACTTGTACGGCTGTTTTGCTAGATCTTTTTGCAATCGATAATATCTTCCAGTATGACACGACAATGTACTGCATCGTAAAATGCTCGCCGAATTATTCCTGGATGAATTATTTCCCTTAGACCACATATTATTGGAGACGTTTTAGTGTATTACTTCCAAATGTAATTTATCTATTTATTTATTTATTTCGGCCCCGCCCATCGGGGCTTGAAGAAATAGATGGGCTGCATGATGCTTCCCCGCAGAGCTGAAACCGACCCGCACACAGGTACTGGTAAACCGCTTAGAGGATCTAAGCCTGTCCAGGAACCGCGGTGCGAGGCGGACCGTCCATGCTGATAAACCCTATTGGTTTCATTGGGCGACAGGGCTTGAGATGTCATTTCATCTCAATGTCGGGTAAAAGTCCCACAAAATTGTAAGCAATGTCTCCAAAAGGACCTTTACAGTGTTGACGGGGACGTTAAACCTCAAATCAAACAAACAAATCCCCAGTTTTCTTGTTGTAGAGTGGGGTTCACGGACTTGTTAATATGATTGAACACATTTACTTCTCTTTATCGGGTCTACCTTAGAAGGAAAGTTCTTTGCTTTAGGGGAGTATTTTTGTAAGGGCAGGCCATTTTTACAGAGCTCTTTGGTCTTCAGATATCTTCCAGTGTGACAATATTTTTAGCCAATTGCAGTATTATCATGGTAAAATTCTTGTCGAATTATTCCTGGATGAATTATTTCCCTTAGACCACACATTATGGAAGTATTGTGGACGTTTTAGTGTATTACTTACAAATGTTATTTATTTGTTTATTTATTTAGACAACCATACGTATGAATTGGGGGATAAGTACAGTAAAATTCCTATATTAAGACCAGCTTTGGTACTGTTCAAAAGTGGTCTTAAATTTCAGGTGGCCTTCTTTTTTTAAATAGCGGAATTCTACTTTTACTTTAGTTTGTATCTATTTTTTTTTTGCCGGAACGCTAAATCCATATTTGCCTAGCGGTCCATTTTGGAACATTGTCAATAGTGTAAACCCAGATCAGAGTGAGTGAGATTTAGTTTTACGTCCCACCAACAGCTAAGGTCATACGGAGACGGGACCTCGGTTTAAAGACTCATCCGAAAGTCTGGAGAAGCCCGGGATCGATCCTGCGATCCCTGGTTTACAAGGGGAGTAGCGTAACCACTGCACCACGGAGGCTTCTAGACCCAGATCAGAGGACAGTTGTTAAGGTTAGCCGTTTTTTTTAAATAAAAAAAAAACAGAAGGGAAGCAAATGAAAGCAAATATAAGCCTTTTCAGTACCGAGTCACGATATGACCAAGAAAGTGTTGACTGGACGGTAAAACTCCAAAACAAATATTCAAGATACCCGGCATGTGTCAAAAGATCAGTTCTTCAAAACATAACAAGACAAGACAGTCGTTTATATATGGGCCCCGTCAAGCGATTTTGGTACTTATCGCCTATGCGAGCAGCGAAGGTTCAGGCGAGCCTGCGCATCCGCGCAGTCTCGCCAGAACCTTCGCTGCTCGCTCATACAAGCAGTGAATCAAGAGGAACCTTCAGACAGAAAGCCATATCCCTGGCCCCTCTGAATGGCTGGGCATGCGCAGTTAAAATTTGTCATGACGGAATGCTCGAAGACACAAATTCGCTTGGCGGGGCTCATATGGCCAGAAACTACGAATGTGTATAACTACTATATAGCTTTTGCTTATATTTTCAGTCCTTTTCAATATTCTTATTTATCCGTTAGCTCCTATATTAACTGCATTTTAACACCGTGACCTCATAAAGATATGCTATCTCAGGACAATTGAGTTTTATCAGGCCAACACCACAATGCACTTCTACGAACTGGACTACTGGACAATGGCAAAACTAACAGTGTGCAAGGGGATTGACTGATGAATTGAATACCAGATTCGTGTAATTTGGCGTGAAGTTTATCAGGCTCGGCTTCGAGAACGCAGTTAGAATCGCTCGGCAAGCCTCGCGATTCTACAAGCGTTCCCGTTGCCGTCCCCGCCCATCGGGGCTTGAAGAAATAGATGGGCTGCATGATGCTTTCACGCAGAGCTGAAACCGACCCGCACAAGAGTACTGGTAAACAATTTAGAGGATCTAAGCCTGTCCAGGCAAAGCGGGGCGAGTCGGCCCGTCCATGCTTATAAACCCTATTGGTTTCATTGGTCGACAGGGCTTGAGATGTCATTTCATCCCAATGTCGGGTAAAAGTCCCACAAAATTGGAAATAGCGTCTCCAAAATGACCTTTACAGTGTTGGCGGGACGTTAAACCTCAAATCAAACAAACAAAACAAGCGTTCTCGAAGCCTTGCCTGATAAACTTGATATCAAAAGACGTCAACCTGGTATTCTTTATTTTCCGGTCCCTTTTTTTTTACATCCACCATCAATGGTTAATTCTAGCCCAAACAACCATCATAACCTGAACGTCCGATACTTTTGTACCCAGCGTCGTATGAGACGAGTAGATAACCTGTCTTCGCGTTTTGGACCGGGTAAGACACAAACTAGTGTACTTAGATTCACAGACTAGTTACAACCTTGTAATTTTATAGACTTGCAAGAAGAGATCTTTTCCTTTCAAGCAGCGAACGCAAAAGTTCAGATCAGACTGCGCGAACGCCTCTGTACCTTTGCTGTTCGCGAAATGGCAAAACAGGTTTTCTCAGTACTTGGCAAGTTTGCTCTACCTTATGCAAAAAGTGTGCTTTGGGCATATCAGAACTGGGAAGGCCGCAACCGGTTTGTGCAATTGTACAGTTGACTCGGGAGTTGTTTTTGGTCCAAATAGTACGTTGATTGAGTGAGCAGTGATCGATGTCATCAGTTTTCGCGTAGTCACGGACTGGTTTGAACCTGCGCAACTCGTAGATAAGTTTACCAACATTCGGACTGCTGCGGCTTACAACCATTCATGCAATCACTTATATCCAACTACAGCGCTGAAACTTAATTTTCTCAGCATGCCTTAATGTCTCCTCCATGATAACACTCTATTTAGATCTTCAAAAGAAGAACACAATTCGTCACCGGAAATGAAACTGGACCCCAACATAAACGATCCATCAACTACTTCCGGTTTGAGTACGATGCGGGGCGAATTGCGAGGATGATCAGAATGTCAGTTTCTACTTGTCGGCTAAAATTGTCAAGAATTTTCTGGTTCATGTCACTTGCAGGGATTCGGTGCACTGTTTGACACATCCAGTGCCTTGCTTTTCATACGGGCCGCGCGAATAGGTGTCTTCGAGCATGCGCAGTCATCGAAGACTTACTCTGCTTGAACGCAAATTTCTCAGTCTGCACGAAGAAACGTCTGGTTACGTGTCATCAATATATCGCTCAGCGAAGACTCAGATCAGCCTGCGCACATGCGCAGGCTGATCTGAGTATTCGCTGTGCGCTCCTGATCGCAGACACTGTTGCGCTTCTCACGCCAGCATATAATCGCAAGTGTCCAATCTTATTACAGATGAATTTTCTGGGACAAAACCAGGTAGGGGTCGGAACTTGGGTAGCAACATGCTTTCATAAACTGTTCATTGCGGTTTCTATACATTAACCCAGTTTACATCATCGGGGTAGAATGTATTGACAGGTTGCACACCATGCAGTTTTGTAAGATTAATCGCCCTTGACCAACCATGTTGGAGACACCAGACATGTTTTTGTGCACAGTTTTGATCATATTCCTGTACGACGAATGGACTTAGGGATTCAAAATCTAGTCATAAGTAATGTTTATGTATAAAAGAATAAAGAAACCACTGTTTCAAAGTAGTTCTTCACACCTCAAATCAAACAAGCAAACCAAAACCATAAATAATGCTCAAAATATATTAAGATTCTGTTGAAATACATCCTAGGGGTCTCCAGCAAGGAAGGTACAGTAACTCTTCGTTTGAAAGACATACGGATCATTTGATATCATGTCTCATGTCAAATCACGGCAGTTAACCTGTACTGGCAGTTTTTCCAGCTTCGAAAATCCTGATAAGAAAAAAAAAAAAAAAAAAAAACACTTCAAAATGACCCAATTTGTTTTTATTCGATTTTCTTAAATTTGACGTTGGTGGTAAGAAAATTCATTTTTTTACTTAAACTGTAAAGCACATTTTTCATAGCATAATGGATGTTTTAATTCAGTTTAAAATCATTGTTCCCAATATAAATATGTTCTATAAAAGGGTTATCCTTTGGAAGCAAGGAATACACCACAGAACTGAAAAGTATGGAGTGTACATGTTTTCTGGGCCAGACTAGCTAGTTTCGGCCAATTAGGCCTCATCAGTGACCCTCAGATATTTTCAAAATTCCACAATGGAATCAATGATCCCAAAGGACAAGAAAATAAAGTCTGATTTGCAAGATCGTTCCGTACACAAACTTCATCACATTGACTACTCCGTGTAATGAACACCCCTCTAATCCCCAATTTGCATATAGAAAAAAGGGATTTACGAGGGTGTTCATTATTTTGCTTGTTTTGGTCAAAGATAGATTGTTGGTACTCGTTAGAACCGCCTCGATGAAGCGGTTCTAACGAGCACCTACAATCTATGTATAGACTAGAAATAAAAAAAAACTAAACATTTCATCTGAAAGAATGCTAGTTCCAGAGATAAGAACGAGGCTATTTTAGCACACGAGTAAGTTACTGCATTGTGTTACACAATGCTGTCATCCTTTGGAAGCATTCTGTCTATAGAGCACAAAGAGACCGAGTCTTCGCCAGGCACATATTTCCGTAAACACCTTTGATTCATTTAATGGGAATGGGAACACCTTCATGGGAGGCAACTCCAGCAAAAGTATTTTTATCTCCCATGTCAATAGGGGCCAACTCTTAAAGGAAAGCATTTGCTCCTGAGGAGCAAATTCTTTCCTTTAAGAGTAGACCCCTTTTTCAGTGGGACAGGGCTTATAGAAAAGCGAACAGGAAGTCCCGAAAGTTGTCTCCCTTTGAAAAATGGCGAAAAAATCTGCCAGGTGTTCCCATTCTCCTTAAGGCCTTTTGTTCCTGTTTCTGTGACTGCGCATAATGGAGGTCATTTTACGAGAAAAGGGCCCTTGGTATTCTCGGAATCATTACGATAACACACCCGTGCGACATAGTGCATATTGCTCTACTTTTCTGATGCAAATCCCTGATATATTTCTTATTGTTTGTTTGATTTGATGTTTACCGTCCCCGTCAACACTATAAAGGTCATTTCGGAGACGTTGCTTCCAATTTTGTGGGACTTTTACCCGACATTGAGATGAAATGACATCTCAAGCCCTGTCGCCCAATGAAACCAATAGGGTTTAAAAGCATGGACGATCAGACTCGCACCGGGTTGCCTAGGCAGGCTTAAATCCCCTAAGCGGTTTACCAGTTCTCGCGTGCGGTCAGATTCAGCTCTGCGTGGAAGCATCATGCAGCCCATTTATTTCTTCAAGCCCCAATAATATTTTTCGTATAAATACTGCAAACATAGGTCGTGGGTGCTCGTTAGAACCGCCACATTGAGGCGGTTCTAATGAGTACCCACAACCTATGCTTTGAGTAAAATAAGAAAAATAATGTATACCCCCGTAAACCCCCGTTTTCTTTATATAAAGTGGGGTATAGGGGGTCTTCATCCACGGTCTATTTCACATGATGTGAGCTTGTTCTATAAGAAGCTAAGCCCTTGGAAGCAAGAAATTCAACACAGAGCTGAAAACCATAGGCTGTACAAGATCTTTCGGTGCCAGACTAGCTAGTTTCGGTAAGTTAGGCCTCATCAGTGACTCTAAACAGTTCATAGGACAAAAGCATAGCTTCATTCTCTGTGCTATCTCAAAACTTCTCTGCATGTCTGCTCACAGCTATAAGGTGCTTGCGGCGAGACAGCGCCATAAGCTTGCCATGCGGACATTTACGCAGTTTCGCTGTAGCCTTTGTTGCTCTCTTTGAGCGTGAGCCGGCAATTTGGCCTCTGATTCGTTGTCATGGATACTTGTTTTTCGGTTCTTACTACATTTTCTTATAATTCCTTTCTTCAAGTTTTTTTTTGTGTCGGTTGCCTTGCGTGATCGAAGTACAGAAGACCCACTAACGAAGCTCTTGTCACCAAGCCAAAGTTCGTGTGACCCAGAAACAAACTTTAAAAGTTCACATAGCCACTCTGAAATTCGGCACAAAACACATTGCAAAGCTGCGCCCCTGTCGAGCTTGTTTAGAATCAGAATAAATAAATAAATAAACACTTTTTGTGCGCGGGCCAAATGATTGAAAATGAGCCAGCGCGCAGCAAAGCCAACCATAAGGCCTGAGTGACCAGTGCGACGGATTCACTTTTCTCTCTTTCGGCAATCCATGGGCTATAAAAGTGTATTTGACACGCGATCATTGAAGGCTGTTCAGACTGCGCAAAGTTATAGTCTGATCTGATTCTTCACTGGTTGCATACATGAATGCGTTTTAGTGGATATTGTTGCGTTCCGACTGAAGGTTTATTTATTACGTTGGTCCACATTTCAGATGCAAACAAAACCACTACATTTTGTGTACTTAGATTTTCCCTCACATGTAAATCAAGAAAATCATCTATTTTATTATCACCTTAGCTGATAATGATCAAATATACATTGTTATTACTGTATATCAGATCCCCATCACTCGAAATATATCACAAAGTTAGAGAAGTGTTGCGGAGATGCGCCCATTTTTTTAGATGGCGTTGAACGATAACTGTTGATTGGTACGATAATGGTCATTTTAGAAACTTTATTGGGGGTGTGAATGGACAAATAATGGAACGTTGGGAATACACTATGATAATTATTAGCATCACTTTTCTCTTTTATTGTTTGTAAACAATAATACGGAGAGGGGCGTGATACAAACCTGGGAAAAAAACATTGTGGATGGTTTTCATTAATAAAAATCCATGATTTACGACAAAATCGTTGACCGTTTCCATTCGATCGCCGCAATTTGTTTTATTCGCCCGCCATCTGGCTTATGCCTTTTTGACCAATATTTGTGATTACACTCTCCTTCAAAGTTCTGAATTTTGCATCTTTCTAGTGAAAGTCTTTTTTTTTTTTTTTTTTTTCGTATTTATTCTGCAAAATTAGATTGTGGTTGTTCGTAAAAACCGCCTGGACCGAAAACACGACTATTGTAATCTATTGAAAATTTTACTACCTAAAAATGAAAATTTCGATAAAAATCTAATGTTTTCACAATTCTGCTCAAATCATAGAGTGTGGGCACCCATCATAAGTTTTGGAGAAACGTCAGTATTGATAACCTATAAAGTCATCTTTCTACGAGTCTAGTTTTATTCGGATTCAGATTTATTGCTAACGGCCTTTTAGGATTTTTGCTAAATACTAGTACCCGCTTTAACCTCCAAAAATCACGATGTGAAATGAAGGAGACGGGGAGAGTACAGAGTTCAATAATGCGGTCACTTTTAAAGCCTAACTAATTGCACAATAGTTAGGTTCTGTTTTTCGTGGGTTTGCTCATTGGACTGCTGTCGCAGTTTCAATTACAACACTTTCAAATCCCATCATGCTCCAGAGCGCGCAATAATTTCCTGCCGGAGCGACACCACCCGGGGCCGCGTCACAAAACGTCCGAACAAACAAGCAAATAGGCACCGCTACAGAGTAAGGTGAAAAGATTCATAATTTGGTTATGACAGGAATTTATCCACAGATTAAACAGTGGATATAATGGTCTGTTTTTAAATAGTATGCTGGCCGATCTGAAGTATTTCTAGTCACACGGCTTGTTTCTGGAGATGGCTTATTGGGATTAAATCTATTGAAAGCTGTGTCCTAATTCCTTGCAAAGCACATTGACAATTGAAGCAGAAACTTCATAACTGGAATAGGGACGATATTGCCTGTGATTTCACGGCCCCTGAGACATGACAATAAGTACACTTCAAAACGAGGCGCAGAAAGCAAAATTGTGTCTTTGGACATGCGCACAGCGAAACTGCGCAGGCTGATCACTGATTCAGAGTGCTCGGATGCCTTTCAAAAAGGTTATGCACACTTCTGTTGAAACCTTCATAATGATTAATCACCAAAATCATCATTTTAAGGGGAATGGGAGCCCCTAAAACATTTTCCCGCCATTTTTTTCAAAGGGAGACAACTTTCGGGACTTTCTGTTCGCTTTTCTATAAGCCATGTCCAAATGAAAAAGGGATCTACTCTTAAAGGAAAGAATTTGCTCCTGAAGAGTTGACCCCTATTGACATGGGAAACAAAAATGATTTTGCAGGAATCGCCTCCCCTGAAGGTTTTTCCATTCCCCTTAACAAGTCCGCGAATGAATGCCCTGTAAACCCCACTTTATATAAACCTCAATAATTGGAGCCATTGTGGAATTCACTTTATCATATGACGTCGTTGATAAGCAGCGGATAACGTCGTGTAACAAAAATCGTATGACTACACGTGTAATAACACTTTTGCGAGATTAAGTAACGACATGACGACGTCCATGTCAACCCTGCATTTTTTGTGGTAAATTTGTCAAATTTAAAGGCGATAAAATCCAATTTAAAGTGGTTGTATGATGAACAGAATCTTATACTCGTGGTCATTTTATATGAAATTTATGAAACTCGCCAAAGGCTCGTTTCATAAATATCATATCAAATGACCACTCGTGTAAGATCCTCTATATGTCATACGGGTATACTTTCCTGACGTGTAGTGAAATACATTGCGCGTTTTCGACAGAGTAATTTGGAGAGAAATAGTTAAGGAATGATTCATGAGTTTTCAAGGCTACAAAAAGAAATGCAAACCTTCATTTATGTGAAAATATTAGATATAAGAGACTTCCTTTGTTCGTTTCGTCCAGGTAGCGAGTTTTAAATTTACTGAAACCCAGCACGCACGACACGGGTGACCGCCCTTCAATGAGTACTTCATAAATAGCGCTCCTGGAGCCGAATTGAATTGTCTCTTACCCGCTGAGACGGCCATATTTGTTTTAGTAGAAACATTTCGATCTCTGAATAGAGACAACTTAAGCAAATACCAAGTTTTACAAAATTCTAGACCGTTATTTACTGTTCCTATTGAAACTGAACGATTTGATCGAGAAGGCTGCTTGAGTTAGGGCTATGAGCAAATAAAACGAACACTTTGAAATCTTCGATTGGTTACTTGAAAAGTAGGTGAAAACGGGACCATTGTATGGCGAAGAAAGTTTCATATCTCGACACTAGTCGTTTTTGTCATACATCTGAGAATTTTTCTAGTTTCCTTATGATTTCTTTCAAAGCCTTGGTCTGTTATGATAAAGGACTATAATTTGTTTGAAACATACCAATCGTTTGTGCATCGACAGTATCATTAAAGTGATTTTAAAGATTTTGACATATTAATTAGAATACTTGAACGGTTTATTTCTATATGCTTTGTGGTCAAATAATAAGGTTTTGTGGTAGTCAAAAAAAGGGGTCATGCCGTTTTAAAATTTTATGAAACGACTGCATTTATTTTGATTATATAGTTTAACAATTATATTTTGTTTCTCAAGCACCCAAAATTATAGTGAAATCTAAAAAGTCAATCTTCCCATGCCATACCTGGGTAAAATGAGCATATATTAAAACGTTCTTTTTGAAGAAAATGTAATCTCTATAACTGGTTATACATTGCTTATCTGACTGTAGTCTTCATTTTCTTTTGCCCAAGCCTTTCAGTTGTTTCATGCTGTCGAGTCCTAACAGTTTTTTCATCTCTGTATTCGTTTGATTTTTATATTCTCGGAAATGTTGCACGGATCATAGGGGCTTGAATCATGAAAAAAAAAAAATGAAAAAAAAAAATTTTTTTTTTTTTTTTTTTTTTTTGGTACTATATTAGAGTCTCTATTATAGAACCACAAAAAAAAAAAACAAAAAAAAAAAACATTTTTTTTTTTTCAATTTTTTCCATGATTCAAGCCCCTATGCACGGATTAGTAAGAAATCCCTCATGCGGATTGCACAAATGATATGTCTAAAAACAGAAGTGAAAGCATTGAACAAGAATCGCTACGGTTAATGCACATCTCCTTTCAAACACATCAAAGGGAACGAAACACAAACTAAAACAACTTCAGCATTATGAAAACTTCACAAGTGGAAAGCCAGAAGGACAAGTTACTTTCCCACAAAATCCGAAATCAAAATATATTATCAACACATGCATGCAAAGAAAACTATAACAATAATAAACCACAATAGGAGAGCCGCATTGGAACGGACTATAACAAGTTTCTTAGGCGGCGATGGTGTGTGGGGTGGTTGTGTGTGTGTGTCGGGGAGGGGGCTTTAATCGATTTTACGTGGCCACAATCATCGCCTCTTGATTTGTCGTGGCTAAGACTTAAAATTTGTTAAGTTCAGCAGAAAAGCCACATCAGAACCAAAGGCAAGGATTGTGGCCACGTAGTATCGATTTAAGCCCCCCCACCCGCCCCTCAGTACTGCAGTACTGACTTTTAATGACCGTTCCAAAGCAGTTTCTCTGTGTCTGTGTGGTTTTATTATTGTTATAAATATATATTATTTTGGAGGGACGTTTGACCTTTTTGTTGGAAAGTAACTGTCCTTAAAAAAGCTTTCGGCTTTCCGCTTATGAAGTTTTCATTATGTTGAAGTTGTTCTGTATTTCTTTCCCGTCGGTGTCTTGGATAGGAGGTCTGAAGTTATTATATCGATCCCTGATCCTTGCGCCCCACTTCTATGTTTCATTAAAGCGTCGACAGCACTGGTGGGTATAGAGGACCCTCATTATAACCGCAGTATTTGTTCCCTATAAAGAATTTGTCGTTATAAAGAATCCCAGTTATGAGTATGAAATGTAATAAAATGCCTTTTCCCCATTATTACTCCAAGAAACAAATGTTATAGACATTTGTTAGAATCGCCTCGGTGAGGCGATTCTAACAAATATCTGTAACATTTGTTTTATTTAAAAGACTCTTATATGACCATGGACTCGATTTGTGCATTTCCAAACCGAGGGAAGCCAACGCCGCTCGGAACAAAGGCTGAGCCTTTAGCTAAGTGATCATTCCACTCAATTGCCGTTATAACGAGTTTTGCCGTTATAACGAATGTCGGTATAAAGAGGGTTGACTGTATAGTATCCCGTAGCGTAGACTGGAAAATGGTGCCAAGCTTTGATTGTTCGGTTTGACCTAAAATTTCTGTACTTTGAGAAAATGCATGTAGTGTAGACCCAATGGGCTCTATCGACCCAAACACAAATTATAAATTTGCGCGCCGTTCAGAGGTAAACACGTGGAAAATCCTGCATGTTGCTGTTTTGACAATCGACCCAATACTTCGTAGGTGAATGTATCAGGCTTCAACACCAGTAAAGTCAACATTCTAAAACAAAAAAAAACAAGTTAAAAAAATAAAATAAATAGCGCATCTCTGTTAGCATAAAGTGACGCCATGTATATTTATTCCTTCCGTAGCTTGCTGGTGAAAATAATGATAGGATGCAATATACCCCGAATTCGCAGTGTAAGCGCAGCTTTAAAGATTGTCAGAAAAATATCAGAAGAAATTGACATTGTCAGCCTTTTCCGGTCTTCCCTAATTGTTAAGCTTCCAAGCGACACAGGTGTCAAAATCATACTAATTGTCAGGCGCTCGCAAATTCGCCATCAAATAACGGAATTATTGTCTCCTTAGTGTAATGTATGGTGACTTTCGATTTTTAATGTCTCAATATTTCAATTTTGAAATCGTTATTATAGAATAAAGGTCAAATTTCATTATTATCCTTTACAGTCTCCTTTAACTTGTTTTGAAATTAATGGCCGCGGTATTGTTTTGTTTATGTCACTGTTTATCGCCTCTAAATCCGCGCGGAAGAATCTCCCATTGTTCAAAATCAGAGATCTTTCATGTAGTTCTCTGCAACACTAATTAGGCAAATATTCTTTATGCAAATTTGCGGTCGTTATCACGTTAAACGGATGAAAGAAATGGGAGCCGAATTTCGGGTTTAGTTTTTCACGCGGAATGTTACGGTTTACCAAGCCGGCATTGTTGATGGCAGCTACGGGCACTAGTGTTACCAAATAGTCAATGTTGGGAGTCAAAACGGTTACATGCATGCGACAACATAGGAAATCATTTAAGGTGAATAGATGCAGCTTTTCTTTTTTGCAATAGGTTACCACACCATATGATGTAGTGCTTGTTCACGGCTCTAAAACCGTTAGCCATCTGACGTAATTTTGTGGTATGTGTTTTTTTTCTGCTGCAAGCATGGCCTGTGGGTGCTTGTTAAAACCGCCTCATTGAGAGGTTTTCTAACGAGTACCCACAATCTATGGCTTTGGGTAGGAATAACAAAAATATTAATTGACTATCCTGTACAGTTCAGAGGTCATCCGTATTAACACTGATGTCAAAAATCAATAATCATATTTTAATGGGGTCAATTAATAAAATTGTCATTAATCAAGTAATTTTGTATTGGCCCAGTTACAGGCCCCTCGGTAAGCTGTATTGGCCGGAGGCCTTCGGCCTCCGGCCAATACAACATACCTCGGACGTGTAACTGGGCCAATACGAAATTACTTGATTAATAACATCATGTACGTATATCCTTGTAAACCTAAATTTTATCTATATAATGTCGACTTTTCAAGGGTATACATTCCTTTGATATAAACCTTGCTTCCCAAGGATAACCGTTTTATAGAACAAATTGATGTTAAACATTGAGACAACTTATGGAAATTGCTTTTTTTATTCAAACGCGTCATTTCAGGAAAGCGGTATACTATAAAAGAAACATACAGTCAACCCTCTTTATACCGACATTCATTGTAACGGCAAAACTCGTTATAACGACAAATTCATTAGAATGAATTCTTAGCCCAAGACTTAGTCTCGATTCCGAGCGACGTGGGTTTCCCTAGGGTTGGAAATGCCCAAATCGAACCCATAGTCATGTAAGATTCTTGTAATTTAATACTCCAAGAAACAAATGTTATAGATATTTGTTAGAATCGCCTCCAAGAAACAAATGTTATAGATATTTGTAAGGGGGCGATTCTTACAAATATCCACAACATTTGTTTCTTGAAGTAATGATGTGGAAAAGACCTATTGTAACCTATCATTCTCCTAACTGGGATTCTTTATAACGGCAAATTCATTATAATGGCACAATAATAGGGAACAAATACTGCCGTTATAACGCGAGTCCTCTGTACTTCTCAGGATGCTGAGAACACCACAGCTAATGTTTACAGAATGCTATATCAAATTTAAAACAACGTTTTTCAACTGTGATCCAACATCCAATGCTTGCTGGGAAAATTATAACAAATACAGATTCCTATATTAAGACAACCTTTGCGTCTGTTCAAAAGTGGTCTTTAAGACCACTTTTGAACAGTCCCAAAGGTGGTCTCTGAGCAGATGTTGCTCTATGCAGAAAACATATAGAAAGAATAACTGAATCTTTCTAAATAAACTTCTTAAAGCAGAATTAGTCTCGAGTTTTGGTTGTCTTAATAGCGGAATTTTACTGTACCTAAAAACTAGTTATCTCCCCTGAAGTTTAATCCATTTCGTTTTGGTTTGGGTTTCAAATTTTCAGCCGAGTTGAAAGTTCATAAGCCTTTGAAGTTGCAGCACGCAAAGCCAGGCGAAATGATGTCATTATATAGCCAAAGAAACTTACATGTGACTTACCGGTTTCCGGTATAATACAAACATGATGCCTAGTGGATCGTATCCGGTACAAACAGATCGCATTTAATAGGCCCCTTCTTGCACTAACCCCTTCAATTTACATTGAAGGGGTTAGTGCAAGAAGGGGCCTAAGTCCATTTTTGGAAAAATCTGGGATATTATCATTTTCAGATACATCATCGGGGCGGTTCTAACGAGTACCCACAATCTATATTTTAGAGCAGAAATAAGAAAGAAAAGGTTAACCCCTGTAAAACCCCAGTTTTATAATGTAAAAGTGGGGTTCAAGGGGGTCAAAATTATATAGGCGTGTGGTTGTGTCGGAATGCTTGGAAAGCGAGGCCTATTTAGATCCTGTTTGTCATTTACACAGATCAGATAAATGGCTCGCATGACAAAATGCTAATGTAAAGATCTAATGAGAAAAAAACAAATCGCAAAAATCTTAGCTGAATTTTCTCAAGTTAATAAATCGTCTTATCAAGCTCCGTCGACAGTTTCCGGTTCTAAATCGCTAGACGCTTGCAGAGATCTACCCATGTCGCCATAATGATCAGTTTGAGCCGCTTATGTCAATAAATTTAAAATAATCTATCCGTCTAATGGCACAATAATGACGAATGTGAAAATTAACTTCGGTCAAATTTAAGGTCACAAAAAGTGGGCGGAAAAGTTGTCTTTAACGGTCTCTTGTACCCGGTTTACCCATCATATATTTAGATTTATGGATAGAAAGGAATTTTCATAAACTCGGTATCTTTTTTCGAAGGCCCACACCATTTTTAAAATGTGAATCGTACATGCATCGGGTAATGCATTGCCGAGAGATTCCAAATGAAGACCACTTGTTGCCATAGAAATTGGGATATCCGGGTCTCCCATGGTAATAATTATTTGTTTCTGATGGGGATGACAGCGAGGTTGACACTAGAAAATAATAGCTTTATGGGGCTGTGACATTTTGATGAATGCTGCAAAGTTTGTAGGTGCGAGATCAAAGACGCGAGATTCAGTACCTTTGGTCGCCCAATTTTTAACTCGACAACTCAAACCTACAGGGTTCTTGAATTACGCAAGTCTCTTCTAGTACCTGTTACCTAAACAAAACTCGAGTATACTAGTCGGAGTAAGGCATGCATCACCGTATATATTCACCAAACAAAGATTCGTTGACGTTTCTGCTAACTGAACTAAATGCGCATTTTCATACAGAAAAAAAATCGATATTTAATTGTTAGAATCGAATGGAAAATGGATTTTCTTGAAAAACATAAGTGAAGGCAATGATCAGGAATCGATGCAACTACCCAGTGCTGAAATCTGAATTCTGTGCATAAATGTTAGTATCGCATTTTTAGTTTTCAATATTTGGTTTTTAAAACCGTCTATATGGAATTCAGGTCTCATTCAAACATCACGAAAACACGCCTATATAATTTTAACCCCCTTGAACCCCACTTTTATATGGTAAAACTGGGGTTTACAGGGGTATAACTTATTTTTCTTATTTCTGCTCTAAAATATAGATTGTGGGTACTCGTTGGAACCGCCTCACAGAGGCGGTTCTGACGAGTACCGACAACCTATATTTTGAGCAGAAATAAGAAAAATATTACAAGTTTTAATCTCAAAATGTTCGTTTTTTTTCGGCGGTTAAGTTTACAGTGTATTTGTATAGGCGTGTTCTCGTAATGTTCAGGTATCATTAAAATTGCGAGTGGTTACGGGTGCAATACTTTTTACGCTAAGTATATAAGGCTGCTCTCATAATCGGTTTAAAGTACCAAAATAGTCAAGCTTTATCTTGTCCGACATGAGATATTTCACCCATTAAATATAATATCTTAGGGAACATCGTGTTATTTTACCTGTGTCATATTTGATGAATATTATCCAAATCGAGGCAGTTTATTAAATTTTAACCCAACCGCGACTTCGTCTATCGCCAAGATCAGCTAGGCACTTGCATACATCAAAACGCAGAATTTGCACATAAATTTAAAAAGTGTCAGATCATTTTATGATAAATTAAATCGTCCCCTGAGCGCAATACTATGGTAACTTCATAATGACAAACTTTACAGGAGAAGAAAAAAACTGTATCAATTTATTTTGACAAGGAAAACAATAAGACCAGTCATGTGGCTGGTAGCATTTGGGTATATAAAGACCATCAATGAAGTATTTGAAAACAGTTTATACTGACAGAAGAAATATTTGGGAACATGTGTACTTACAACAATATTGCGCTGAAACTACTGAGTGCAAAACTATGGTAACTTCACTTACCATAGTATTGCACTCACACATGTGACAGATAATATAAGAGCAACATGAGTGCAATACTATGGTAGGTGCAGTTACCATAGTATTGCACTACAGAAACAGTGCTTTTATGGCTTTTTACTGAGTGCAATACTATGGTAACTTAATTAATTATACATATTTTACCATTATCATTTCATGTGGAATAATATATTTAGACAGTGGCTTTCCTTTATATGTTATTTTAATAATTTAGGCAAAATATACAGATGCTTTACACTTTTAAACCAGGTTAATCAGATCCCAAAACTCATATGGCACATACATGGCAGCTCCTTTATATTCCATGATGTGAAGGTCAAATTATTGATTCCACTAAATTCTGTGATTTTACCTTACTTGTAGGAAAGTACAGGAAGATTTATTGTCCTTACCCCAGACATAGCAGATTAGAAAATATACTTGACTGGTCCCAAGTTTTGGAACTTCATATACTTTCAACTCTGCTCATAACTTTCGGGTCAGCACATTGTTTTAATGTCAACCATATCATTATAGAGCTCATTCATGGAACAGTTTTGTTTTACCAACATGATCTACCCAAAGGTTTAAACTATCTATCATCAAATTCAAACAAAAAACATACATATTACAAGACAACCTAGCTCTTCTGCTTTGCCTATAACAGGGATACAACTAGAGAGAGAAGAGAGAGATTCTCAGCAATAAGAAGTCTCCTTTAATGATATGCTCAAACTTCTTTCAATTTTCAACTGAGGTAGACATCAAAACACAATGTCATAGATCAAAACACAATGTCATAGAACATTATAGGAAAACAAAGTCCAACCCATAACTATTCTTTAATAAATTTGAAATCATTTTCTCCTGAAATTACTGGGCTAATTTTATCCCTGCTATAATAAGTTTAAAGTCAGAGATCTCACTCCTTTTCATGCAACAGAAGGTCAGGTATGTTATCTACTGTTTTTGTTTCCCTCTGATTAAGACATGTAAGTCTACTCAAATAATCATGAAAGGGTAATAAATAAAAAAAAAAATTCTTGAGCTCACCAATAAATTCTCCAGATATGACTTTTAAACATAATTCAGATTCAGTGCATTGCTGTGACAGTTCTATGGCTTTGACCTTTAGCCATGAGCCTGATACATGAATTAAAGAGCAAAATATTCACACTTTTGATTTTAAGCTATCACAAGAAGGTCAGATGGGGGCTTCTGTGGACAAATAGCCTGTGGTGTTTCTTGAAGTAGAGTCAATTGACTGGTATTCACTGAAGACAGCTAGTATGAAGACCAGTATTTAATAAATGAATTTAAAGTCAATACAGTTAACCCTCTCTATATCACAGACATTCGTTTTAACGACAAAACTCGATATAACAATATCAGTTGAATGCAATCGAAGCACAAAATTATCACCGGTTGCGATCGGCATTGGCCTACTTCAGGTTGGAAAAGCCCCCATCAGATCCATACACATTCAAAAGCTTGTAATCCAATACTCCAAGAAACAAATGTTATAGAGTTTGTTGCTTGGAGTAATGAAGGGGAAAGGCCAATTTGTTACCTATTATACTCCTTACTGGGATTCATTATTACGGCAAATTCTTTATAATGGCACAATATTAGATCGTCACAGGGAGGGTCCTCTGTATGATATTTCTTATTTTATAATCACAACTGCATGTATTCGGCTTTAAAAGCTTAGTGACCATTTACCTGTGATGTATGGACATGCATCAATAACTTCACACAAAAGCTGTAGTTTCCTTATGAGTGTAATGAATTTTGGGGTTTAGCACATCTTCTCACACTGAAAGTTTATAGCCTCTGGTTATAAGAAGTCACAGATTTGATCCCCACTGGGTGTGGTAACATTCATAGAGACTGATCATGTTTCTATCCCTTCTGTATATTCAAAAAGGGACGTTGTTAGTTTTTTGAGGAAAGAATGTACATGTACTTGCTTACCACTTATGTATGTGGAAACCCAGGAAAAGTTTGATTAGGTAAACTGAAAGGCTCAATCTGACATTTTGGGCTGGAGAAAAGGATTGGGCTACATGGTGCTTCCACATGGCTGAACCAACTGCACAATAGTACTTGTATAACGCTTATGGGATCCAGCCTGCCCAGGCAAAGTGGTTCAAGTTGGACGGTTCATGCATATAAATTCTATTGATTTTAATGTGTGGGAGGGCTTCAGATGCCATTTCAAAAGTCCTACAAAATTGGAAGCACTATCTCCAAAAATGACCTTTATGGTGTTGAGGGGGATGTTAAACCTCAATGTTAAACCTTAAACAAACAAATCAGCATGACGTATATTTAAATAGTAGTGACTGGGTCGTTTACCTCCACATAAAAGCTACATGCCATATAATGTCCATTGATGTTCTGCATACCACTATCAGTAACTTTACAGTTTCTTCACATTAAGATTTTGTTATTGCCAACTTCTTTGTGGATAAATAAGTACATTTATTGAAATTTGAATGTAACTATAATTATGTTTGATTTGTAAATATTAGCAAAAATTTCTAACAAATAAATGATGAACTTTTCATACTTATGTTTTAACACAATGTTTTGATAATCATAATGAAGGTCTAAATTGTTCTAAAGTTGTTCATGATTCAATATGGGATTGCAAATGCTACCTATTATACCATGTGACATGCTGCCATTGTTGGTTTGATTAATTTTATCAATCAACCCAAATGTGCAAGCATTTTTAAGTTAAATGACTGTAACTGACCCACCGTGCAATAATTGTTTCTACGATATTTAGGTTGTGCAATACTATTTATAGCCATGCTATTCTTGCTGTTGTGACATCGGAGGGCTTAGAATAATGTAAAAAGTTATCTGTAAAACATGGACTGGGATTATGTGCTGGAACAATAGAAAACATAATAGACCCAGATCAGATGCAGCAGAATGTGACATCTGATCAAGCCCTGCACTGTTTGCTTAAAGTACAAGAATTCAAGAGTTAAATGAATCAGTAAAAGTTCCTTTTATGGGCACACTCAGAGATATTCAGTGCCATGAGTGCTTTGATTTTTGAGATTTAGCATTGACTTGATAATGACTGTGCTGTTTCATAGCGTTAAAAACAAAACTTTGCACTTGTCAAAGGGCATGTTACCATAATAGTGGAGTTCACTTGTCCAATACCCAGAAAAAGAAAGTGATGACGTCTTCAAATTCTCATATTAACCCTTATCTTGCTGTTCACGACAACCCCTATGTTTGCAAACAGTGTAGATCCAGATCAGATGGCTTCTGGAGAAGTCATCTGATCAGGACCTACACTGTTTGGTATTCAGTTTATGAATTTGTGGCAATAAATTTCAATGGGTGTGGCTTTAATGAATATTCAGCAAGATAAGGGTTAAAACATGGCCTTTGGAATATTCAACTGATGAAAACCAAGTCTCCCAACTGTAACCCAATTAAAGCACATTTGGTACGCTTGCAAAAAGGCATGTCAAATCTGCTTGTGGACTCAGCGCATATAATATACCGTATTTGACCTATTTACCCCACATGCTCCTATAAGCGCACACCCAAGCTTTTTCTGGAAAAAATACACAAGCGCTCGCTTTACAGTAACCTCCCAACAAATTCATATTGAGTTTTGCTGCATCTTTGACCCGGGGAAATCATATGTATATGTGGTGAACCCCTATGCTGAAATTCAACTCTATAAAATAATCATATCGGAAGCTTTTTTTTTTCGTATTGAGTGTGCGCTTATTAGGTAGATTTTTCACCACAATATTTTCATACAATTTTGAAAAAACTAAGCGCACGGTGCGGTAAATAGGTCGAATACGGTAACATTGTCAACACCTGAACTGTCCTGTTCTGCCAATTTTATCTGCAACGTCAGGCAACTTCAGTGTTGTCTTTTTTCAGTATATTTCAATAATGTCTTTTGTGAAGTGTGTTTGAGTTTTACATCTCACAACAGCTCAGGTCATACAGAGACTGGATGGTTTGATTTAAAGACTCGTACTAAATTCTAGAGAAGCCTGGGATCAAACCCATGACTCCTGCTTTAAGAGGTGAGTAGAATAGCCTCTATATTTGTGAAGAATTCTGAGTGCAATTTTACAAGGTTCTGATAACTGGCCTGTTTATCCTGCTTTTCAAGGAAGGATGAACTTACAGGCTAAGACACAAAATTCTATAGAATTTCTTGGTCTTTGATAACACTCTAGACATACTCAGGTCGGTACCAAAGTATTCACTGGCTTAGCAGGGTTAAAGTTTGCATTTTAACTAGGCCTGCTAGCTGCTCCCAGACTTGACTATGTGATTCTAAATCATGACATCTGACTTCCAGTTCAAAGTAAACTGTCACTTTATGAACACTAAAAGAACATGTGATATGGTGAATTTCAAAAGACAGTGTTAGACAATTATGATAGCACTTATTTTTCATGATAGGCTTTATATTAAGAAAGCCATGTAGCCATGTTAGGGGTATTTTGTCGTAAATGGGTTAAAAGAGAATATTTACAGCAGTGTGTCCCTGCTATTCATGCTTGGTTTAGTAGTGGACCAGCCTAATAGGACTAGAAGCTCTGCTATGACTATAGCCTAAAAACTAATGAGGCAACTTAACTGCTGAGAAGGTCTAAGCCTGACCAGGCCAAGCAGTGCCAGTCTTGAATATTAAACCCTAGTAATTTCTCAGAGCCATTGGGCTTGAGATGTTATTTCATCTTGATGTAGGGTAAAAGTCCCTTAAAATCAAAAGCAATATCTTGAAATAACAGCGTTATATATATGAAAACCAACACTGAGCAAGCGTCTTCCCTAACACTGCACTGAACTAAACATGGTATGTGTACCTCTGTAAAGACCAGTCTTATGTTCGATTAAAAGTTCTACAAGTCTACAAAGACCACATGTAGCCTAGAAAGGACTCCCTATTTCTTCAAACATACAAGAAGCACATGAAGCCCAGAAAGCACTTATACAAGATTCTTTTCTATTTCTACAAATCTACAAAGACCACATGTAGCCCAGAAACCTCTTAAACAAGAGTGTTCTCTGGACTTCATCAAAACACTGCACTGGACCCAACATGGCTACCTCTGTCAGGCTCTATGCCACCCATTCAGGCACCCATTCTATAATACTTTTATACAAATCAAAGGATGGCGAAGATTACTAAAATTTGTACCATAATGACCCTGAGTATTGGGACAGATAGGCCTAATGAGGCTAAGCAGACCGTGCAGACCCAGATCTGACAGTTCTTCATCAGGATCTACACTGTTTGCCATTCCGTCTGCAACTTTTGGACTCCTTGCTGGATCATTAAACATTTTTCTTTTAACGTTTAGGGAATTGCTGCAAGTCCTAAAGGTGTCCATTTTTTTTTACCATACATTTTTTTTTTTTTTTTTTTTTTTTTTTTTTGAGATGGAGCTTCAGAATAAACAGAGAACATTCTGTAATGTTTTGGTACTGCACTTAGACAATATATGAATAATTTACCAGAACTTGGACATTGTGGTCCCAGACAGTCAGACTCTAACTTGTGAAAGTGGGGATTTACCTTTTCATAATGAAGGTTTACAGTAACCCTTTAACTCCCTGAGTTTCTGAAATGATCTTTAGTTTTGATGTGCACTCTTGGTTGCAAACTGGAACATGTATTTAGCATGTCACCAAAACAGAATAGCAAACAGTATAGATCATGATGAGACATCTCATCTGGAGCTACACTGTTTGCCTAAGACATTAGTTTTTCATACTGAGTTTCATGGTGGAAACGGGTCAAGCTTAATTTGTGTGCGAGTGTGTTTGGAGTTTTATGTCCCACCAACAGCTTAAGTGATACGGGAGATGGGAACACATTTAAAAGAATCATCTGTAAGTTTGTGGAAGCCAGTTATCGAATCCACAAGCCCTGGTTTATGATGTTTATCCACAATCCCTGGTTTAAGCTTACTTTGTTGGCATTTAGTGTTTGGTGCACAGATTGCTGGGACAAAATCTTTGTGTGTGAATATGTGTTTTTTTTATGAAAAATATAATTTGACCTTTAATACCAAAAAAGCATTCCTTTTGTTTAAGTACTTGCATTAATGAAAACTCCCAAACTTGCTCTGGGGCTCCTCCATTACATTCATTTATAAAGCAGATGGAGAACATACTGTTAATTCTTTTTAATATCAACAAATTTGTTTCATAATCCAGGATTTAGGAGTCCAAAAGGTGCCAACAGAATGGCAAACAGTGTAGACCCTGATCTGACTGCTCCTTCAGTCTGATCTGGGTCCGTATTTTTTTTCTTTCTTAGGCCTATCTGTCCCAATATTAGGACAATTACGGTAACATAAAGATACTGATGGTAAAGAGAAATTTTAAGTACTTTTAAGTTTTACTCAATTTTTTTTTTCATAATAACAGTGCAGATTTTATTTATACAAAAGTTCCATAATGGTCATTTGCTGACTGTCTAGCTTCGAACCCCAAGAGGCTGGGTTTTATACTTAAGATTTAAGGTTATGTTGGCTGACCATGCACCCAGTTGTGTAAATTTTAAAGTCATGATTCAACCAATTACATTTCTGATTACCTATACCTGACAGCTTTTCGATTTGTTTGTTTGATTTGAGGTTTAACGTCCCCGTCAACACCATAAGAGGCCATTTTGGGGACACTGCTTCCAATTCTGTGGGACTTTTACCTGACACTGAGGTGAAATGACATCTCAAGCCCTGCAGCGCAATGAAACTAATAGGGCTTATATGCATGGACACTTACAGAACATTTCCTGGGCAGGCTTATACCTTCTAAGCAGTTTACCAGTACTCATGTGCAGGCGGTATCAACTCTGCCTGAAAGCACCATGGGGCCCAATCTATTTCTTCACGCCCTGATTGGTTGAGGCCTATAACTTTTGGATAAGGAAACATGTTAAGAGCTTGAGATAAACCAACTTCGAAAGACATTTAACAAATATAATATAATAATTATAGTCCCAGCATAAAAATTGTTTGAATGCTGCATTTTAAAACTGAGAAATCATTACTGGAATTATACTTCTATCAGTGGAGCAATTCAGGTGTTTTCTCCAATTCTTCATGCTCATGTCAACAAGTCTTTGCAGAGGCATCTTGTAACTAATGCTTATGGGCTGGAAACAATATTTGTGCAACCTGAACACCATAAAAAGTACAATAATAACTTAATAAAACTGAGTTACCATAGTTTTGCGCTCAGTTAATTAACAATAAGCAATATGAACTTGTGAGCGCAATACTGTTTTAAGTGGAGTTACCATAGTCTTGCGCTCAGTTTCTTTACACTGCACAATGTAAGTAAAGTGAGCGCAATACTGTGGTAAGTACAGTTACCATAGTATTGCGCTCAGCCGAAAAAGTGTCAAAAAAGTTTAAATTCATTTATTTTCAGAAATATGCAACCTTCTGCTCTGATATTTTGTGTGGACATGTATGAACGTTAGGCAAACACTTTGAGCCAAAAAAACATTTTTTGACAAAAATGAAGTTACCATAGTATTGCGCTCGGGTGACGAAATATAAGTTGTTTTTGCGCATTTATGAACACTAATTTGAATTTCTAAATAGCTGTTATGGAAATGTTGTCTTCAATATGATAAATACCGTTTGTCAAGAGAATTGTCTTAAGATTAATATCAGAACAGGTGCTAACATGATTCGGCTTTAAGAAATTGTGTTTTCCCATGTCATATTTTCGAACAGTCTTCCTTAATCCAAATTTAATTGAAACCGATTCATTTGCAGGGCAAAAGGAAACAAATGCATATATTAACTTTGGATACATTCGTTTAAAGACCTGCCGCATCAAAGCTTACTTTCGCCAGTACTGCACCGCAGCACTACTCGTATAGGCCTTAAACAACATATGCACATACATACGGCTTGGGAAATGTTCGTGCCCAGTTAAGTGGAGGCAATGATCAGGAATCGATAAGATTTACCCACAGCTCCCATCAGAGACACCAAAGGGAAAGAAACACAAACATGAAACGACACCCTAATGGAAACATCAAAAGCAGAAAGCCAAAAGGACAGTTACTTTCCCACAAAATGGCCAATAGGCTATCCAAAATAAAATAATATAAGCGACACAAACACCCAAAGTCTGTAAATGAAGCAAACAGTGTAGACCCTGATCCGACGCTGCGTCAGATACGGATCTTCTCTGTTTACCGATGCCACATAAAATATTAAATAAGAAGTTATACATTAAATAGAAGTTATTTGGGAATGGCAAATATATGTGACCAAGGACCATAGCAAGCAGCGCTGTTTTAACCCATTTAGTACCGGAAACCCCAAAACGGGTACCCTGGCAAACAGTGCTAGTCCAGATCAGACGCCACAGAACGCGGCGTCTGATCAGGGCCTACACTGTTTGCAAAAAGTTCAGCCATTTTCTGAACAGTTTTTGACGAAAACACAACCTGACACCCCTAAATTTTGAAATGGGCACCTGCTATATATAAGGAGTTAGATTCCAATTGATACAAAAAGGATTAAACATTATGTTTAAACCTCAATCATTTAATACAGCGATATGCTGATTCTTAGGAAACGTGAATACAAGTTCCACCGTGAAACAGAATTAACTTGTTATATTAGTTAACTTTTCAACCAATATCAAATTCGTTAAGTTTTCGAACGTTTGAACTGCTGGGTCCGGATACTTTTTGGGTGAGAATGACGAAACAACTAACTCATCACGCTAACAAGTCCGTGAAATGAACACCCCCTTACACCCCACTTTATATAGAGAAAACAGAGGTTTACGGGGGGTCTACATTATTTTCCTTATTTCTGCTCCTACACATAGGTTATGGGTACTCGTTAGAACCGCCTCAATGAGGCGGTTCTAACCAGCACCTACAACCTATGCTTGCTTTATGAATAAGGAAAATATCATCGATTTTCGTCAGAAAAGTAGCCATTTTGGAGATGTGAAAAATGCACTATGTCGCACGGGTTTGTTATCGTTATGTGTATGTTCTCAACGTTGAACGAACGTTTTAAATGTTAAATTGTGTTTCAACGATGAATGTATTGTTCATCAACGTTGTTTGAATGCATGGTGCATGCATGCATACCTCGCATTAAGTGCGATATAACTACAATTCTTAATCACCTGAATAATTTATATCGACGGAATGCGTATAGCAAGGATTATTAATAGGCTTTAATTCATTCACTTTCCAGGGACTAATTTTTCATTCAGACTTTGAATAGGTCTTGAAATTTTTATAGCCGCGATCTTATCTCTATTGACCAAGAATGGATCCTTTCGGAAAAACTCCTGGGTATCATATAGCACAAATGTTTCCTTTTGTCGGTAGACAAAAGCAGGACGTATGTTTTAAAATCATGGTTATGTCTGACAATTATGCTCTGACATATTTGAATTAATTGACATTTCGCTCACTCCGCTGGAAAGATTAAGCAAGAGGAGTACTCACACAAACGAGCACAACAGAGCAATAGAAAACTGTTTAGATTCTTGAATCAAACAAAGTGGACCCTGATTAGATGCCACGTTCTGGTGCATCTGATCTGGATCTGCACTGTTTGCACTGTTTACCATTTATGGGTTAAATGACCTTATGATCACTTCGGTTCTGAACACAGAACTATTTGATTCCGCATCTCAACCGGCAGAAAGGAAAATAAAAAAGATACGAACTAGCCAAGTTACTTAAGAGTAATTATCTGTCTAATAGTGTCAAATACTTATTAGCATATCACACCCACGGGGTTAAACCCTTTGTTTCATACTTGTAAAAATGACCCTTTAAAAAAAGGCATATTTTCCAAATTTCTGCTTCAAACGTTGAATGACATACAGACCCTATGTTATGGTTTATCAGATATTCCGAAGGAACACGTGTGTCATTTGGGCTATATGATGTCCCAACAACTTTCCAAATATGTTCTATAAAGGGGGTTATTCTTTCAAAGCATGGAACATACAATAGAAATGAAAATTGTGGAGTGTGCGTTTTTTTCTAGTTCCGGTCAACAATATCTAATTAGTGACCCTTAGATAATATTTAAAATCTATACTTACGGATTCTAACGGAGTTCTAACTAAGTTGCTAATAGGCAAAACTGAAGTTGTATCATTGGAATGGTTTGGTATATAAATGTAATTCCAGAACGCACAAATGGGCCAGCTGCTCTTTTCAGTAATTTTATCTTATTTCAAAAGTAATTTATGTATTTCTTGCAAATCATGATTCTTTACATTGTCATCAGTTCATCCTAGTTTGCAAAATAGAAGTGGACGCAATGATCAGGAATCTATATAATTGTCATACACCTACCAGCACAATAACCAAAGAGAAAGTAACAAGGGCATAAAACAACCATACCGTAATGAAAACACAACAAGTAGAGAGCCAAAATGGCAGTTTCTTTCCCACCACACTATGAAAACACGCATACACAAATAAAATGTAAATTTCACCGCCGAAAAAAGGGAATGTTTTAAGATGAAAAATTGTGATATTTTTCTAATTTCTGCTTAAAACATACATTGTGGGCACACATGAGAACCATTGAGGCGGTTCTGACGAGTACCGATAATCTATATTTTAGAGCAGAAATAAGGAAAATAAGGTTTACCCTTGTAGATTCTGTTTAACAATATAGACGTCGGGTTCAAAATTATATGTGTATTTTAATGATGAAATGACCAGTTAACGGCTGTCCAAAATAAATAATAATAATAATAATAATAAAAAAACAACTTCTGAAGAAGCCATCTGATCTTGATATACACTATGTTCAAAAGGCAAGGGTTGTCGTGAACAGCAGAATAATGCAATAAGATGCTAACGGAAATACTGCTAAAGCATAAACTCTTTGATATCTGTATGGGTTTTCTTATGTTCTGAAAAATAGAGAAAAATGTTTCGGATGAATTTAACAGCACACCAGATAATAACAGTGTACCGATATTGCTCGTGATAGGAGAAAAGATGTTTCAATATTTTATCCACCCAGCTGGCCTTCCTAATCAAAATACGGAATTCCCTGTTTACTATATACCACAGGCTCCTGTGTACAGGTAGCTCTCTAACACTGAAAATGGCACTGAGTTATTTTAGTAACCTTGCCTCAGTGGAGATAGATGAGTCTGTAGTATAAGGCATGTTTGCTTGTAATCAGTGGGTCCACGTGCAGGGCACATCGAATTTTGTTTTATTACTGCTACACGTATTGTTTTATGTTTTCTTTGTGTGCACTTTCATATAACTAAGTTTTCCCCTACTTTTCTGTCTTTTTCTTCGCTTCCCTTGGTGACTTTGGATGGCAGTGTACTTTGTTCCTGACATTTGCCTGAGTTCCGTTTTCTTTTTACATGTACAATGACACTTCGATAACTCGAACACGGATATCGCGTTTACCATGGCTAATTAGAACCCTGTTCTAGATTCACTGGGTGGGTCCTTCGCATAGATCCAGATATCCATATAAGAATCACTGTTCAAGATTATACGTATGTCAGAGCACAAGTAAACCTTCAAAAATCCCTGAGTCACTGCTTCAGCTGTACGGCGTTAGTGTCTGCAAAGTTTGTGGCACATTACGTAAGCCGAATGATACGCAGTAAACCGCCAGAACACAGTTCGTATAGTTATTGCTATAGAAATACGTTTTTAGCATCTGCAAAGTCTGTGTGACATCACAAAAGCCAAATGACATTCAGTTTTTTTTCTCAATCTCTTTTTTTCAGTTCACACAAGCTAGTTTTAGACTTAGAGTGACGCTCAAGAAACATTCAAAAACTGAGAAAAAATATACAGATTGAATTAGATTGGAGATCGATTGTTTAAATTACATATACTTCGGAATTAGAAAAAATCTTTCAGTATGTATACATTTACCATTGAAAGATAGTTCGAATGCAATCTACGGTTCTTGTATGTTTGTCGGTTGAGCATGGTTGTTGTGTGTCGGTGTTTCTGAATTTCCGATTATGAGAACAGCGCAAAATATATCTGGCTTTCTGATTAATTTCTGTCCGACAAACGACGACTGGCTGGGTCTGGAATCAAAGACAAGCACGGCATATATCGTATGAGCACATCAGATAATGATAGGTGAAGGCAGTAATGAGGAATCGATACATAGAGAATACCAGGTTGGTGTCTTTTGATATCAAGTTTATCAGGCAAGGCTTCGAGAACGCTTGTAGAATCGCGAGGCTTGCCGATCGATTCTACGAGCGTTCTCGAAGCCGAGCCTGATAAACTTGATATCAAATGACACGAATCTGGTATTCTATTTATCTGTTTATTCCCTTGTACCCTCTTAAATTAGCAATTTACGGTCAGTTATTGATGGTGCGCAGTGCGTCCAAGCATTCTGTTGATCGATATATTTAGTATCAGCTGACCAAGTTGTTCATGTAATATTTTTTTTAAGTAATTTTGCCATTTTTCCCAGTTACAATAACATTTTTTGGTCATTTTCCAGTAGTCCGCTTCATTCATAAAAGTGCAATGTCACGTTGACGTGATAAAACTCACTTGTTCTGAGATAGCATATCTTTATCAGGTCAGTGCGTTACAATGCAATATATACAGGGGGTAACTGATAAAATTACCTTGCACCTCTCGTACGCGAAACCAAAGAGAAAGAAACACCAACATAAAACGACTTCAACATAATGAAAACGTCACAAGCGGAACGCCAAAACATAACGCTAACACACCCGTGCGACATACTGCATTTTTCAAATCTCCAAAATGACTACTTTTCTGGTGAAAATCAGTGATATTTTTCTTATTTATCCTAAAAAACATAGGTTGTGGGTGCTCGTTAGATCCGCCTCATAGAGGCGGTTCTAACGGGTACCCACAACCTATGTCTTGGAGAAAAAAATAAGAAAAATAATGTTTACCCCCATAAACCCCAGTTTTCTTTAAACAAAGTGGGGTGTAAGGGGGTGTTAATTTCACGGACTTGTTCACGTGATGAGGACATTACTTTTTCACAAAATGGCCAAACGGCTTTCCAAAATAAATTAGTAATATAGCAATGTAAAAACTAACTATAACAATAATAAACCACAACAGCAAAACAGCTATCAAACAGTCAGTAAAAAAGTTATTTAACTTTTTTTTTTTTTTTTTTTTTTGGGGGGGGGGGGGTGTTAAAACGAATTTACGTGGTCACAATCCTCGCCATTGGAACTGCCATGGTTTAGACAAATAATTTATTCGGTCTACATGAAGGCTTTCTAACTCATCAGTGCAATATATCCGAGAATATAAAAATCAAACGAATACAAGGCCATATACTGCTTCAGAAATACGAATCCACCAATGGCACCAAGAGGACCTTAATTTGTTAGCCATATGACAGTTGCATGACACATGGGCTCTCCCCTAATCCCCTTCTCGGTCGGTTGTTTGTCAATCGACCCAAATTTACTACGCACAGACATTTTTCGTTGCTGACGTCAGTGTGACTATCACTGATTTGTTAGAAATCTAGGTCAAGGTTATTTATAGAACATAGTCCCGCAGTTTTTTTCGCTTGTTGTTGTCTAAGAGGGTAATCTATAAAATCTGGACTGGAGTCGTGTCTGCCTATAGTGTAATCTCCGATTAGACGTCACAGAACGCGACATCTGATCAAGATTTACAGTTATAACGTAAAATACTGGAATATAAGAGTCATCATAGTGTAGATTATATTTTCTTGTCCTTTGGGATCATTGATTCCATTGTGGAATTTTGAAAATATCTGAGGGTCAGTGATGAGGCCTAATTGGCCGAAACTAGCTAGTCTGGCCCAGAAAACATGTACACTCCATATTTTTCACTTCTGTGGTGTATTCCTTGCTTCCAAAGGATAACCCTTTTATAGAATATATTAAACGAAACTGTCTAAAATGATAGAAATATATGCCAAGGAAAAGCCACAATCAAAGATTACAGCCTACCAATGGCACCAAGAGGTAGAGTAACTATCAATAAAGAAAACAAAACATTCAAACAGCATAACAATCAGCTCCCTCTTCCCAACAAGAAGTGATCACGGTGCAACAGGCGCTGATAATGAAAATTAAATAAATAATAATGATAATACACAACCATAAGCACATACAACATTGAAAGCCCCGTCGAAAAATCAGACAAAGCTACATTACATATAAACAAAATCAGAACTACGGCCTAAGGATGGTCAGTAGCGAGAACTACTGGGGAGCTCGAATCAATTGTATAGGCCCAACCTTCACTCTGAACTTATATTATTTACAACAAAAAAATAGTTGGTCCACCTGAAGGCAACTAGCTGAGTCAATGGACTTTCACAGACTAACATACAAATTAGAACAAACTGAAATACAAATAAAATTAACAAGAAATATCTTTAAAAAAGATATGCGGCGTAGATTTAATAGGAAGGTTGTTTAGAAACCAGTGCTTCAGCTGAAGTGCACGACCCGCCGGATGCTTTTAGCTTGATGAGTGTTACCATATATGGGTATGGCGGCCATTTTGGTCATGTGACCTGGACCTAAAACGGTTCCCCCAATAAATGCGCCTTATCGTAAGGAGCAAAAATATATCTAATACTTTAGTACTGTATTCTGAATCGTTTGCAGGATAAAATGAATTCTCACTTTTCCAATACAAAAGCATATGTGTCAAAGTTTGACCTAGGCACAAAGAAGGTCAAGGTCAACCCAGGGTCACCATTTTAGCAATTTATGATGGGCCTACGTCCCAGATGTTATTTATCAAGTTTCGTGGAAATCTGCCAAGTGGTTCTGGAGAAGACTATTTTGAAGGGTTTTTACCATATATGGCTTGGCGGCCATTTTGGTCATGTGACCTGGACCCCATGAGCAAATTTTGGTTTCCTCCATCCCATAGAGGCTCCATATGAAATTTGACCTTAATCGGCCCAACGGTTTCCGAGGAGAAGCAGTTCGAAAATTTTCACATTTTTCGCCTCGGCGAGGCTATACTAAATGGAATGTAATATTTCGCAAGTTCATTGGTTAGACCTCATTGATACTATCAGTATGCCAAAAATTGTTTAAATATTCCAAGCGGTTAAGTCACTATCACCAATTTTCACAAACGGGTTACTGACAGACAGACAGACAGACCATATATGGTTTGGCGGCCATTTGGGTCATGTGACCTGGACCCCATGAGCAAATTTTGGTTTCCCCAATCCCATAGAGGCTCCATATGAAATTTGACTTCAATCGGCCCAACGGTTTCCGAGGAGAAGCAGTTCGAAAATTTTCACATTTTTTCGCCTCGGCGAGCCTATACTAAATGTAATATAATATTTCGTAGGTTCATTGGTTAGATTTCATTGATATCTATCAGTATGCCAAAAATTGTTTAAATATTCCAAGCGGTTAAGTCACTATCACCAATTTTCACAAACGGGTTACGGACGGACAGACAGAATGACACGGTGATTTTAGGGCACTCTTAGAAAATCAACCGACTTCAGTCGGTCGCTTTTTCTGCGGGTCGTGCAATATGAGCTACAATAGTGACAGCAACAATTGTCTAGCTATGAACTGGTTTACTGTATTCAAACAAGTCAGATGTCACGCGAGGAAAACTAGCTTTGCAGAGGGCGGTGTCCCGCCTGTTTGAGCTAAGGTCAATGTAAAAGGTCAAGGTTAAAAACATGACCTCATTTCAAGAGCATATGATCTCAAGTATATGCACAACAAATAAGGAAACGTTATCATTTACTGTTTTGAACACAAATTCTAGGGTTAACATTTCGGGTTGTCGCTATGGTGAACGTAAACGCATAGGCGGACGAACAAACGGACGAGCAGACAAACGGACGGAAACTTGATCTTATGTGCACCTAATTAAAACTCAAATTACACATTCCTTTTCAGAATTTATACAACATTAATGATATTCGAAAATGTCCATTTTGTGTTAAAATGGAGGACATAAAGTATGCTGAAGACAAATGATACACTGCAACTTTTATTTAGCATATATTGTAAATTAAACATCTGTCAATTTGTAATGCGATTATTACATGTTTTTGTCATGCTATATCTCTTTATTGGTTTCATTGGGCAACAGGGCTTGGGTGTCATTTCATCTCAATGTCGTGTAAAAGTCCCACAAACTTGGAAGCAACGTCTCCGAAATGACCTACACAGTGTTGATGGGGACGTTAAACCTCAAATCAAACAAACAATTCCTTTCGCTGAAAATTCTTCCTTTCGCGAAAGGAACCTTCCTTTCGCGAAATGGTTCCTTTCGCTATATAGACCAACCACGTGAAATTAGGTCAAAATAGCTATTCACCGCAGCAGTTACAGAATTCACTAGAAACACAATTATACATATGACGTATGGTCATCAAAGGACAAGACGGTGAGCAAGCCGAAACTGTATATATTTTTCATTCATGTCTCACACAAAAAACGAAACATTTCCTAGGTTAAAACTTCAGTAAACTGTCGTACTTTTGAGTAGATTTATTTATGCAACTCATTGACCAATGAAATGGTCATCTCCTTGGACATGTGGTTTTATTGACCAATGGAATAACGAAAAATGTAGGACAAAAGCAAAACTATAACGGCTACGCCGTAAAAACTGTGATGAAACGAGGGTGAGTGCTCGTAGCTTGCTTCACACCCTGTAAGCCGAGCTAAAAAAAAACAAAGTAGACCATGAAGAATCAAGCCAAAGACAAAGCATCGGACACCAACCACTTATAAAATAAAATTCTTGAAGTTTTAAGTTGGGGCCGTCATCGAGTCAGATACATTCAATTCAGGACGTTTTTTACCAGCCTACATTCAGACAATCAGCGCTGGCGGTGCTCTGATAAAGCTTGTAGAATGGTGACTTGGAAATAGCCAGCAGCCAGGTATATGTACGTGTAAAAAAGCGTCTGTTTTGTGAAGCAATCAACTCGAGGGTCTCGGAAAACAAATCAACAAAAAAAATCTCTACAAAAACATTGAATCGCTGCATATTTTAGCAGTTAAAATAGGAGAAATAACTACCAAGATAAATATGTAGAACACCTCAGTAGTTTGAAAATTACACCTTTTAAATGAAATTACCGTTATCATGCGTTTTCCTATCTTAAGACATAATAACCGGTCATTAAAGAATTAAGCGCGGAAAACGCTAACCAGCACAGCATAATTATGCAAATTGCCTAGAAACCACTATAATTAACGGCTGTTGTTTCTACAATATAGCTCAATTGTTACCGATAATTGTTTTTGACTATTAGTGGGTCCTTGAACGATTATAAATTGTTTCTTGTCACGTTAAAACTTCCGTGTATTGAAAACCGTTGCAAACACCTCTTTACCTTTAAACCAGTGCCAGAAGCTTTATTTGAAGCATAAATAAATTAACTTAATATATGTATGACGTCGTTGATAAGCAGTGGATAACGTCGTGTAATAAAAATCGTATGACCACACGTGTAATATCACTTTGGCGGGACTAAGTAACGTCATGACGCCGTCCATGTCAACAATGCATTTTTTGTGGAAAATTTGTCAAATTAAAAGGCGATAAAATCAAATTTATAGTAGTCACATGATAAAGAGAATCTTACACTCGAGGTCATTTCATATTAAATTTATGAAACTCGCCGAAGGCTCGTTTCATAAATTTCATATGAAATGACCACTCGTGTAAGATGCTGTATTTATTGCAATTTTCCATCATCTGAAAAAGCATGCTTTTCAAAGAGCCAAATAAGACAGTTCGTCTGGTATGCTGTGTTTCTTATGTTCTTGGTTAAACAAGCAAAGCAATATGGGCTTTCCTCATGATAACAATTTCGTGAAACGAAGGCCTCTCTAAACTCAAATTTATAGCCAATTGGCCATTTTGTGGGAAACGGACTGTCCTTTTGGCTTTCCGCTAGTGATGCTTCTATTAGGTCTAGTTGTTTCATGTTTGTGTGTCTTTCCCTTGGTGTCTCTGATGGGAACTGTGGGTTAATTTTATCGATTCCTGATCATTGCATTTACTACTATTTTATATGGAGAAAACTTTGATTTACAGAGGTATCGAGTATCTGCCTTGTTTTTGCTCAAAAAACGTAGATTGCGGGTACTCGTGAGAACCGCCTCAGGCTGCGAAGTCTGATCAGAGTCTTCCTTCTGCGCTCTAAGGATAGCTAAGCGCACAATGCTCCTTTATGCAGCAAGAGCAGTCTCTGGTTAGACTATATGGATGCGCAGGCTAATCTGATTATTCGCTGGGCGCACATGTAAATTGTAGGAAATGCTGTGCCCCGGCTCATTTGTATGATGGAGGATAGAAATTTCCGTCCCAAGGATTACTGATTGGCTTCATATTTCAGAGGGACTTTTTTATATCTGCTCCGAATTTCCATGACACATTACGAAAACACTCCTATACAAATACATTGTAACCTTTATCGCCGAAAAAGTGAACATTTTAAGATGAAACTTTGTGATAGTTTTCTTATCTCTGCTCTAAAATATAGATTGTGGGTACTCGTTAGAACCGCGAGGAGGCGGTTCTAACGAGTACCCACAATCTGTATTTTAGAGCAGAAATAAGAAAAATAAGGTTAACCCCTATAAATCCTAGTTTTACTATATAAAAAGGGTTCAAGGGGGTCAATATTATATAGGCGTATTTTCGTGATGATATCTGCTCCGAATTTCCATGACAGTTTCATCTGCTTGCATATTGTTTCATCGCCAAAGTTTGATATTGCAATCTCGTCGATATCGTCTTATACGGACATCTGCCATATCTTGACGCCATCATTTTCGCCTTCAGTGTCGCCAGTCAGAACGAGTTCTACGAAATAACGTGCAGTTGCAACTTCTTTTTTTATTTTAACCGTTTGCTAGATAAGTTGAATGAGAACAGAATAATACTGTTGAAATCCATGATATCTTTACTTGGCATCTAAGCAAATACTTTGAAGGCTCTAAAATGACATTTTCCCGAAACATATTTGCTATAGATCCCTCTTTTTTATACATATATAGATTGTGGGCGCAGAAATAAATTATATAAATATAGCATTGTAAACCACACTTTCTGGTTCTATGTAGTTAGTGTACATGTTATTTTGTGCTTTGTGCTAGACTTCATGTCATTGAGCCTTTGTGTTATTTTATTTGGGTGGCTTTGATGGCTGTGTTCTTCGCTCGTGACGTTTTCTTAGTATTTTTGTTCTTTTTATTTTACAAAGGGTGTTCATTGCACTCACATGATAACACAATGGAAAGCCGCGATGGCCAAGTAGTTTATATAACTCTAAATAGAAAAGACATTTTCAAATGCCAAACATGTGTTTTATAGTGCATCAGTTGGTTTTATAAATACATGTCTATCAAGGTTTTTACAATGTCGCGTTTAAACGTTTGAAAAGAATAAAATCTGGGTCATAGTGACTGGGTTAAAAGCCACGTGATTTTATACATTTTTGTCAATGGAATTTTTATCCTATGAAAATAACAGACACCATATTCAAACTCCACGAAGCGAATTATATAGGAAACATTTCTATAAAGTAACATTACAATTTGTATTATGCTGGTTAACATAAAGAATAAAAACTGGGCTATGCGAGGGCATTGTAACAATTGCAAATTTGGGGTTAGTAAAAGATTTGTTGTGAAAATTAATCCGGTTTTTATTGTGTATGATTTCAATACTAGTTCCATTATATTTTTATGTATTGTGTTTTCATTCTCGTCCTTTTTCATTGATGTACTTTTACGCTCCATACTCAGTCAATGAACTTTCTACACTGAACACGGATTTTCCTTCCTGATTAAAATAAATAAACAAATAAATAAATAAATAAATAAATAACCAACCAAGTAAGAGTAAGTTATCAAGCAAGCAAGCAACTAACTGAATGACTGACAGACTGTCTAAGTAAGTAAGTAAGCGACTGGCTGACTGACTGACTGGCTGACTTAATAAATAAATAAATAAATCTCTGGTATAGATACTATGAAGACGGTACGACCTGTGCTTGTAAATAAGGATAAGAAAGAAATAAACCGGAAGTAGTCCCTTGTAGAAATCACTTTTTTTCTATGTAAACTAGGTTTTTCTAGGGTGTTCGTTAAATGGAGTTTTGAATGTGGTTTCGATTGAGGATTTTCCTGGACACCTTTTTAATCTTTATGTCTGAAATACGAAGTTACGTTTTTTTTTTTTCGAAATGTGACAGACATACAATTTTATTATCGGGGAAAACGTGGAATGGTTTCATTAAAACTGGTGTCGGATCGAGTCGAAACTCCTGTGTATGAGATTTAAATGCTGACAGATCGGAAACACGACCATGACCCATCGACATCTGACCACACAAGCAGCAACTCAGACAGGTTTTCTTTTGAGAAAATGTTTGGGGCTTTGTTTTAAAGATTATGTCCACATTTTTGACTTCTGGTATCAGTGATTGGTTCAGTAATCAGACAGTTTCTTCACGTCATTCACATTTCAACTAACTCGAAATCACCCGATCTATCTTACATCGCAAAATAACAATCCCAGATAAGGAACTTCAGTTAAAGATAGCTTGTTTTAAAATTTTAGGTTAGATATTTTTCCTGATCATTATCGGTTATGACCCGTACTTACCCTAAAAGTTCATAGAACCAGTTTTCTTTCAATACATAGATCTTGGTAAGGTGGAGAAATGAGGGTATTTTTCTTATTTCGCCATAAAACGCGAAAACACGCCTATTTAAATACAGTAAAATTCCTATATTAAGACCATCGTTGGGACTGTTCAAAAGTGGTCTTAAGACCACTTTTGAACAGTCCCAACGGTGGTCCCTGACCAAGGACACACTTTACAGAAAACACAAAGAAAGAATAACTGAAACTTTCTAAATAAGCTTAATAAAGCAGAATTAGTCTCAGTTTTTGGTGGTCTTAATAGCGGAATTTTTACTGTATATTGAAAAATTTTACCACCAAAAATTAAAAATTTTCAGATAAAATAATTGGATATTTTTCATTTTTCTGCTTAAAACATAGATTATGTGTACACGTTAGAACCGCCTCGGCGAGGCGGTTCTAACATGTACCCACCATCTTTGTTTTTGAGCAGAAATATGAAAAATAATGTATTCCACTGTAAACCCAAGTTTTACTGTATAAACGAGGGGTTTAAGTGGGTCAAAATTCTATAGGCTTGTTTTTTTAATGAAAAGATAAATTGTGGGTAGTTGTTAGAACCTTCTCTTCGAGGCAATGTTAACAAGTACCAACAATACACATGACTTACATGGAATATTGAAAATGTTCCATTATCTGCCCTTTTTCGTCGGTCTGGAGCCATTAAATAGAAAATACAGCAAAACAAAAAAATGGCCGACCAACATTAGAAGCAACGTGCATGTAATTTTTTATTGGAAACATGTAAAGTCTACCATTATTGCTACGTACATCGCCAAAAATGCCATTTATTTTCAAATATAGGAAAAATATGTCCATATTTGAAGGTTTAGGATAAGTACGGGTACCTGCCTGGCGTCATTCGGGCTATCTCCATTGAAATCTAAACCCGCTTGAATAAAGGTTCATTCTCACGCGGCTTGAGTTTCGGGTGGCACTTTAGTATAGAGCAGTTCATCTTACGACTTCCTCTAAACTTTGATCTGAAATAATTCTCGGTGCCCGTGGATGCATCACGGTTACATTTTAAAAAGCCTACTTAAGGGGAATGGGAAAACCTCCATGGGAGGCAACTCCTGCAAAAGAATTTTTGTCTTCCATGTCAATAGGGGCCAACTCTTAAAGGAAAGAATTTGCTACAAAAGATCGGTGCGACCAGCAGAGACTCAAATCAACCTGCGCACCCATCCACAATGACAAGACCTGTTCCTTATGTCCCTTTGCATAGATATTAGCCTATAGCATGTACGCGCGATCAGCAAAGTCTCTGATCAGACTGCACGAATACACAGGCTGATCTGAGTCTTCGCTGGTCGCTCAAGACTTCTTGTTGATTTTGTCAAATTCATTCGTATCCCATATAAATAGGGCTCAGCCCTTAAAGATTTTGCTCTTAACTTGAGCCTATCCAAAAACGGGGTCTACTCTTAAAGGAAAGAACTTCCTGCTTTCTGAGGAGGAAATTCTTTTCAGAGTAGATCCCGTTTTTCAAGAGTGGACCCCGTTTTCATTTTCAAAGGAGAATAGCTTTTCTTTTAAGAGTGGTGGAGGTCCTTCAGTTTAGAGCAAAGTCAAGAGGGTGATCTCACGGAAGTTGCCTCCTTTGCAAACATTTGGCAGAAAATACTCACGTGTCTCCATCCCATTATATAGAACACAATTGACATTTTGACACGCAAAAGCGGAGCATACAAATACTAACGAAAGAGAGGAAACTTGCTTACCTTTAAACACATGAATTGCATGCATTATTTGTGTTGTTTAATTTGAGATTTATCGACCCCGTCAACACTGTATATGTCATTTTGGAGACATTGCTTCCAATTTTGTGGGACTTTTACCCGACATTGAGATAAAATACATCTCAAGCCCTGCCGCCCCATGAAACCAATACGGTTTAAATGCATGGACGGTCCAACTCGCATCACTTTTCCTGGACATACTTAGAACTTCTAAGCGGTTTACCAGTACTCACATGGGGTTGGTTTCAGCTCTGCATGGAAGCATCTTGCAGCCCATCTATTACTTCAAGCCCCGATGGGCGGGGGCGGGAATCGCATGCATAACATGGACGTGCCAAACAAAGGGATGACTTTGATCAAGCGCCCATTAACACAAAGCAACTTACAACCTACTATCACTTCATTAGAAAAACATGTCCGTGTGAAATAATGGCGTCCAACATGGTGTTTGAAATTACACAATTTGGGTAAAAATGAAAACAGCTTTCTTATTTCTGCTTTGAAACATAGATTATGGGTGCTCGTTAGAACCGCCTCAATGAGGTTCTAACGGGTACCCACAATCTCTATTTTTGAGCACAAAATCAGGCAGATAGTGTATACCCCAATAATGCCCACTTGTTCTACATAAAGTGGGGTTTAGAGGGTCTTCGTTTCACGGACTTGTTAGCAAGTCAGTGTAATGAAAAACCCCGTAAATCCCCAATTTATATAGAGAAAATCGGAGTTTACCGTTGTCAACATTATTTTTTTTTATTTCATCTTCAGTTTGTTGGTTACTCTTTAGAACCACCTCCAATGGGCACCCACGACCTATGTTTAAGGCATTAATAAGAAATACAGTAAAATTCCCATATTCCATATTAAGACCAGCTTTGGGACTGTTCAAAAGTGGTCTAAGACCACTTTTGAACAGTCCCAAAGGTGGTCTCTGACCAGAGAATACTGTAAGCAGAAAAGACATAGAAAGAATAACTGTAACCTACTATTTAAGTTTTCTAAATCAGAAATCGTCTTAAATTCAGGTGGTCTTTATGTATACATGTAACTGCGGAATGTCACTGTATTTATCACAAGTTTTTTGGCGAAAAAGAATCGTTTCTGAGATATGGATTTTAAATACTCTATGTCACACAGATGTGTCGGAATGCTATGGATTGATATGAATTCATCTGTAGAATATCCGACTGTCCAACGCCTCAGTTCAAGGGCCTCATTAACGTGAAAAATAATCGAGTTCATTTTACACGTATTTATTGTTTTAACTTTTTGGCGGCACTTTTGTGTCGAAGTTCACAGTGCGATGTACTGAATGTGGTTTTCCATTGAGTTTGGCTGCGTTTTTCGCAGATTAAATTGACTAGACCGGCACCGTAGTTGTTGTCGCGGTAAACCTGAGCCGGGGCTGGGTTTTACACTCCTGTCTCAGTTTCTGTATCATTCCGCGTTCTCTGTTCAGAACTATAAATGTTGTTTATCATGTATAAAGAAAAATGGAGGTAATTCAAACGGCACTCAATAGCGAGTAAAAATAAGGAACATATTTACAACCCTCTAAACACCACATTTCACACAATATTGTTCAATTCACAGCTGGTTCGAGAATAGGTATCCCCGCAGGGGATGTAACTCATTTAAACATTTTGAATCAAATACAGTAAAACCTGTCACAGTGGCCATCTGTATAAAGCAAGCAACCTGTCTTAAGCAAGCATGCTGTCTGTTCCCCAAAAATGCAAATGCATTAAGATGCATCTGCCGTCTAAAGCAATTACTTTTTGGTTTGCTGAATACAGAGGAGCTAATTCTTTCCTTCAAGAGTAGACGCCCTTTTTTCGGGAATCTGGTAGAGTATGACATTCTCTTGTAAAATTGCGGTAAATTTCTGAGGTGTAATTATTGACCTAAATATCGACACCATTGGCGGATCTGTCTCTCATTAGATCATCGTCATATGGCATCGTTGAGACAGTTGCGTGATATTACCTCATAAAGAATTTATTAGGATACACACATATCATTTCTTCCTGACAACTTGTTTTCTCCAATTAATACTCGGTAAGAGTAATCAAAAAACAATGAAATAGCAATTTATGCTAGGCCTGCTGCGCTTGGATTACTATTACGCGACAATGTCAACTAGGGATTCATTCCATGACCATATATCAGGAATCGATTAAGCTGAGAGTTTTTGCCATGCAAAATTAAGACATGTATTAATAAACAAACAACTGAAGCTCAATAAAATTAGTCTTACATTACAGGTATTGAAGCAGTTGTGCACTGCTCTTTGAGTGAGAATTACTGTATAAAAGCAAACATACCTATTGCCAGTATTGGTTAAATTTCGGACCCATCAATACCGGTATTGTTGGGACCGAGGTTAAATCTTTAATCATGACCTCTTCTTACGGCATTCCGTGAGGCCTTAGTATCTCGAACACGGACGGTTCGCTTACTATTGCCATGGGCGCAAACTAGGAGAAAAACCAAAGAAATTACAAGAAATAATAATCCCGCCCCTTAACATAGTTTACCAAATAAGGACCACTGCAGGAAAGAATTTTCTCCCTTTAGGGAGCAAATTCTTTCATGTAAGTCTGGTAGGAAACAATGTTAGTAAATCATTATTGTTGTGTATATCCTAAACACATACTGATTGTACTATTTCTTCTTCTTCTTCTTCTTCTTCTTCTTCTTCTTCTTCTTCTTCTTCTTCTTCTTCACCATCATCATCATCACCGTCGTCTATTTTTTTTACGTTTGTAATGTGTACGCAAATGCGTATCTGCGTGAAGGATGCTATGCCCCTGATGGTGGCTAATTCGATTTCGCCCATGAGTCCAATTCCATTTCGTTCTTAAATCCAATTCCATTTCGTTCTTGAGTCCAATTCCATTTCGTTCTTGAGTCTTTGTTTGTCTGTTTGTTTGATTTGAGGTTTAACGTCCCCGTCAACACTGTAAAGGTCATTTTGGAGACGTTGCTTCCAATTTTGTGGGAATTTTACCCGACATTGAGATGAAATGACATCTCAAGCCCTGTCGCCCAATGAAACCAAAAGGGTTTATTAGCATGGACGGTCCGCTTCGCACCGCGGTTCCTTGACAGGCTTAGATCCTCTAAGCGGTTTACCAGTACTAGTGTGCGGGCCAGATTCAGCTCTGCGTGGAAGCATCATGCAGCCCATATATTTCTTCAAGCCCCTATGTGCGGGGGCTATCGTTCTTGAGTCCAATTCCATTTCGCTCTTGAGACCAATTCCATTTCACTCTTGAGACCAATTCCATTTCCCTCTTGAGGCCAATTCCATTTCACTCTTGATACCAATTCCATTTCTCTCTTCAGACCAATTCCATTTCACTCTTGAGACCAATTCCATTTCACTCTTGAGACCAATTCCATTTCTCTCTTGAGTCCAATTCCATTTCTCTCTTGAGACCAATTCCATTTCTCTCTTGAGACCAATTCCATTTCTCTCTTGAGTCCAATTCCATTTCTCTCTTGAGACCAATTCCATTTCACTCTTGAGACCAATTCCATTTCTCTCTTGAGACCAATTCCATTTCACTCTTGAGACCAATCCATTTCTCTCTTGAGACCAATTCCATTTCACTCTTCAGACCAATTCCATTTCTCTCTTCAGACCAATACCATTCCATTTCTCTTTTTAGACCAATTCCATTTCTCTCTTGAGACCAATTCCATTTCTCTCTAGAGGCCAATTCCATTTCTCTCTTGAGACCAATTCCATTTCTCTTTTTAAACCAATTCCTTTTCCCTCTTGAGACCAATACCATTTCTCTCTTGAGGCCAATTCCATTTCTCTCTTGAGACCAATTCCATTTCTCTTTTTAGACCAATTCCATTTCTCTCTTGAGACCAATTCCATTTCTCTCTTGTGACCAATTCCATTTCTCTCTTGAGGCCAATTCCATTTCTCTCTTCAGACGAATTCCATTTCTCTCTTGAGTCCGATTCAGTTTCTCTTGTGACCAATTCCATTTCTCTTTTTAGACCAATTCCATTTCTCTTTCGAGACCAAATCCATTTCACTCTTGAGACCAACTCCATTTCTCTCTTGAGACCAATTCCATCTCTCTCTTGAGACCAATTCCATTTCTCTTGAGACCAATTCCATTTCTCTCTTGAGACCAATTCCATTACTCTCTTGAGGCCAATTCCATTTCACTCTTGAGAACAATTCCATTTCTCTCTTGAGACCAATTCCATCTCTCTCTTGAGACCAATTCCATTTCTGTCTTGAGACCAATTCCATTTCTGTCTTGAGACCAATTCCATCTCTCTCTTGAGACCAATTCCATTTCTCTCTTGAGACCAATTCCATCTCTCTCTTGAGACCAATTCCATTTCACTCTTGAGACCAATTCCTTTTCTCTTTTTAGTCCAATTCAATTTCACTCTTGAGACCAATTCCATTTCTCTCTTGAGACCAATTCCATCTCTCTCTTGAGACCAATTCCATTTCTCTCTTGAGACCAATTTCATTTCTCTCTTGAGACCAAATCCATTTCTCTCTTGAGACCAATTCCATTTCCCTCTTGAGACCAAATCCATTTCTCTCTTGAGACCAATTCCATTTCTCTCTTGAGACCAATTCCATTTCTCTCTTGAGACCAATTCCATTTCTCTCTTGAGACCAATTCCATTTCTCTCTTGAGTCCAATTCCATTTCACTCTTGAGACCAATTCGATTTCTCTCTTGAGACCAATTCCATCTCTCTCTTGAAACCAATTCCGTTTCTCTCTTGAGACCATTTCCATTTCTCTCTTGAGACCAACTCCATCTCTCTCTTGAATCCAATTCCATTTCTCTCTTGAGACCAATTCCATTTCTCTCTTGAGACCAATTCCATCTCTCTCTTGAAACAAATTCCATTTCACTCTTGAGACCATTTCCATTTCTCTCTTAAGACCAATTCCATTTCTCTCTTGAGACCAATTCCATTTCTCTCTTGAGTCCAATTCCATTTCACTCTTGAGACCATTTCCATTTCTCTTTTGAGACCAATTCCATTTCTCTCTTGAGACCAATTCCATCTCTCTCTTGAGACCAATTCCATTTCTCTCTTGAGACTCTTTCGATTTCTCTCTTGATACCAATTCCATTTCACTCTTGAGACTAATTCCATTTCTCTCTTGAGACCAATTCCATTTCTCTCTTGAGACCAATTCCATTTCTCAATTGAGACCATTTCCATTTCTCTCTTGAGACCAATTCCATTTCTTTCTTGAGACCAATTCCATTTCTCTCTTGAGACCAATTCCATTTCTCTCTTGAGACCAATTCCATTTCACCCTTTAGACCAATTCCATTTCTCTCTTGAGACCAATTCCATTTCTCTCATGAGTCCAATTCCATTTCTCTCTTGAGACCAATTCCATTTCACTCTTGAGACCAATTCCATTTCTCTCTTGAGACCAATTCCATTTCACTCTTCAGACCAATTCCATTTCTCTCTTCAGACCAATATCATTTCTCTTTTTAGTCTAATTCCCTTTCTCTCTTGTGACCAATTCCATTTTTCTCTTGAGACCAATTCCATTTCCCTATTGAGCCCAATTCCATTTCTCTCTTGTGACCAATTCCATTTCTCTCTTGAGACCAATTCCATTTCTATCTTGAGGCCAATTCCATTTCTCTCTTGAGACCAATTCCATTTCTCTCTTGAGGCCAATTCCATTTCTCTCTTGAGACCAATTCCATTTCTCTTTTTAGACCAATTCCATTTCTCTCTTGAGACCAATTCCATTTCTCTCTTGTGACCAATTCCATTTCTCTCTAGAGGCTAATTCTATTTCTCTCTTGAGACCAATTCCATTTCTTTTTTTAGACCAATTCCATTTCTCTCTTGAGACCAATTCCATTTCTCTCTTGTGACCAATTCCATTTCTCTCTAGAGGCCAATTCCATTTCTCTCTTGAGACCAATTCCATTTCTCTTTTTAGACCAATTCCATTTCTCTCTTGAGACCAATTCCATTTCTCTCTTGAGGCCAATTCCATTTCTCTCTTGAGACCAATTCCATTTCTCTTTTTAGACCAATTCCATTTCTCTCTTTTGACCAATTCCATTTCTCTCTTGTAACCAATTGCATTTCTCTCTTGAGGCCAATTCCATTTCTCTCTTCAGACCAATTCCATTTCTCTCTTGAGTCCAATTCAGTTTCTCTCTTGTGACCAATTCCATTTCTCTTTTTAGACCAATTCCATTTCTCTTTTGAGACCAAATCCATTTCTCTATTGAGACCAATTCCATTTCTCTCTTGAGACCAATTCCATCTCACTCTTGAGACCAATTCCGAAATATCTCTCTCTTGAGACCAATTCCATTTCTCTCTTGGGACCAATTCCATTACTCTCTTGAGGCCAATTCCATTTCACTCTTGAGACCAATTCCATTTCCCTCTTGAGACCAATTCCATCTCTCTCTTGAGACCAATTCCATTTCTGTCTTGAGACCAATTCCATTTCTCTCTTGAGACCAATTCCATTTCTCTCTTGAGACCAATTCCATTTCTCTCTTGAGACCAATTTCATCTCTCTCTTGAGACCAATTCCATTTCACTCTTGAGACCAATTCCTTTTCTCTCTTGAGTCCAATTCCATTTCACTCTTGAGAGTAATTCCATTTCTCACTTGAGACCAATTCCAATTCTCTCTTGAGTCGAATTCCATTTCACTCTTGAGCCCAATTCCATTTCTCTTTTGAGACCAATTCCATTTCTCTCTTGAGACCAATTCCATCTCTCTCTTGAGACCAATTCCATTTCTCTCTTGAGACCATTTCCATTTTTCTCTTGATACCAATTCCATTTCACTCTTGAGACCAATTCCATTTCTCTCTTGTGACCAATTCCATTTCTCTCTTTAGACCAATTCCATTTCTCTCTTGAGACCATTTCCATTTCTCTCTTGAGACCAATTCCATTTCTCTCTTGAGACGAATTCCATTTCTCTCTTGCGACGAATTCCATTTCTCTCTTGAGAACAATTCCATTTCTCTCTTGAGACCTTTACCATTTCTCTCTTGAGACCAGTTCCATTTCTCTCTTGAGTCCCTAGCGAATTCTTCCTTTAGCTCGAGGTATCCATATTTTAGAATAATTTTAAAATGGCCGTTGTTTGTACCCATTAGAATCGCCTCCTTGAAATTCCTTCACTTAAAGGAGTTTGAAAAGATATTCTGAAGCCATCCCTATTGTTTTTTTTTATAAACTGGTGGTATGATGAACCCTCAGTCGTTCGAACTACCCCAAAACTCGAATATTTTACGGTCCCAATAGTATATGAGGTACTGACGTTAGACTAGGATAAAACCCCAATGAGTCCATTATTTCATTGCTAACACAGCTGCATTTTCCTTATGGAAATAATTGATTATTTTTCTTATTTCTGCTCAAAATATACGTTGAAGATGCTAATTTGAACCGTATCTTTGCTTTCAACTTTATTTGAATTGCTTCAAGGACATGTATATATAACAGACAAATACATATTATCCAGGATATGACATTAAGCCAAAGGCTTGTGCAGTGGCCTTCTCCTGAACCGTATCTTTGAGGTGGTTCTACCGAGTACACCGGACTTCTCCAGACTTTTGGATGTGCCCTTAAACCGAGGGGCCGTCTTCGTATGACCTTAGCTGTTGGTGGCACGTAAAACTCAAACACACTCACCCACTAACGAGTACATATAAACTATGTTTTGTTGAGATAAGCACCCCCGTCCATCGGGGCTTGGAGAAATAGATTTGGCCAGATGGTGCTTCCGCGCAGAGCTGAATCCAACCGAACATGAATACAGTAGAACTTCGATGACTCGAACACCGATGGCTCGTTTACCATGGCTGAGTCGACCTCGTTCTTGAGTCCCTAGGGAATTTCTGTACGTAAGAAATAGGGAGAGTAAAATTAGGCTATTTTAGTCTTTTATCTTGCAAATGTATGCTGTATGTACTCATTAGAATCGCCTCGATGAGGCGATTCTAATGAGGACACACAGCATACATTTTTCATTATAGAACATAGAAAAAAATGTCCTAAAGTATGTCGTTATGCCTCCTGGCATTAGCCCTCTGTGGCTCGAACTACTCCTGTCTCGAACAGATTTTCATGGTCCCAAAGGTGTTCGAGCCATCGAAGTTCGACTGTATTCGTAAACCGCTTAGGAGGTCTAAGTATGCCTAGACAAAGTGTTGCGAGCCGGACCGTCCCTGCATATACCTAACCGGTTTGTTTGAATAGTAGGGCTTGAGATGTCATTTCATCTTCTTAATGTAGGGTAAAAATCCCTCAAAATTGGAAGAAACATCTCCAAAATGACCTAAATAGTGTTGACGGGAACGTAAAACCTCAACACAAGCCCTTTTAACCCACACATTTGTTTATATATAGCGGGGTTTTCAGGGGTGTGTGGTTTACAGGGGTGCCCATTACACTGACTTGTAACCAAGAAGCAAGATATCGCGTGACAAGTCATGAAATTATCTAGTATATATCCACATATCACAGAAACAGGTAGATAACTATAATTGTCATTTTGGTCTTAAAAGTAATGGTTTTTACGGCCACAATAATTTTAATAATCATGCTATTATCATATAGCCATGCCACAATAAATCTTCCCATGAACAATTTTGATGCTAATCTCAACTGAAGAGGACTGAATGTACCAGGTGTACGCTTCCGTTTTTAAAAGGGATACACTTTTCGGGACTTCCTGTTGGCTTGACTATACACTTAGCTTCTCTGAAAAAGGGGTCTACACTTAATGGAAAGAATTGTCTCTCATTAGGAGCAAAATTGTTTTAGGTTTTCTCACAGCGGTGCTCCAAGGACGCAAAGCATCCTCCTCCTCCTCCTCCTCCTCATCATCATCATCATCATCTTCATCATCATCATCATCATCATCATCATCATCATCATCATCATCATCATCATCATCATCATCATCATCAGATATGCATATGCGCATCACGAAAACGCACCTATTTAATTCTTACCCCTTTGAGTCCCACTTTTATATAGTAAAACTGGGGTTTACAGGGGTCAGCTTTATTTTTCAAATTTCTCCTCTAAACTATAGATTGTGAGTACTCGTTAGAACAGCCTCGATGAGGCGGTTCTCACGTGTACACACAATCTATATTTTGAGCAGAAATAAGAAAAATCTCACAATTTTTTATCTGATTTTTTTTTCAGCGAATTTTTTTCAGTGTATTTGAATCGGCGTGTATTTATAATGCTAAGATATTGTTGAACTATCTTTGCAAGCCCCAGATTTCATTTAGCTATTATCTAGCACCCGGTGTACTCTTTGGCCACCGCCAAACGTGATTACATAATACATCACGCAAACATGCCTATATAATTTTGACCCCCCCCCCTTGAACCCCACTTTTATATAGTAAAACTGAGCTTTACAGGGGTTAACCTTATTTTTCTTATTTATGGTCAAAATATAGAGAATGGGTACTCGTTAGAACCGCCTCATCGAGGCGGTTCTAACGAGTACCCATAATCTATATTTTGAGCAGAAATAAGAAAAATATCACAATTTTTCATCTGAAAATTGTCGATTTTTTGGCGGTAAAGTTTACAATGTATTTGTATAGGCGTGTTTTCGTAATGAGAGCTCTTTTCTGTAATAATCTGGTTTGGAATCCTAATGCAGAAGCCGGGTTTGTGTGATTGTTGGTTTGGAGTTGGACTGCCCAGTCAACACTATTTTGTGTCATATCGAGTCGGCCAGTCAAATACATCAGAAATTAACCAGAACAATGCATAGGCATTCGCCAGAAACTGATAATTACCTTTATTGGATAAGAGGTAGGGAGAGGATGACCTTAGAAAAGATTTCATGATCAATCATTGCCAACCACCCGCCCCCGCCCATCGGGGCTTGGAGAAATAGATTGGGCTGCACGATGCTTCCACGCAAAGCGGATACCGACCGCACATGAGTGCTGGTAATCCGCTTATAACGTCTAAGCCTGCCCAGGAAAATTGCTGCGAGTCGGCCCGGCCCGTCCATGCTTATAAACCCTATTTGTTTCACTGGGCGGCAGGGGAGAATTGCTGCGAGTCGGCTCGGCCCGCCCATGCTTATAAACCCTATTGGTTTCACTGGGCGGCAGGGATTGAGATGCCATTTCATCTCAATGTCGGGTAAAAGTCCCACAGAATTGGAAGCAACGTCTCCAAAATGACCTAAATAGTGTTGACAGGGACTTTAAACTTCCAATCAAACAAAATAAAATTGCCAGCCAAATGAGCTACCGATGCCGGCGAGTTTGGGTGAAACGCTGTTGTTATGCCAGTACCAACTGACTGCCGTAGATTTCTCAGTTGACGCGTATGCGTTTTGCTATTCATTTTGATAATGAGCGTTATTTACCCAACTTGGAGCCAAGACGTGCCATCCAAATAATCGTGACAGAAATTAAGTGGAATGGGGACACATGCAGGGGAGGAAACTCCTGCAAAAGTATTTTTGTTTCCCATGTCAATAGGGGTCAATTCTTAAAGGAAAGAATTTGCTCCTAAGGAGCAAATTCTTTCCTTTAAGAGTAGACCCCTTTTTTCAGTGGGCCTGGGCTTATATAAAAGCGAACAGGGAGTCCCGAAAGATGTCTCCCTTTGAAACATGGCGGACAAATCTGTTAGGTGTTCCCATTCCCCGTAATGTTAAAATAAAAACACTATTTTATATTCATTAAAATCAAATTTTTGTCATTTTGAAGTTTATCACTTCATGGACCTCCCCATTATATTGAAAGGAGATCCTTAAGTAACAGATCCATTGGGTAGATAAGGCTTATAATGTATGTCTTAAAGTACGTAATGTCTTGAATTCATAGAAACTAATATAATATTTCGCATGATTTATAATGTGAGTTTTTGCCGTGTCAGTCTGGACCGTACTTCAAAGTTTCAAATTTTTGAAATTAATGAGCAAATAAATAATATGTTGGCTCGTTACATAAGTAGCTAAACTATCTTTTGGGAACGAGGCGATCACCTTTTTATACACGTACCAGTCCACAAAACAACCAGTCCATGTATAAAAAAAGGGGTTTACAAGGGTTTCTTTAACCCATCCCCTCTCCAGATAAAGATTGTGTGTGCTCGTTAGAACCGCCGCAGTGAAGCAGTTCTAGCAATCACACCCATCTATGTTTTAAGCAAAACAGGGGAAAATATCACAAAGATTTTCAGAAAAAAGGCTATGAAAAAAAAGAAGAAAAATACTGCAGCTTTTCAGGATGTGTGTAATAAAGGAGTGGGGGAGGGGAGGAAACCTTATTTCCTGTCATGTTTGCTGCGTCCAATCAAAATTTAATACAGTAAAATTCCTATATTAAGACAACCTTTGTGACTGTTCAAAAGTGGTCTTTAAGACCACTTTTGAACAGTCCTAAAAGTGGTCTCCGACCAGAGGACATTGTGTGTTGAAAACACGAAGAAAGAATAACTACAGCCTTCTAAATAAGCTTTTTAAAACAGAATTAGTCTTAATTTTAGGTGGTCTTAATAGCGAAATTTCACTGTAGTGTGTTTGTTTGAATTGAGGTTTCACGTCCCCGTTAACACTATTGAGGTCATTTTAGAGACATTGCTTCAAATTTTGTGGGACTTTTACCCGACATTGAGATGAAATGACATCAAAAGCCCTGCCGCCCAAACAAAACAGAAGGGTTTATATGACTTGCACCACTTTGCCTGGGCAGGTTTACCAGTACTCATTGGTGGTCGGTCTCAGCTCTGCGTGGGAGCATCATGCAGCCCAGTCATTTTCTCCAAGCCCCGATAGGCGGGGGCCGAAGTAAAAAGCTAACATACCTATGCAATTCTATGTTATAGTATCTTCATATCTATTTCAAATCTAGAGATGCTCTTCGCATTTTTCTACATAACACAAAAGATCGTCGCAATAGCTGCTTCAATGAGGCGGTTTTAGCATACACCTAAAGTCTACGTTTCGAGCAGCAATAAAAATGAAATGTATATGCAAAATTCCGCTATCAACAACGCCTTAATTTAAAACTTCATCTGCTTTAAGGGGAATGGGAACACCTGGCACATTTTTCCGCCATTTTTCAAAGGGGGACAACTTTCGGGACTTCCTGTTCGCTTTTCTATAAGCCCTGTCCCTCTGGAGCAAATTCTTTCCTTTAAGAGTTGACCCCAATTGACATGGGAGACAAAAATACTTTTGCAGGAGTTGCCTCCCCTGAAGGTGTATCCATTCCCCTTAAAAGCTTATTGAGAAGGTTTCAGGTGCTCCGTCTTTGTGTTTTCTACACCTAATGTCTGCTGTTAAGAGACCACCTTTGGGAATATTCAAAAGTGGTCTTAACGACCACTTTTGAACAGTCCCAAAGGTGGTCTGAATGAGGAATATTACTGAATATGAGCGCGGTTTAATTTCATTTCTGCCGGGACAACCGCGAATAGAAGCGGTTGCAGTCTCCCTAAATCTATCCGCATGCAAATGTTGAATTACTGACTGTATACCCCTTCCCCCACTCCCCCATCGCAGATTGGGCTGCATGGTGTTTCCACGCAGAGCTGAAACCGACCTCACATGAGCACTGGTAAACCGCTATAAAGGTCTAAGCCTGCCATGGCAAAGTGGTTCGAGCCCATGCATAAACCCAACTGGTTTCTTTGGGTGACAGGGCTCGAGATGTCGTCTCATCTCAATGTCAGGTAAAAGTCTCACAAAATTGGAAGCAACGTCTCCAAAATGACCTAAATAGTGTTGACGGGGGAGCTTAACCTCAATTCAAACAAACAAACAAACAAACAAACTGACTGTATAAATTAAAGGAATGAATACGGGTGTGAAATTATTAAAAATATAATTTTTGAAAAAAAAAAAAAAAAAAATGGGGAGGTCATGAAGTTGCTTGGGAGGCGCCTTTCTTACAGCCATTAATTTAAATAAGGTCCATTGTGTCTGTTAAATAAGACCTGATTAATTGTTGCACCTTGCACACCGCCACCCGTAATTCAGAACTAATTAATCAAAATCAGCTGCTGTATGGCTACGGTACTCCGATGTTTTCTTATCTGCATTAACCATTTTAGTACCAACCCCAAAACGGATACCCTGGCAAACAGTGCAGGCCCAGATCAGACGCCGCGTTACGCATAACGCGGCGTCTGATCTGGGCCCACACTTTTTGCAAAAAGTAACGCCATTTTCCAAACAAATTTTGAAGAAAACAACCCTAAATTTTGAAATGGACTCCTGCTACATATAAGGTGGAAGATTCCATTTGGTACAAATGTGGTTAAATGTACACCGGCTAATTGTGCAAGTGTCACACCTTTTTATTTGCATCGAAAACAGACACCAGTTTCCTGACACAGTGTAACCTGAACGATTGCACAGGCACACAAACTCCATAATTTTGCGTGGGTTATTAATCTTTTTGTGATATTATAATGCAATTTTCCGTGTCTCTAACGATGACATTTTTGCACCCGAAACTGTTATACATGTATTTATATTCATTAAGGTTTATATATAGATGAAAATACAAAATCTAATATTCCTTTTTGGTGTGTGTCTACATGCGCATGTACATGCTGACCGGAAGGTACATGCGATCAGCCTGAAGATTGATAAATAGAAGTGAAGGCAATGACCAGGAATCGATACAATTAACCCACAGCTCCCATCAGAGACACCAAAGGGAAAGAAACACAAACATGAAGCAACAGACCCTAATGGAAACATCAATAGCGGAAAGCCAAAAGGACAGTTACTTTCCCACAAAATGGCCAACTGGCTATCCAAAACGCTGGGGTGGGGTGTGTGTGTGTGTGTTGGGTGGGGGTGAATGAAATCGCCAAAATCTTGCCCACGCAGCCATGTTAGCATCACCACCTTATGCTCTGTCTCTACTTCAATGTCCACAGATTACTTTCGACTTGCAATCAATGTCTTGCCCAGTTGCACATTTTCGTGTACACAGCCTGATAAAGTTAGTATTTCTATATTCTAGCTGAATCAACTCATTGTATACTAGTGGACTCCTTTGCTATATGTTGGACAAGTCCATTTGTCGTATAAGGGGTGGCGGGTATTTTTCTCGTTTTTATTCCTTTTTGATGGAAAATCCTCTGGGACTCGCACCGCATTGCCTGGACAGTCTTAGGTCCTCTAAGCGGTTTACCAGCACTCGCTTGAGGGTCGTTTCAGCTTTGCGTGGAAGCATCATGCAGCCCATCTATTTCTTCAAGCCCCGATGGGCGGGGCTAATTATTATTATTGTATGTTATTTATTATAATATTGAGCCGGGGCACAGCATTTCCTACAATTTACAGGTGTGCCCAACGAAGACTCAGATCAGCCTGCGCATGCGCGCAGTCTGATCAGAGTCTTCGTTGTGCGCTCTTAGGATAGCTAAGGATCCAATGCTCCTTCATGCAGCAATAGAAGTCTTTGGTCAGACTATATGGGTGCGCAGGCTGATCTGATTCTTCGCTACTCGCAAATGTAAATTGTAGGAAATGCTGCGCCCCGGTTCAATTTAAAAAAAAACCCACAAAAAGTGTGATTACTTCGCTTAAAATTTATGAAATATGAATTCAAATGAACCACATGCAGCGAAATTGGATATAAAACATGACGTTGCATTATATAACATTTCCCATTTACCACCCTGCCGCTTTCAAATTTATTTTCTCTGATTTTCAATATATCGCTACATTTATAATAATTTTTAGGAGGTCAAGAGTTAAATTATATATTGCTACAGTGAACATTTTATTTGTGTTAAGGACAATTTATCATATTTTTATTAGGTTAAACGACATTATGGGTACATCATTTTTTTCTGAAGATTAGATTCGACGTAGAGCCGGGTTGGGGAAATTTTACAGACTTTGCTGCGCACAGTGCAAGAACACATAACAGAGTGCGCATGCGTCATTAACCCATTTCGGGAATAAACAGTGAAATCGATCTCCGTTTATGCGCAAATATGGAACACTGTTCGGGCTGCGCGTGTGTGCAGATCGATGGCGTTTGTTATTTTGCATGATTTGTCGCAGCCCGGCTGTGCTGAAATTGAATTTGCACTCTCGGGCGTGAAGATGAAATTACTGCGATGTACATTCGGACCGGGGCACAACCAAATGCTACTATACAGCGTGCGAGTTCAGCGCGGACTCTGACCAGCATGTGTATCTGTTCAGATTGTACAGAGTCCTCGCTGGTAGTTTGTTTCGGGTGCCTAAGCTCCCATTGATGCACATGCGACAGGGACCCAGCAAAAGGAACACAGTAACATAAGCGACCTACGCTAGGTCGCTTATGTTACTGTGCTACTTTTGCTGGGTCCCGGCTACCATATGGATAGTGATACCAATATAATGAGATGAGAATTGAAATTTTCTTGTCAGTTTTTGATACCTATCTTGTGAAATACTCACACCATAAAATAAATAATTTAGTTTGCTCATCTCCGCTATGGTATAATGCTTTCTTATGGCCTTTTGCCACTTACCTACACCTATGTCCGGTAAAAGAGTTTTGTCCATGGGCAAACATGTAACAAAATTCTTAAGTTTCCGCGTTTGCAAATCTTTTTAGTATAAACATATTTTATTGCATCATAAATCAAGCAACAGGGTCGGGCCACAAGTTCTGCCAACATTAGTTACGGCCCTCCCCTACAAAACAGTATTACAGTAATAGATACATGCACATGATAGTGGCAAATACAGAGACATTTTGAATACTTCATATGGAGTGATATAACAAATAAACATACATCACATTTTCCAAAGATGATGAGAAAAAGAAAAAATGGTGAGAAAAAAAAATGTATAAGATGTATAATGAATAATTAAATAAAGAAAAACAGTGTGATAAAAATAATAAAGTGAAAATGGAATGAGATGTCATGCTGGCCTAAGTGAGCAGCAGCCTAGTTGGCGAACCTTCTAGTATCCTTAATAAATGTTTGTACGGCTGTAAAGATGAGAGTGTTATCATCTATCGACAGACTAACATCTCCAAATAGAAGAATATTAATATTGAGTGGATGAAAAGCTCTGGTTGATTGGAAAAGAATTACTCTTTCGTTAGTGTAATGTGAACAGTGAAAAAAATAATGAGCAGCATCTTCGGCTTCGTCAGAGCAACTACAAGTGAAATTAGGTGATAAGTGATTAATATATAAGTCAAGACGTAAATTACTACAATTATTTCTAATTCTTGCGTGTAAAGCAGACACATATCTGTTACCAGTTCTATAGTGTAATGGGACTTTCGAGTTGTTTTGATGCCTTTTCAGTTGATACCTAAAACTTGCCAGAGACGGTGAATTACGTAATTCGACGTCAAGAGAATTCCATGCTAAAATTGAGGATGGAATACAAGATTTGCGAGAGATTTCAGTCCTGCAGAAAGGAGCGGTAACATCTGCTTGGTTTCGGAGATTGTAAGCATTTGCTTCTCCCACTAAAGGGGGAATTAGATCGGATATATATGTAGGAACGAACCCGTTTATTGATTTATACATAAATACAAGTTTTTGCTGTCTGCGCCGTTCCAAAAGTGACACCCAGCCACATTCTCTGTACAGGTTGTCCAGAGAAACTGATCTGGTTAAGCCTGTAACTATGCGGGCAGCCTCATTCTGAAGTTTTTGAAGCGAGTTTATTTCCTCTACAGTACAGCCATCCCACACAACACATGAATATTCGATAATAGGCAACAAGTACGATAAATAAATTTGATTTAATGCAACACGACTAAATTTATATTTCAGTTTCCTCATTATGCCAATAACTTTTGATGCACTGTTTTTAATATTCTCAATATGGGAATGCCATTTACCGTTACTACTGAAGGTTAGACCTAAATGTTTATGATCTGTAACAAATTTTACGGGAGTTCCATCAAATATTATATTAGGAAGTGATTCAATATGTTTTAAAGTGAAAATCATTGCTTCTGTTTTAAATGGGTTAAATTTTATCAACCACTGAGATGCCCAATTTACTAACATTCGCAAATCATGATTAATGATACCCTCAATGTCATTTAGAGTAGCTGCAGCGCAGAATAGGGAGCTATCGTCGGCAAATAATCTAGTAAGGCTAAGCAGAGAATCAGATATATCATTGATGTAAACTAAAAATAACAGGGGGCCTAGAACAGACCCTTGAGGAACGCCGGCATTTACTCTCCTTAAGGTTGAAGAACTGTTTCTTATAACGACTTTTTGCTGCCTATCATTGAGGTAGTCAGTAATCCAATCCAATAATTCGCCGTCTATGCCACTTTGTTTTAATTTAAAAACTAGTCCCTTATGCCACACTCTGTCAAAAGCTTTAGAAACGTCTAAGAAAACCATACATGAAAATTGGTTATTATCAAAAGTCTGGCAGATGTGATGATAGATGTCTATAAGTTGAAAGGTTGTTGAATGATTGGGTAAAAAACCAGATTGGTATTTATAAAGTAAATTATTTTCATGTAAAAAGTTATAAATGTGTTTAAAAGCTATTCTTTCTTGTAGTTTGCCAACGTTACTTAAGAGAGAAACAGGTCGAAATGTCGAAGGATCGGAATTATCTCCCTTTTTGGGTAAATCTTTTTGTCGTGCCTGCTAATGCATGGCGCGAAAAATCCGTTCGATTTTACGTCCGTTCGTCCATATGTTCTTCCGTTTGTCAATCCGTTTGTCAATCCGGCAATCCGTCCTAGCTTTCACCCAAACATTTCTCAAGAACTGTAAGCGCTTGGTACAGACTTGCATTTGAGGATAGCAACACTAATGCAAACATCCATGTTTAACCTTGACCTACTTTTCATGGTTCACTGACTTTGAAAACTATTGCCTAACTAAACCTAACACTCACATTACTATTTATCTTCATTATCCAAGAACTGTAAGGACTTCATTAATGATACTTGGCACAGGCTTACATATGGGGATGGCAATGATAATGCAAGCATCCATATTTGACCTTAACCCACTTTTCATGGTTTACTGACTTTGTAAACTATTGCGTCAAACCTAGCGTTCACCCTACCTACTATTTAAGTTAGTTTATCAAGATCTATAAGAGTTTCATTAATGATCTTTGGTACAAGCTTGCATTTAGTGATGGCAATTATAATGCAATATACATATTTGACATTGACCTACATTTCATGGTTCGTTGTCTTAGTGATCTATTGTGTCATCCATAGTGTTCACCCTAATGTTCAAGTCCATTTCTCAAGAACTATAAAAACTTCACTAATGATTCTTGGTACAAGCTTGCATCTAGGAGCGGTTACTTTTATGTGAGCATCCATGTTTGACCCCCCCCCCCCCCACCCTCGAACCACCCCCACCCACACACACACAGGCGCGACTGCCTTCGGCGGAATTCTTGTTGAGATGTAGCAATCTGACTGAACAGTGATCCATCTTTTTCGATTCCACTTCAAGGACACATGACTGCATAGTTGGTGCAATTCTTCAATATAAGAAATGCATCAATAAAATAATAGGATCTGACATCTCATCGGGGTCTATACTGCTTGCAGTCAAGTAAATGATTTTCGACTTAACCTCCTGTCAAGAAGAATGGACGTGCCCAAACTCAGAAATGGACGAATCCACTTCAGAAACTTAGGGGTGAGGCTGTGGCACAGATTACTACACATTGTTTGTCAGGCGGATGACTAGCTTTTGTGATGCGGTGTGTCAGAAGACCTTCGGAAGCAAAGTCGAGCGCTCTCGGACAATGACATTTTAGGATAAGAGCCTTATCATCAGCCGGTGCCGGCCTCGGTAGCTCAGTTGGATGCGCGTCTGACTGGTGATCAGGAGGATGCAGGTTCGATGCCTGCTGGGGTCGGCAACATTCTTTCGTGGAGACTGATCATGAAATCTTTTCTACGGTCATTGTCTCCCTCCTGCTGATTCAAGAAGGGCAGTTGTCAGTTTCTGGCGAAAGAATGTGCACTGTACTGGTTAACCGCTTACGTATAAGCCTGCATAGGAAAAGTGTGGATAGGTAAACTGACCGGCTCGAAAATGACTTAAATAGTGTTGACTGAGCCGTTAAACTCCAAAACAAACAAACAAAATCATCAGCCGGTAGTATGACATGGCCTGGTATATTGGCACTGTCTTTCCGGTTGTACATTGTGCACAGTTTTGTCTGTCTGATAATACCCGGATTGGCGTTATCATGTACATGTAGGCGCGAGTGCTTCTTGTCTTGACCGATGCTTTCATCACTTGTTCCACTTGAGGAGATAACTCGTGCACGGACGTGTTATCGTAATGTAACCTGTGGTTACCTGACGATAATACATTCGTGTTCTAAAATGGCGTCTTTAATATCTCGAGAACAAGCATTTTTTCCAGATGAAAACTTGATTTTTTTTCTTATTTCTGGTCCAAACATAGAGTGTGGGTGCTCGTTAGAACCGCCTCATTGAGGCGGTTCTAACGAGTACCCAGTCTCTATGTTTTCGGGCAAAAATAAAAAAATGGAGGAAAATAATGTATATTCATGTAAATCTACCTTTCTCTATATAAAGTGGGTATTTGATGGGTGTTCATCACACGGACTTGTTAACCTGATCAAATGCTGTTTCCTAAAGTCTTTTTATGGGAATAAAAATGTTTTTGTCATTTGAAAAAAAAAATGTCACAACTTGTGAAATAAGGAACAATATGGAATGGTATCACAGATTAAGACTTTCCTCCTGATAGACACGCTGTCAGTGCGCATGCGCGTGCCATGACGACAGCTGCGCGTGCTCAGCAGCTGGCTTCACAGGATACCTTGACAAAAACAAGCGATTAATTAGATTAGAATGCTGTGTGTGATTCCAATAACACTTTTTTTAATCTGTTACGTCTAATTCATTTTTAAAGAATATTATTACTTGTCTTTGATGCCTAAAGTTCTTCACTATTTAGCCGCTCCGCGACAAGACCTTCCTCGCAGTGAATGCGGACAGGGGGCGCCCCGAAGAGTGTGGTTGAGCGCGTTAAAGAGATTGATCAAGCTCTTCGCAGTACATTAATGTGCCTGGTTATATGATTGATGTGGAAACTGACGGTGATAATGACAGAATATGCAGACTGATCTCAGATTTTCTCTGGTGACAAACATGCAATTCATAATGCAAGATATGCCGTGAGCTGGCTTGCGTATTGGTGAATGTTTCTCAAAGATGTCGTTTTGTATTTATAATAAGAAATTGAACTTCTTTTTCTGCTAATAATATGAAATTGAATTTCTTTGTATTGCAGAGAATTAAAAAGGGATAACTCTTAAAAAAAAATAAGAGTCGGGAATACAGAAAGAAAAAAATGCTGCATTAGTCAAAAGCACCGTCAGCACTGATGGGTCGATTTTCGATTTTCTGCGGGTGTAGGCTGAAAAAATGGTCTTAAACCTGTACTTATATCCTTGAATTCCTGTACTTGAAGCACAAGTGTAGACACAGATTAGACACCGCGTTGCGGCGATTGATGTGTGTCCAAACTGGTTGCAAATACTCATTTTACGACCATGTCTATGTAAGGGTTAACCAAGTCAATCGTCACGAAAACACGCCAATATAATTCTCCCCCACTTGAACCCCATTTTTATGTAGTAAAACTGGGGTTTACAGGGGTAAACATTATTGTTTCTTTTATTTCTGCTCTAATATATGGATTGTGGGTACTCGTTAGAACCGCCTCAATGAGGCGGTTCTAACGTGTACCCACAATCAATAATATAAGCAGAAATAAGAAAAAATATTATAATTTATCACCCTAAGATTACCTTTTTTTCGGCGGTAAAATTTACAATGTATTCGTTTTTTAATGATAATGAAAACACTTTTCGCTACATTTGCGGTCTTTTCTTTTCACTGCGTTGTCTATTTTAAATTTGCGCGCGGTTTAACTTTATTGATCGGCGGTAATCACGTGTGCATCAGCAATATATGCGGTATTGTATTCACTGTATATACAATTTTTGGTCGATTGATACTAATCGGCTCAAAATACATTATACTAAAGCACTGATAAGAGAAAAGTTCAAGATGTCCCGAGACGCATTTTTAGACCTTTTTGCTTGTGACACACAATCAATTTTATGATTATCCGTTGTACGTACTTCTAGCGGTATTCCTCCAGTTTACACAATTTTTAATTCTACTACCGTTTCAACTTCTGCTACCTTGGCATACAGCATATTAAGCGCATTTATTACAGTAAAATTCCTACATTAAGACCACCTTTGGGACTTTTCAAAAGTGGTCTTTCAGACCACTTTTGAACAGTCCCAAAGATGGTCCATGATTATAGGTGACCGTGTGCA
>OY757024.1:28093656-28369527 GCA_963580285.1 Lucinisca nassula
CATGGCTTAGTACTGGTTTCCTACCTAGGCAGAGTACATGGAATATGAGCATTAATTTACTCAGTGTGTTAACCTCTATAAATAAAGTCGACTATTATTATTATTATTACTATTATTATTATTATTATTATTAAACCTGGGGTCCAGGGACATCCATATAGCGCCACAATGGAGACTCTGATTAGACTGCGCGCAAGATCAGAGTTTTCATTGTGCATAAATGCTCGAATACGTCTTTTTCATTTGGCGCAGCCCAATCATGTAACCCCGTTAAGCCAGGCTACACAATACAACTTTGATATATATACATGTAACTTGATGGATGTATCCAGCCCACACAAAAACTTTGTGACTTGCAACTGTTTGGAGATGGATCCAACACATTGTGGAATAGCATGTTCTATTTCATACAAATTGATAGAACATCTTTTTTCCAACGAAATTACCCTGGCCAATGAAAATTCAGAGCTTGGGTCATGGAACAGGATAAAAATGCGATTATTGAATATCAAACATTCTAATTTTTCATAGAATGGGCTGCATGGTGCTTCCGCGCAAAGCTAAATCCGATCGGACCTTAATATTGGTAAAACCGCTAGGACTAAGTAGAAGTAAAACAAGATCAGGAATTAATACAATTAACTTACTCCATCCATAAAAGACACCAAAGGAAAGAAATACAAACATTAAGCGACCAGACCATAATGGAAACCTAAACAAAGGAAGGCCATATGGACAGTTACTTTCCCACAAAATGGCCATATTGGCCATTCCAAAATTAAAAGACACAAGTGATACACACAGTAAGTAACAAACAACAACATAAATAAATCGCCACAGAAGAGCCGCCTTGGAACGGTCAGTGGAAGATTTCCACTGGGGGGCTTAAATCGATTTTACGTGGCCACAATCCTCGCCCTTACTTCCGTCGCGATTTAGACAAATAATTTGTTCAGTCCGCTATGAAGGCCTCCTAACTCATCAGTGCAACATCTCCGTGAACACAGAAATCAAAGAACCACAGAGGTGAGACACGGTGAGGACTCGACAGCAAGAAACCACTGAAATGCTGGAGCAAAAGAAAACAACAGTTAGACTCCGATGAGCCTGCCCAGAAAAAGTGATACGAGTCTGGCGCTCCTTAAACTCTAGCGGTTTCTATGGGAGACAGGGCTTGAGATGTCATTTCTTCTCAATGTCGGGTAAAAGTCACACAAAATTGGAAGCAAAGTCTCCAAAATGATATAAATACTGTTGACGGGGACGTGAACCTCAGCGCAAAACAAGCAAGTCAAGCAATGTATAGGTTTACATATGTAAATGTCTTTTCTAGCTCTTCGAAAAGTCATTTAAACTTTTATAGACATCCGGGTAACAGCAGTCGCCTAAAGTACATATAACCTGATTGTAACGTTATAGTTATTTGCTCCACGGACTAAGGCTGACACGATTAATCGTATAATCGATTGATCGATCGATAAATTCAACAAAAATGATTATCATTTCTGATTTGCTTTTAATCGATTACTTGATAGTACAATTTACTACCCAAAGTTATGCCTAAAATAGCTGGATGAGTGGCAAACAGTGCAGACCCTGATGAGACGCCGCATCTACACTGTTTGCTCAGGCCTGTCTGTTCAAATATACATATGTTAAAGTGCAACATATAGTAAGAGTCATGCTCAGAAGAAAGCCAGACAGGTAAAATTATGACAAAAACCTTAGCGATTACTAATCGATTATCGATCGCAATGACAGACTGATAATCGATTATCTTTTCAGCTCCGATTAGCCAGCCCTACCACGGACCCAATATGGAGTCCGAGTTTTCCCATAAAATTACAGCTAATAACATATCTTTTCTATGCAAACGGCATATGAGTCCCCATTCTTTGATGAATCTCCACATAGACATTTATTTTATGATAGTTTTATCAACAACGTTTTCGTGTTTTTTGTTGTTGTTTTTTTCTCATATAATTGAATATACAGTAAACCAACTGAATAAAGCGAAAATAAAACAAGATGATGTCAATGTTTTTTGTTGTTGTTTTTTTGTGCAAATGGGAGTTGAAAGAAAAATGTCTTGCAAAGTTTTACACGCTCATATAAATTGCCTTGTCCTATCTCGTACTAATTTTCTAAGTATACAAGCTCGGCTGAGAAAGGTCGATTTACGCATGAATATATTGCATTGGCTTGATACCCAAATAATCAAATCGGGGGTTAAAAAAACTCGGTTTACTGGGGTATGTATTCCATAACTTGTTAACGAATGGTACGAAACTGAACTCTGAAAATAAAACAATAGAACTTAAAAGCACTCACCTGTCCTACGACCATTGTCGTAAACAATTCGCACAGAGCAACCAGTGTTACGACAATATTTATCTTGCTTCCAATGTCGTCTGGCAATCTTCGAAGAATACGACATTCGCAGACGATGATCTTGCTTCTTTTCAGAGATCACGTGATGTTGAAGTTCCGGTTCCGACCAGGTGTTGGTGGAGACAGGTACCAGCCAATTATAGCGAACTGTGATGGAAACCCTGATGGGCCATCGATAGGTATTGTTTTCGATAAACAGACGAATGAGGTCATCATGATTCTTCGGACGGACATCAATAACGATAAAAATCTTAGATTTAGAGTAAATGTGAGTAAAGATTTTGTTACAAAGGACCCGCGTTATAGCAACATTCGTTATAACAGCAAAACTCCTTAAAACGACAATTCCAATGGAATGAACTTAGCCCAAGGTTTAGCCTCAATTCCGTGCGGCTCGAGCTTCCCTCGGGTTGGAAATGCCCAAATGGAGTCCATAGTCAGGAAAGATTCTTGTAATTTAATACTCCAAGAAACACATATTATAGACATGTGTTAGAATCGCCTCATCGAGGCGATTCTAACGAATGTCTATAACATTTGTTTCTTGGAGTAATGATGTGGAAAAGACCTTTTATAACCATAATCCTAACTGTGATTCTTTATAACGGCAAATGCGTTATGACGCCACACTGATAATGAACAAAATACTGTCGTTATAACGCGGGTCCTCTGTATAATGTTATTATTGTTTTCACTTGTTCGACGTAAATTAACACGTTTGGTGAAATAAGAACATATTGAAAGCATGGACAAGATTTCTTTCAATTTGTGTGTCACTTTCGTCAGCATGGGTCGACCCTAAGAAAAAAAGAGACTACTCTATGAGCGAAATCTTTCTTCATCACGTGAACAAGTCCGTGAAATGAAGACCCCCTAAACCCCAGTTTATATAGAGAAAACTGGGGTTTACGGGGGTCTTCATTATTTTTCTTATTTCTGCTGCAAGACATAGGTTGTGGGTACTCGTTAGAACCGCCTCAATGAGGCGGTTCTAACGAGCACACACAACCTATGTTATGAGCATTTATAAGAAAAATATCAAGGATTTTCATCAGAAAAGTAGCGATTTTGGAGGTGTGAAAAATACACTATATCGTACGGGTGAGTTATCGTAATGTCAAAGAGTGGACCAATTTGGCATTGTTAAAAGTAAGAAAACAGTAGGCCAAAAAATATCCTCACCTCATAAAAATTACAGAAAAAATGTAGGTGTATGTATTGTTGTCATAGACCCAAAACTGTTCGATTTTCATTACATTACGATAACACAGCCGTGCGACATAGTGCATTTTTTCACATCTCCAAAATGGCTGCTTTTCGGATGAAAATCCATGATATTTTTCTTATTAATACTGCAAACATAGGTTATGGGGGCTCGTTAGAACCGCCTCATTGAGGCGGTTCTAATGAGTACCCACAACCTATGTCTTGGAATAAAAATAAGAAAAATAATGCTTACCCCCGTAAACCCCAGTTTTCTCTATACAAAGTGGGGTGTAAAGGGGTGTTCATTTCACGGACTTGTTCACGGGATGAGGATAACTCATCCATTTGAGACAAGGATACCTGTAATATCTTTATACATGTACATGGTCTCTGTGCATGTGATATTTTTCTCGTCACGAAAACACACCTATATAAATATGACCGCTTATACCCCACCTTTATAAAGTAAAACTGGGGTTTACATGGGTATTCATTATTTTTACTTATTTTGACTCAAAAACGTAGTTTGTGGGTACACGTTAGAACCGCCTCACCTTACGACTTCCTACAGTGCATGTTTTGAGCAGAAATTTGAACAATATCAGATTATCTTATCTGAAAATTTTCATTTATGGTGGCATAAGTTACAGTATAATTGAATAGGCGTGTTTTCGTAATGTTATTAATGCTTTAAGCATAGGTTGTAGGTACTCGTAGGAATCTCCTCATTGAACAGGTTCTTACGAGTGCCAACAACACACCCATATGACTAAGGGCAGAAAAAGGTAAAGTAATGTATGGCCTTAAATACCCTACTTTACAGTATAAGTCGCGTCTGAGAGTGTAATAATGCTTTGTAATAAATTCGATAATCCACTAGTGGATTAAATATGCAAATAAGTTAGGTGCGCCCCGTAACATTTCATAGAATGCAACGTTCCCACTTCATGTTTGCTAACATTTCATTAGTCATTAACGACGTCGCGTTTACTAATGGCGGAATATTGACATTTTTGTTGAACAACCGTGAATAAAATGCGTTTTAAATGTCATATGATAAATAGATTATTGAATTTATTAAACTCGTTGAAGAAAAGGGATAAAATGCGAGGACTATTTCAATTATACATGAACACTCTTGTAAGATCCTCTATTTACCTGGGCCTCCGTGGCCTAGTGGTTAAGAGCGCTGACTCTTGATCATTAGGTCTCTCACCGCTGTGGTTCGAGCCTCGCTCGGGTCACATGTGAGACGCCAAGTTCTGCAACGGAAGGTCAGGTGGTTTTTCTCCGGGTACTCCGGTTTTCGCCCACCTCTGATTAACGATCGGCTCGATATGAGTGAAATAATCTTGAAAGGGCCGTAAAACCAACCCCCCCCCCCTCTATTTACCTAAGAAGTGGGATTTCCTTGGGTGTACACCAGATTGACTTGATAACCCGATGGTATTTCGTTATTACTTACATTTCAATGCTTGTTTTTTTTTGTTTGTTTTTTTTTTCTCATAGTACACCGCAATCCCCAAATATATTGATTATATGTCCATAAAATGTCATTTTTCTATATAATCTATTCACTTTTGTTTTGATATAACACGGTTGTTCAACTAACATGGTTTCTGCTTTGCAACCCATTAATAGTGTTATAAAGAGGCTGTGTGTGCGTAAAATTAAACTAATAATGACGAGTAGTTAAAGCTAAAAGTTCCACAACAGTGCGGTTTGCCTTTAGTAGATGGTTTCTTCCAATGCCAGTGCCAGGTTTAGAAAAAAAGATACTGAGTAAGCACACATTTATCTGTGTTTCTTTGCATACTATATCTTAATGCACTACTTTTAAAAATACACTTATACAATGAATTCTATTTATCATATGACGTCGCGTCTGAGAATGTAAAAACGCTATGTAATAAATTCGGTAGTCCACTAGTCGATTAAAGATGAAAATAAGTTAGAGATCTCGCGGTTACAAACGGCGGAATATTAACAATTTTGTAAAGCAGTCGTAAATTTAATGCGTTTTAAATGTCATATGATAAATAGAATCTTGTATTCGTGTTCATGTATTATCGAATTTATTAAACTCGTTGAGGAAAAGGGCTAAAATGCTCGGCAAAGATCAGCATTTTCCTCATCTCGTTTAATAAATAGAGGATCTTACACGAGTGGTCATTTCATATGAAATTTATGAAACGAGCCTTTGGCGAGTTTCATAAATTTCATATGAAATGACCACGAGTGTAAGATTCTGTTTATCATATGACCACTTTAAATTGGATTTTATCGCCTTTAAATGTGATAGTTTTACTACAAAAAATGCATGGTTGACATGGACGTCGTCATGACGTTACTTAATCCCGCCAAAGTGTTATTACACGTGTGGTCATACGATTTTTATTACACGACGTTATCCACTGCTTATCAACGACGTCATATGATAAATGCAATTACAGTTAAAATTTTTATAATAAGACCACCTTTGGGGCTGTTCAAAAGTGGTCTTTAAGACTACTTTTGAACAGCCCCAAAGGACGTCTCTCACCAGAGGACACTGTATGCAGAAAACAAAAAGAAAAGATAACTGCAACCTACTAAATAAGCATTTTAAAGCAGAATTAGTCTTAATATTAAGTGGTCTTAATAGCGGAATTTCACTGTATAGCCGAGCATTTTACGAGTTTAACCTTTAACCTGCTGAATATTCAATTAAGCCACACCCATTTCTGATTTTTAACCAATCAGAATTTTTGATGTTATTCATTTCTCTATATCCATAAACTGAATGTCAAATAGTGTAGATCCTGATCAGATGGCTTCTTCAGAAGCCATCTGATCTGGATCTACACTGTTTGCAAAAATAGGGGTTTTCGCCAACAGCAGGCTAAAGGTTAATAAATTCAAAAAAACATGAAAACTCATGTAAGATCCTCTATTTATTTATAGCCTAACCAATGGTCGGAAGTGACGTATTTGTATGACGGTAACTCTTTTATTGGTTTGGTGAATAACAATCGACAGTCCATGCCAACTCAAGGTAAGCCAGGCATTATTAATCGTGTAATATCGTTACAGGTCCGAGGTCTGCTGTATATGAAATTACTTAATTATTTTATTAATTGACACAATTAAAAACATGATTATTGAATTTTGACCTCAGCTTAATATCATTTTACAGACTGAATAACCATTTCAGCCCTATCCATGCTTATAAACCATATTGGTTTCATTGAGCGACAGTGTCGGGTAAAAGTCCAACAAAATTGGAAGCATCGTCTCCAAAATGACCCATACAGTGTAGACGGGGATGTTAGACCTCAACACTCTTGAGTTTTAGGACTGGACTTCTTGCTTTGATATTTGGGTATATTTACCATTGTTTTTTTCATAAAAGGGAGTTTTAGCCTGGGTTCTTAATATTTTGACAAACAATGTGAATCCTCAAAAACTTGAAACTCGCTTCATTTCACCGTCTCCTCTGGATCTTGAAGAGCTGCATATGCATCTGCACCGATCTAGGCTACAAGGTTGAAAGGTTTATTCAGCTGTGTTACATTATTATGTGCTGCATTGGCCCTAGGCCGAGGGCTAATGCAGCTGACCGAGGACCTGTAAATGGGTCAACCCTAAATTACTTGATCAATGACAATTTTGTTAATTGACACAATTAAAAAATCATGATTATTGATTTTTGACCTCACTTGACCTCAGTTAATATTGGTTGACCTGGTGTTAATACAGATGAGCTCTGATCAATACAGGATAGTCAATTAATCTGTAACTAGTATCGTTTTCACTAATTTATTGTACTTTTAATTAGCGTTTTAAACAATATTGAAGTGTATGATTCCTGAACCAAAATGAGGACACCCGCAGATTCTAGTTAAAAAGACTCCTGTTTTATCTATCAAGTACAACTTTAAAGACCTGCGGTATTCCGTCTAGTCATCTAATCATTCGTCACCTATTATTATTCCCCAAGGAAATCTGTGGAAGCGTTTGCGTGTGTGAGTGTTTGAGTTTTACGTCTCACTAACAGCTAAGGTCATATTGAGACTGGACCTCGGTTTAAAGACTTATCCGAATGTCTGCAGAAGCCCGGAATCGACCATGCGACCCCTGATTTACAAGGCCAGTAGCATAACCACTACACCACCAAAATCAATTTTCCTCAGTACTTTCAATACCTTGATTGTTATTTTGTGACTTTATAGGAATAGTTTACATCAAATGATACAAATAAAACGCCCGTATGCACTGTCACAAAAGCGTAAAAGTTTGATTCTTTCATTGCAGGACTGGTGCAGATAAGCGATGAAGCTTTAATATTAGGATACTGTCCGAGATATGGACATTACAATGGTGCTGTAGATGACGTAAGTTTGTAAAACTACTTAAAAATTATTAAAGGTGCCATGGAAACACTAAAAAACATTATTAATTTAAACAGGCAATGGGAATCTTGGTCTAAATAAGAAACTTCACAAGCGGTACTGGGTTTTTTATGCTCCCCGAAGAATTTCGGGGGAGCATATAGTCGCCGCTTCGCCCGTGCGTCCATGAGTCCGTGCGTCCGTCCCGCTCATGTCAACGCGAATTCTCAGAAACTACTGGGCGGATTTCAATTAAACTTCATGGGACTATTAAGTATCGAAGGTGGATGCGCATATCACCTGCGTGTTTTGGTTCGATGATTTTTCCAACGGTTATGGCCCTTTGATGAATTCTGCATGAATATATAGGGTATTGTTCGTGTCCACGCGAATTCTCAGCAACTACTTGCAGAAATTCAACAAAACTTCAATGGAACCTTAAGCAGCAATAGAGGATGCGCATATTATCCGTGCTATCTGGTTAGATGATTCGTCACAGAGTTATGGTACTTTGTTTAAAGCTGCAGTGGTAGGTCACTGTAGCTATTTTTAGAAAAAACTTTGTCACACTCTGGTGCCTACATTTATGGATGGATTTTAATATAACTTCACACAAATGTTGGGTATGATAATATCTTGAGCATGTTTGATTTCAGGGTCCTGGACTCAAGGTCAAGGTCACTGCGGCTATTTTTAGAAAAAAATTTTGTCATAGCTCTAGCGTCGTCATTTGCCGATGGATTTTAATATAACTTCACACAAATGTTGGGTGTGATAATATCTCAAGCAAGTTTGACTTTCAGGGTCCTGGGGTCAAGGTCAAGGTCACTGCGGCTATTTTTAGAAAAACTTTGTTTTTGCTCGCGTGCCTACATTTATTGATGGATTTTAATATAATTTCACACAAATGTTGGGTATGATAATATCTCGAGCAAGTTCAACTTTCAGGGTCCTGGGCTCAAGGATAAGGTCACTGTAGCTATTTTTAGAAAAAAACTTTGTCATCGCTCTAGCGTCGTCATTTGCTGATGGATTTTAATGCAACTTCACACAAATGTTGGGTATAATAATATCTCGAGCAAGTTCAACTTTCAGGATTCTGGGGTCAAGGTCAAGGTCACTGTGGTTAATTTAGAAAAAAACTTTGTCATCGCTCTAGTGCCTACATTTATTGATGGATTTTAATATAATTTCACACAAATGTTGAGTATGATAATATCCCGAGCAAGTTCAACTTTCAGTGTCCTGGGCTCAAGGTCAAGGTCACTGTGGCTATTTTTAGAAAAAAAACTTTGTCATCGCTCTAGCGTCGTAATTTGCTGATGGATTTTAATATAACTTCACACAAATATTGGGTATAATAATATCTCGAGCAAGTTCAACTTTCAGGATCCTTGGGTCAAGGTCAAGGTCACTGTGGTTATTTTAGAAAAAAAAATTGTCGTCGCTCTAGTGCCTACATTTATTGATGGATTTTAATATAATTTCACACAAATGTTGGGTATGATAATATCTCGAGCAAGTTTAACTTTGAGGCTCCTGGGCTCAAGGATAAGGTCACTGCGGCAATTTTTAGAAAAAACTTTGCCACAGCTCTAGCGTCGTCATTTGCTGATGGATTTTAATATAACTTTACACAAATGTTGGGTATGATAATATCTCAAGCAAGTTTGACTTTCAGGGTCCTGGGGTCAAGGTCAGGGTCACTGCGGCTATTTTTAGAAAAACTTTGTCATCGCTCTAGCATCTACATTTGCTGATGGATTTTAAGATAATTTTCGAACCCGTCTGATATTTTATATGCATGTAAAGGCACCCAATACCGAACCATACCTGGCGACAGTCCTATGAGGATTGCCTCTGTGTATGAGAGTAAGTTTTCAATAATTTGTATTAAATAGTTCTTCCTTTCATTTATTCGGACTTTTGTGTTGCTGATGTTTGTATGACAGTGCCATCAGGCAAGCTAATCTGTCCACTGACAGGTTTTTTTATACTCCATTTTGATGTACAGTGAGTATACACAGTATACTGCTCTTTAACTGGGATAATGTTTCCTGTTCCGACTATTGCACGTTCGGGGAGCATCCATCGGTTTCACCGATATTCTTGTTTAAAACTGTGAACGCCCTCTAGCGTACAAATAGACAGAACTCCATTTACAAAGATGCTTTAATTTGCTGCACGATCCCATCCCAAAGGAATAAAAATGTTAACTGCACTATTATAGTGAAGTTCGGTGAGATATTCTATCGCCACCACACGGCACTTAACGCCAGCTGCAGAAAATTGACATACAGCTGTAAAAGTCTAGAACTACGAGTGTAAGAGTTTTGTTAATGATACGTGGTTCAAACTTGCACTGAGGGGTGGCAACTTTAATGCAAACATTTATTTTTGACCTTGAACTACACTTCATGGTTCACTGAGTTTGTGCTCCCACAAACGCGACGTAGCCTTCAGCGGAATTCTTCTGTTATACAGTATTAACGGTACAAATTGATATTGTCGCAGAAGACTGGCCCCGAGGTTATAAAACTTTTTCATGCTCAACTCACATGAGCATGAAATTTGTCCTGCTCACAAATTTTAAAATGCCAACAATTGTTGGCATTTTAAAATTTGTGAGCAGGACAAATTACATTCTCTGCTATCTGAGAAAGAAAAATCGGTCAGCTTCTTAGTATTTTATTTTTTATGAGCACCACAAGTTTCATGCTCAGCTGAGCTGAGCATGAAAAAAGTTTTATAATCTCGGGGCCTGGCTGCTGTCTGGCACACTGGAATTCCTGTTCACTTAACATTACGATAATGCATCCGCATGGCACAGTGCATTCTTTCATATCTCAAAAATCGGTTACTTTTAATGAAATTTTGTCGTACTTTTTTCTAATTTGTTTTCCAAAATTGAAGTGACGGCAATGATCAGGAATCGATACAATTAACCCAAAGCTCCCATCAGAGACACCAAAGGGAAAGAAGCACAGACATAAAACTACTAGACCCTAATGGAAACATCAATAGCGGAAAGCCAAAAGGACAGTCACTTTCCCCCAAAATGGCCAATTGGCTATCCAAAACAAAATGATATCAGCGATACACACCCTCAAAGACAAACCATAACAAAAATACACCGCGGCAGTAGAACCGCCTTGGAACGGTCAGTGAAACGAATTCCACTGGGGGTGGGGGGGTCCTATCATTGATTGTGGGTACCAGTTAGAACCGCGGTTCTAACGAGTACCCACAATCTTTGTCTTGGAGAAGAAATAAGACAAATAATGTATTGCCTGTAAACCTAACGTCTCTTTATATATTGTATAATGTGTAATTTACAAGCGTGTTCGTTACACGGACTTGTTACCAGGATGGAACCAATGGTTGTAAAAAGTTGCATCGCGTGAACAAGTCCGTGAAATGAACACCCCACTACCCCCCACTTTATATAGAGAAAACTGGGGTTTACGGGGGTATTAATTATCTTTCTTATTTCTGCTCCAGTACGTAGGTTGTGGGTACCCGTTAGAACCGCCTCAACAAGGCGATTCTAACGAGCACCCACGACCTATGTTTGCAGTATTTATAAGAAAAATATCACAGATTTTCATCAGTAAATTAGCCATTTTGGAGAAGTGAATAATGCACTGTGTCGCACGGGTGTGTTATCACAATGTTTTGTTTTATATTTCAGGTCAAAATTTACACCTGTATCCCCAGAGAAAACAGATTTCTACTTGCTTAATTGGAAAGAAATTGACTGCCAAGAAATCAGGACCCCTATTATAATTACCAATGTCTGCAATTGACATTAGAAGTGGTTGGTTGACAAAAACGCAGTACAATACTGACGTTTAAGTCTATCTCATACCCTTATTCGACACAGACCACGAATTTCACGAATCGCCACGAATTGATAAATTTTAGGGTTTGTAGTTCAATCGTAAACAATTCGTGAAGTTCTAAACTTATTCGTATACAGTAAAAGCCTGTATCAGTGGCCACCTATATTAAGCAAGCAACCTGTCAGTCTTAAGCAAGCATGAATTCTGTTCCCGAATTAGGTAACGCTTTAAAAAATTAAAATACACCTGTATTAAGCAAGCACCTGCCTTAATAGCACATTTTGATTATCCCATAGGTGCTTGCTTAATACAGGTTGGTCTGTATATCCCTAGTCAAGTCCTGCAATTTTTTAACAATTGGGAATAAGTACCCAAATTTTTGCGATGTTCAAATTTTAGTTACGAACTCTCGATTTTAAAATTGCGTAGTTTATTCGAAACGAATTCGTAGTGCATCCTTATGCATCCTTACGGAATCGTAATGGATTCGAAGGCATTCGTAGGTATGTTTAACTCATTCTGGGGTCTTGACAACCAGTCGGATGCGAATCTATCTCGATACCCACGAATTGGACCAGAAATTTTATGAAATTCCACGAATCATGGCAATTAATGGGATTGGTGGTCTGGGTGGAATAAAAGCATTTATTTTATTACGTGGCGTCTGAGAATGCAATAACGCCACGATAATTCACTGGTGGATTAAATGTGCAAATTAGTGGATTAAATGTGCAAATTAGTTAGATACGCATTGTAACGTTATATATACGACGTCCCAAACGGCGTCGCGTTTACTGATGGCGAAATATTGACATTTTTGTACAAAAATCGTGAATTAAATGTGTTTTAAATGTCATAAGATAAAGAGAGTCTGGGATTCGTGCTCATATATTACTGAATTTATTATAACTCATTGAGGAAAGGTGATAAAATTTTGGCTAAGCCTCGTATTTTATACATTTTCCTCAACTCGTTTGATAAATTTAATAATACATGAACAGTCATGTAAGATCCTCTGTAACTAATTTATCAGGTACCCCCCTATATTAATTGCATTGTAGCACTTTGACCTGATAAAGATATGCTATCTCAGGAGAAGTGAGCTTTATCAGGTCAACGTGACATTGCAATTTAATGAATGAACCGGGTTTCTGAAAAAAAAAGGCAAAAAATATTATTGTTACTAGAAAAATTGGAAAAAATTAATGAAAAAAAAATATCATAGGAAAAAATTCTGTCACATGATACTAAATATATGGACCCATTATTGCATGCCGGATCTTGGAACGCAATCTGGAGAATCGATAACTGATCGTAAATTTCATATTTAAAGAGAGTATAAGGGGATTAACTGATAAATAGAGTACCAAGTTCGTGTCGTTTGATATCCATTTCATCAGGCTCGGCTTCGAGAACGCATGTAGAATCGCTAGGCAAGCCTCGAGATTCTACAAACGTTCTTGAAGCCTTGCCTGATAAACTTAATATCAAATGATAAGAACCTGATATTCTCTGTATTTTGGGCCGTTGCAAGCGAAACGTGTTTTCGGACATGCACACACAGCGAAGATGTGAAGATTCTGATCAAATTGCGCATCAGAGTCATTGCTGTGTGCTATATGGTGATCCAATATAGGGATCACCCATAGTTTTACATGCTTTAATATTTGCCCGGTCCCTCGAAAGATATTTTAACACTCGGCCGCTATGCCAAATGTTCAAATATCTTCCAAGGCACCCGGCAAATGCCGGGTCCCTCGGAAGATATTTGAACACTTGGCCGCTGGGCCAAGTGTTCAAATATCCTCCAAGGCACCGGGCAAATATTACTACATTGAAATAACCATGGATGTCCCGTGTTCACGCATGACAGTTACTTATGATTCCAACGGCTAATTGTGACAAAAACGCCCCAAAGCTCCATATAAACTCTTTAAATGCGACCATATATCCAACATGGTGGCTAGTTCAAAACGTTGTTAACAATGGCGTTAGTTCTGCAATGACGTTGTGACGTAATCATAAAATTTTAAAATGCTACTTTCAGGGCGACAACGTTACGTCGCTCAACGTAAGGTAAAGAAACCGATTCCAATCTTGTGATATAAAAAAATTCAAAAACCCATGTTCAAACGGCACAATAATCTCAAGATTTGAACATAGGTTTTGCTGTTTGAAAACGGCTTCTGCTCCAATTGTCATAGGATTTTGTATACAAGAATGTTTCACAAAACCGAACAATAGATACGCAGCCTGAGTTTTGTTTGTATTGTGTGCGTGCACATATATGCTATAGAACATCCTTTAGCTTGAAGTGGTCCATATTTAAATGTCTGTCTGTCTGTCTGTCTATATCTGTCTGATAGGTATGGGAAACTGGAAACAGCAAGTTTATTAGCCGGTTCGATTTCTCTTCGGATTTCAGACGAGAGGCTTCGAAATCTTCTAACTGATTCCGAAATTAGAAACCTTCTCTTATCTGTTTTCTTTCGCACAGACTCCAGGACCCGAGGTTATAAAAAATTATGCTCAACTCAGCTGACCTTGACATTTGTCCTGCTCGTAAATATTAAAATGCCAACAATTGTTGGCATTTTAATACTTATGAGCAGGACAAATACTATTTCCTGCTGATCTGAACAGAAAAAAGACATGTTTTACCTGTATTTTTATATTTATATGCATTCAAAATTTCATGCTCAAATAAGTTGAGCATGAATATTTTTTTATAACCTTGAACCCTGTTTTGGATGCTGTTTCGAATCTTCAGAATATCCATTGAAATACTCGGAAGAGAAGATGTTTCACGTGAATGGATACAACGTCACAAGATCGAATTTAGCAAAGAGTAATTCATAGGACCAGAAAAGTTTTGTATTTTGTGATCATTATTTTTATGGAGAAATAAGGAAAGCTGTACTTCAGTTATCACAAAATAGCCACCTTATCTGTTCCTCTGGTAACTGGTACTTGGAAAAGCTATATTGGAGCTGATTTTGGAGTTGATTAAAAAACTCAATTTAATGTTTTAAAATGACCATTGACCTTTTATCATGCAGAATGGATATTTTTTTTTTTATTTTGCATTGCTCAGAGCTCTCTAAAATGGTTACGTTTGTCGAATAAAACCTTTTTGTTTGCAATAATTGGGACAAAAGCAAACCTTTTCTTTAGATACTTCATTTGCTAGCTAATCCCATCTTCTGTTCACCGCCTGTCACGTGACATACATTCTTCCGCTTCTGAAATTCCGTTTCCAGAAGAACTAAATCGAATTGGCTCTGCAATACCATTGCTATTACAAGCTGACTGACAATAAACAGATAATAAGTAAATTTTTCGCTGTGCATGGATATTACTTATCCTGATGTTGTACATTTTCTGCCGGCGTCGGTAATTGGTAATCAGAAAGTCGCGGGTTCGATAACTGTCGGGTCTGTAACATTCTCTCAACGAGATTGATCATGCCCTCTTTTCTACGGACATTATCTCCTTTTTATTGGTTCAAGAATGGCAGCCGAAAGAATGTGTAAATAGAGGATATTTACTTTTTTGAGATGAATACCAAAAATATTTTTATCGAGTGTGTTGAAAATATCAGAATTTTCACGAGTGAAAAGACTGATGTTTTCAACACACGAGATGAAATACTTCCGGTATTTATCGAAAAAATGTAAATTTTCTTTTTATTTGATAATATTTTAGGGCACATACTGTAATTGATCAATTGGATCTTACGTCAAAAGTTTTGACTTGGCTTTGACGTCACAACTGTCAATTGCAAACCATAAACAGACCACCATTTTTAATACCGCATTTTTACAGTTCAAAGAATGCTTTTTCAAGGTATTTTTCAGAATTATTCTATAGATAACATAAGAATTTTGGCGAGAAAAGTTGTCCGGGCTGCTACTGTGAAAACTAGAGCTGTCAGTGAAACTGACTAGGGCCCCGGCAGCGCTATCAGAAATTTGTGGACGGACAGACGGACAGACAGACAGACAGACAGACGGACGGACAGAGTGATTACTATAGGGCACCCACACTTTCAGTGCGGGGCCCTAATAACATGGTCATGTTATTTTTCACACTGTGAAAATATCATTTATATTTTCACAGTGTAAAAATATCACTTTTATTTGTTTCAGATATGCATTGATTTCACTGCTATGTATAAAATAATATGATGTTATTAATCAAGTTATTTCGTATTGTTACAGATCCGAGGTCTGCTGTATTGGCCCGAGGCCGAGGCCAATACAGCTGACCGAGTCCTCCGAACAATACAGGATAGTCAATTAATATGTAATGTATAAGCCTGCCCAGGAAAAGGTGTGGTTAGGTAAACTGATCGGCTGTATATGATCTAAATATTATTGACTGGGCCGTTAAACTTCAAACAAACAAACAAGGTGGACACTAAGTGATTCTGAAAACAGCAACAAATACATAAAGACCAGTGTTCGCGAATAATCGTGATCATTAGGCGTTGAAAATTGCATAAATTAATTGCAGTTGTGGTGATAAGTACAACAAAATTCCTATATTAAGACCAACTTTGGGACTGTTCAAAGGTGGTCTTTAAGACCACTTTTGTACAGACACGAAGGTGGTTTCTTATATGGAGACACTGAATGTAGAAAACACAAGGTAAAAACATAGGGGCTTGAATCATGAAAAAAAAAAATGAAAAAAAAAAAAAAAAAAAAAAAATGATTTTTTTTTTTTTTTTTTTCATTTTTTTTTTTTTTTATGATTCAAGCCCCTATGGGTAAAAATAACTGAACTCTTCTCAATATTAAAGCAATTAAAAGCAAGTTAAGTCTCGATTTTAGGTGGTCTTAATAGCGGAATTTTACTATATGTTCATTGTCTGAAACCGTTGTTTGTAGATTTAGTCTGAATCCTTATTACGCAAACACGCCTATACAAAAACATTGCCACCTTTATCGCCGAAAAATGAAAATTTTAAGATGAAAAATTCTGATATTTTTCTTATTTCTGCTCAAAAAATAGATTGGGGGCACTCGTTAGAACCGCCTCATCGAGGCGGTTCTAACGAGTACCCACACTCTATATTTTAGAGCAGAAATAAGAAAAATAAGGTATACCCCCGGAAACCCCAGTTTTACTATATAATAGTGGGGTTGAAGGGGGTCAAAATTATATAGGCGTGTTTTTGTGATGTTCGCGTTACTATATAGAGGACACTTACTTTTTTAAGTGTCTACAAAAATATTTCATCAAGTGTGTTGATTCTGTTGAATGCGAAGCACGAGTGGAAATACTGATGTTTTAAACACACGAGATTAAATTGTTTTGGGGGGCATTTTTCAAACAAAAAGTAAATTTTCTTTTTATTTTAATACGAAAAACAAACCAAAAGAAAACGGCCCCGCCCGTCGGGGCTTGAAGAAATAGATGGGCTGCATGATGCTTCCACGCAGAGCTTAAACCGCCCACACCGAGTACTGGTAACTGCTCAGAGGATCTAAGCCTGCCCAGGCAATAAGGTGTGAGTAGGAGTGTCCATACTTATAAACCCTATTGGTTTCATTAGGCGACAGGGCTTGAGATATCTTTTCATCTCAGTGTTGGGTAAATGTCCCACAAAATTGGAAACAACTTCTCAAAAATGACCTTTACAGTGTTGACGGGCACATTATTGTTTGTTTGTTTGTTTGATTTGAGGTTTAACGTCCCCGTCAACACTGTAAAGGTCATTTTGGAGACGTTGCTTCCAATTTTGTGGGACTTTTACCCGACATTGAGATGAACTGACATCTCAAGCTAAATCAAACAGACATACAAATCAAAAATATGTACAAAGGTCTGGACATGTCATCTTTCACACTGTGAAAATATCATGTATATATTCACAAAATAAGTTTTATTTTGTTTCAGATATGCATTGATTTCACTGCTAAGTATAAAATTAAAGTGTTCTGTAGATTCCATGTATGTTTTTGACATTGTACAAATTTATATAAATAAATTGTTGTTTCTGTATGTAAAAATAAATGTCAGTGAACTAGAGTTCGAACAAATTGACATGAGACTGACGTTTATGCAAGGAATAAATTAGTCAATGTTATCACCTAAAACGTCGGCTTTCGTAAACTCCTCGTGAATTTTCGGCAGCTCGTGAATTGCAACCCATTTACCGACCTCTATGTATTGATAACAAAATCGCAATCTTCGGGAGACGGCGAAGATATAAATACATGCATTCAGCCGGGTGTGAAATTATGTTAATAGAGTTCACCAGTCTCAGGTCAATTTGTTCGAACTATTCACCTTATTTGCATTATCTGCTGGTTCATAGTCTGAAGGTTACCGGAGTTGGAAAAACAGGTAACCAGACCCCCCTGACCTTGAAAGGTCCGGGGGGTGGCTTCTGGTTACCTGTTTTTCCAATATTGACAATGTGCAGGCTTGGACCAGCAAATAATGCAAATATGTTTACAAGTAGGAAATTGTGGTTTATCCCCAACATATTGCAGACTTGGCACACCGTTTATAAAGGCCCATAAGTGAAAGGAAAAACCACTCATTGTCACAGTTTAAGGTCCATTTTGCAGTGAAGACTCTGGTCAGATTACATGTTAGTGGTTGGTCACCACACACGTCAACATAGAGGTGGCCAGGTAAAATCGATTAAGGCACCCGCCCCCATTAAAAACTTTTTACTGACCGTTCCAAGGCGGTTCTTCTGTTGTGGTTTATTATCGTTATAGTTCGTCTTTTCTTGTCTGTATTACTAATATCGTATTTTATCATATGACGTCGCGTCTGAGAGTGTAATAACGCCATGTAATATTTTCGATAATCCACTAGTGGATTAAATATGCAAATTAGCTAGATACGTCCCGTAACGTTACATGTACGACGTCCTTAACGACGTCGCGTTTACTAATGGCAGAATATTGATATTTTTGTAAACAATCGAGAATAAAATGCGTTTTAAATGTCATATGATAAATAGAATCTTGCATTCGTGCTCATGTATTATTGAATTTATTAAACTCGTTGAGGAAAAGGGATAAAATGCTCGGCAAAGCCTCGCATTTTATCCCTTTTCCTAAACTCGTTTAATTAATTCAATCACTTGAATACATGAACACTCATGTAAGATCCTCTATATTTTTGGATAGCCGTTTGGCCATTTTGTGGGAAAGTAACAGTCTTTCTGGTTTTCCGCCTGTGACGTTCCTTTTATCATAGTCATGTTAATTTATGTTCGTGATCCGTGCCCTTTGATTTGCCGGCCTCGGTAGCTCAGTCGGATGCGCGTCTGAATGGTGATCAAGAGGATGCGGGTTCGATACCTGTCGCGTTGGCAACATTCTTTCGTGGAGATTGATCATGAAATATTTTCTAAGGTTATTCTCTCCGTTCCGCTGATTCAAGAAGGACAGTTGTCAGTTTCTAACGAAGGAATGTGGACTGTACTAGTTAACCGCTTACGTATAAGCTTGCCCAGGAAAAGTGTGAACAGGTATAGTAGTCGCAGATAAGATTGACTAGGCGGAGCTATCGTTTGTACCTGCCTTAGGAATATTCCATTGACAAACAGGTAAACCAAGTCACCCGTTTGTGTGAATTCAACTGTAACACAATCATAGCTGTGGCGTATATGACCATTTTGTCCGCTTGCAGCTGCAAGCGGACGAAAGGCACTCTACCGAATCTTCTGGTGGACTCAGCGAATTTGACATATATTGACAATACCTGAATAGCTCCGCCTAGTCAATCTTATCTGCGACTACTATACTACCCCGCTTGGGGCAAAAGTTTACAGCGCACTCGCATTTGTTTCGCATTTGTATCGCGCGAGATACATGTAAACTGACCGGCTCAAAATGACATAAAATAGTGTTGACTGGGCCATGAAACCCCAATACAAAACAAACAAAACAATTGCCCTTTGATGTCTTGGTTGGGAGTTGTGAGGTAATTGTGTCGATTCCTGGACATATCATCCACTTCTATATTAAATCAGGCAGTCTGATTGGTTGGTTGCGATATCTCTGATCTTGGTCCACACTGTTGGCCAATGACCCAGAACACGAACCCAGTCCATGTTTTACAGAAAACCCTCTTTACACCGCACCCTGAGAGTCACAGAGAAACGCGTCACGAAAACGCGCCTATATGATTTTGACCCCCTAAAACCGCACTTTAATATAGAAAAAAAAACTAGCGTTTACAGGGGTAGACATTATTTTTCTTATTTCTGCTCTACAATATAGATTGTGGGTATTCGTTAGAACCGCCTCATCGAGGCGGTTCTAACGTGTACCCACAATCTATATTGTGACCAGAAATAAGAAAAATAACACACTTTTTCATCATAAAATCTTCCTTTTTTCGGCGAAAAAAAAATACAATGTATTTGTATAGGCATGTTTTCATAATGAAAAGCACGGTTATAAATAACTGTTAACTGGATTTCTATGCGAGGTCAGTGGTTAGTTTATACTAATTTATTTTAGTTTAGTTTGGCGATGAAAGCTTCAAGCTTATTGAAACGCTCTCGAAAACTCATTCCGGACGTTTTCACGAGCGCGCGAGAGAGAGGCAGTGGCTTTTACACCACTGCTACCCATTTACACAAGGGTGGAGTGGGGTAGTGTCATTACGTGTCTTGCCCAAGGACACACCTCGATACCGGCGGCCGGAATCGAACGCAAAACCCCTCGACCATAAGTCGAACGCGTTAACCACCGCGCTATCGGGGCAGACAGTTGTTGTCACGTGGTCAGTGGTTGTCACGTGGACATTAGCAATATATCTTGTAAATCATATGACGCCGCGTCTGAGAATGTAATAACGCATTTATCAGTTACCCCCTATATTAATTACACTATAACAAGGTATGCTATCTCAGGACAAGTGAGCTTTATCAGGTCAATGTGACATTGAACTTAGTTTATGAAGGAACTGGACTACTGGACAATGGCAAAAAATAATGTTGTTACTGAAAAAAAAATGAAAAAAAAAAAAAAAAAAAAAAAAAACATGAAAAATATCAAAGGAAAAATTACGATTAGACTATTCTAAATATTAGGAACGATTATTGCACTTCGGACAGGTGGGAGGCACTGAGGACGATAGAGCTAATCGTAAATTGCCTATTTAAAAAGTGTACAAGGGGATAAACTGATAAATAGAATACAGGATTCATGTCAGCTGATATCAAGTTTAACAGGTCGGCTTCGAGAACGCGTGTAGAATCGCTTGGCAAACCTCGGGATTTTACAAGCATTCTCGAAGCCTTGCCTGAAAAACTTAATATCAAACTACACGAACCTGGTATTCTCGGTAGCATTACACTAAATACTGGGAGGTACCGGGTTTTATCACTTTGGGACTGAGCTTTTAGTTGCGTTCTAAATACCAGACTTGCTTCCATTGGATATATATCCCATGTTTTATTTCAATGTGAGAAAATTATAAGTATAAGGGACTAAAATGATGCATGTTTTACAATATATATCTGCAAGCTCAAACAAATTTTTGCTGATTTTATATGGTCACCCCTCCTTTAAAAATGTTGGTTTTATTTACTCCGTTCTAGCAGGTAAACAAACATGGTTGACTGTAACTTGAAAATGAGCCGGACAACATGTGGATTTTTTCTCATTAACTTGTTGGGCTAGGATGGCTCTATAAACAAGTAAGGTTTGAAAAGTTTTGTATGTGTAGTTTTTGTGGGAGCAGGTAAAAGGTTACTATTGTCGCCTATGGAAAACATTTAGTGGAAAGCTCCCTCTCTGTTGATCATATGACGGCCATATTGTTCATCAGAGCGGAATGATTTTAGCTATTTCTGAGAATGTACTCACGCCGTTTATCATATAACGTCGAGTCTGAGAATGCAATAACGTCATTTATTACATTTCTAACTTTTCTCGGTGAAAGAAAACCCGATAATCGTTCAACAGTGAATTATTTCATTTCTTCGTTTCGAACATATTGACGTCATAATTGCTAGGCGACGTTGCTGACGTCGTTGGTAACGACAGTAATAATAGTTGACGTTTGGCGGAAAATCTGATAAAATCATAGAAATCAGACTTCAATTTTCGCGTCCATTTGACGTTTTTGAGGAGCAACCTGCAACACGAAGCTAAACTATTATTTTCTTGCAAATGCAGTTCTAATTTCATAACATTTGTGCATCTGTATTTCAAGGACAGGATGATTTTTGCGTTGAAATAAAAACAAGATGGCGACTGATTTTCAAACTAAACCACGCCTTCTGAAATCCATACCCCGACTGGAACTATTTTAGTTGAAAATCAGAATGGTTGAATTTGAAAATTCAAAGGTAAAAAATGAATGAAAATGTAATAAACGGGTTATTGTGTTGTTTTGATTGATTACGGAGAACTAACCAGTGCTTCAGCTGAAGTGCACGACCCGCCGGATGCTTTTAGCTTTATGAGTGTTACCATATATGGGTATGGCGGCCATTTTGGTTATATGACCTGGACCTAAAACGGTTCCCCCAATAAAAGCGCCTTATTGTATGGAGCAAAAATATATCTTATACTTTAGTACTGTATTCTGAATCGTTTGCAGGATAAAATGCATTCTCACTTTTCCAATACAAAAGCATATGTGTCAAAGTGTGACCTAGGCACAACCCAGGGTCACCATTTTAGTAATTTATGATCGGCCTACGTCCCAAATGCTATTTATCAAGTTTCGTGGAAATCTGCGCAGTGGTTCTGGAGAAGACTATTTTTGAAGGGTTTTTACCATATTTGGCTTGGCGGCCATTTTGGTCATGTGACCTGGACCCCATGAGCAAATTTTGGTTTCCCCCATCCCATAGAGGCTCCATATGAAATTTGACTTCAATCGGCCCAACGGTTACCGAGGAGAAGCAGTTCGAAAATTTTCACATTTTTCGCCTCGGCGAGGCTATATTAAATGAAATGTAATATTTCGCAAGTTCATTGGTTAGATCTCATTGATATCTATCTGTATGCCAAAAATTGTTTAAATATTCCAAGCAGTTAAGTCACTATCACCAATTTTCACAAACGGGTTACGGACGGACAGACAGATTGACAGAATGACAGAATGACACGGTGATTTTAGGGCACTCTTAGAAAATCAACCGACTTCAGTCGGTCGCTTTTTCTGCGGGTCGTGCAATTCACTCGTGTTCCAAGGCTTTCGTGTAAAAAAACTCGTTCGCTATCGCTCACTCGTTTTTTACTCGGAAGCCTTAGAACACTTGTGAATTATTTCACCGTATTCGATAAAAAACCCAAATAAACTTTATTTCTCACATACTTGTTTCTATATTAACATCCACATAACAGCGGAATATACCGAACGTTAAAGACACTGCCCCTAGTAACCAGTTTTTTAACCGGAAGTAATGTTTTTATGCCAGGTTAATATACTTCTAGACCGTGTCCCGACCTTTAAACGTAAAAAATCAATTTACCTACTTTAAAAATCATCAGTAACACCATCATTGCAAACAACTACGTCATCACTAACAACTACGTCATCACGTGATGTAAACATTCTAGCGTAAACTGTCAAATTGATTTATTCTGTCGGGGTTTCACGACACGCCAACCTTTGTGTCATTTTGCGTCGTAGAAAAGTGTAGGAGAGATAATATGGCGGAATGACAAGAGGTTCCATAGGGTCCTGATTCGCTCACCTGAATGTCAGTGTCTTCAGTACATTCTATTTTTAGCTCTGGTGGTCATCTTGTTTGTCAGAGCGGACCGATCTTAGCTATTTTGGTACGGTGTCACCTAGGCAACATTCCTGTTAGTGAGTGAGAGTTTGAGTTTCACGTCTCACCAACAGCTAAGGTCATACGGAGACGGGACCTCGATTTAAAGATTCATCCGAAAGTCTGGAGAAGCCCTGGATCGATCCTGCGACCCCTGGTTTAGAAGGTGAGTAGCACTAGTGGTGAGTAACCACTACACCACGGAGGCTTCTATATTCCTGTGAAGTTTGAATCAAATTGATCCAAGGGTTTAGGAGGAGTACGCTTTTGAAGCAAATTTACAATGTTTTTTTTTTTTTTTTTTGTTTTGTTTTGTTTCTATTTTAGCTCTGGTGGGCATATTGTTCATCCGAGCGGGATCGTTTTAGCTATTTTGGTAGAGGGTCATCTAAGCAACATTCCTACGAATCTTGAATGGAATTGGCCCCAGGGTACAGGAGGAGTTGTCGTTTGAAGATTTTTTTCTATTTTTAGCTCTGGTGGCCATCTTGTTCATCAGGGCGGAATGATTTTAGCTATTTTTGTAGGGAGTCACCCAGGCAACATTCCTGTGAAGTATCAAACAAAGTGGCCCAAGGGTTAAGCAGAAGTTGGCGGTGAAGCAAATTTACGATGTTTTTTCTACTTTTAGCTCTGGCGGCCATTCTGTTCATCGGAGCGGGATCGTTTCGGCTATTTTGGTAGAGGGTCATCTGAAGGTTGAATGAAATTGTTCCAAGGATACAGGAGGAGCTGTCGTTTGAATATCTTTTTTTCTATTTTTAGCTCTGGTGACCATCTTGTTCGTCAGAGCGGAATGATTTTAGCCATTTTGGTAGGGAGTTACCTACGTAACATTCCTGTGAAGTGTGAATCAAATTGACCCAAGGGTTAAAGAGGAGTTCGCGTTTGAATCAAATTTACGATGTTTTTCAAATTTAAGTTATGGCTGCCATTTTGCTCATCAGAGCAGAACCGTTTTAGCTTTTAGGTAGAGGGACACCTAAGCAACATTCCTATGAAGTTTGAATGAAATTGGCGCAAGGGTACAGGAGGAGTTTTCGTTTACTTTTTTACCTCTGGTGGCCAGCTTATTTGTCGGAGCGGAACGATTTTAGCTATCTTGGTAGGGGTCACCTGGGCAACATTCCTGTGAAGTTTGAATCAAATTGGCCCAATGATTAAGGAGGAGTTCGCATTTGAGGCAAATTTACGGCAGTTTTCTATTTTTAGCTCTTTCGGCCATTTTGCTCCTGGGAGCAGAACCGTTTTAGCTATTTTAGTAGAGGGTCACCTAAGCAACATTCCGATGAAGTTTGAATTAATTTAGCCCAAGGGTTCAGGAGGAGTTGTTGTTTTTTTCTCTCTATTTTTAGCTCTGATGGCCATCTTGTTTATCGAAGCAGAACGATTTAAGCTGTTTCGGTAGGGAGCCACCTAGGCAACATTCCTGTGAAGTTTGAATCAAATTGGCCAAAAGGTACAGGAGGAATAGTCGTTTAAATATTTTTTTTCTATTTTTAACTCTGGTGGCCATCTTGTTCATTGGAGCGGATGGTCACCTAAGCAGCATTCCTGTGAAGTTTGATTGAAATTGGCCCAAGGACCCAAGTGTTTAGGAAGAGTGAGCATTTAAAGCAAATTTTTGACGCCGCACGACACATGATGTACAACGGACATTTGCCGATCACAATAGCTCACCATGAGCCCTGCGTGCTCAGGTGAGCTAAAATGAGGGACACGGGAGACTAAGGATAACGAATGAAGTGTAGAAACAGAAGAAACAACAAACCCTCCCCCCACACACACACACTTCTCCCCACCCACCCGCCCTACCTTTACCTGTGGCAAGTACAACAGGCCTTGCACATCTGTAAGCCATTATCAGTAGGACCCCCCAGTAGGGCTGGCTAATCGGAGCTGAAAAGATAATCGATTATCAGTCATGGCATTGTGATCAACAATCGATTAGTAATCACTGACGATTTGGTCATAATTTTACCTGTCTGGCTTTCTGTCTGAGCATGACACCTACCATCTGTTGTAGTTTACCATATGTATTTGAACAGACAGGCCTGAGCAAGCAATGTAGACCCAGATGAGACGCCACAGAACGCGGCGTCTCATCAGGGTCTGCAATGTTTGCTACTCATACAGCTATTTTAGACACAATTTTGGGTATTAAATTGTACTTATCAAATAATCGATTACAAACAAAACTGTAATAATGATAATTTTTGTGGTATTTATCGATCGATTAAAACAGATTCAAACTCATTTAATGTAATCAGTTTCCGCGATTATCCGATCAATCGTGCCAGCCTTACTCCCCAGTGACGCAAGATAAACGGCATCAACGAACCAAGAAATGAACGCTCAGCAACAACAACTAGTTGTACTGATGTTAGAATTGCTATCAGAATGTTAAACGGACACTCGTTTCAAAACAGATGAACATTAGGGCTGGCTAATCGGAGCTGAAAAGTTAATTGATTATCAGCCCTGTCATTGCGATCGATAATCGATTTGTAATCGCTAAGGTTTTTGTCATAATTTTACCTGTCTGGCTTTCTGTCCGAGCATGATTCTTACCATATGTTGCATTTTAACATATGTATATTTGAACAGACAGGCCGGAGCAAACAGTGAAGACCCAGATGAGACGCCGCTGAATGCGGCGTCTCATCAGGGTATGCTTTGTTTGCCACTCATACAGCTATTTTAGGTAGTTAATTGTACCAATCAAGTAATCGATTAAAAGCAAATCAGAAATGATAATCATTTTTGCGAATTTATCGATCGATTATTCGATTATACGATTAATCGTGTCAGCCTTAATGAACATCCACCCTAGTGCGATCTAGCACCATTTTGTATGGAACGAGTGTCTTTGAAAATGCATGGTCGAAGAGAGAGAAAGACGATTTAGAGAGGTTTCAACTTAGAAAACATTTGGTTTAAACATATTTTATTCGTATAGCAAGCATACAAATACAAATGTAAATAAATGACATAATACAAAAGGAATTCAGAAGAAAGTCAAGGACTTATACGAATCTGCATCTAGATACTTGTCAATGGTTTTTGTTTGTTTGATTTGAGGTTTAACGTCCCCGTCAACACCGTAAAGGTCATTTTGGAGACGTTGCTTCCAATTTTGTGGGACTTTTACCCGACATTGAGATGAAATGACATCTCAAGCCCTGTCGCCCAATGAAACATATAGGGTTTATTAGCATGGACGGTCCGCCTCGCACCGCGGTCCCTGGACAGGCTTAGATCCTCTAAGCGGTTTACCAGTACTAGTGTGCGGGCCGGATTCAGCTCTGCGTGGAAGCATCACGCAGCCCATATATTTCTTCAAGCCCCTTTGGGCGGGGGCCGCCTTGTCAATGGTACAACAGAGATAAATCAAGGCAATAATTTGGCGGATCTATCAACATATAAATATGGCGATCCGCCGTTTAAATATAGAAACGAGATGTGATATACAGATTATAACATAGGGTTTAGTATCAAACCTCGACCATTATCAGGCCTCGAGCTAATGCTCTCGAGCTGATAATGAGGTCTCGGTTTGATGATGCAGGGCTGATAATGGTCGAAGGTTGATACTGCGGGCGATAACCAAAACCCCATGATGCCCGGGCCATGTGATAATCTCTAATTATCATATGACGTCGCGTCTGAGACCGTAATAACGCCATGTTATAAATTCTTTAATCGACTAGTGGATTAAATATGCAAATTAGTTAGATACGTTAGATAATTAGTAAGATACGCCCCGTAAAGTTACACATGTGATGTCCTTAATGACGTAACGTTTAATAATGGCGAAATATTGACATTTTTTCTTAAAAATCGTGAATGGTAAGTATATACCAAATACACAATATGGCATCATGTTTTTGCACGTCTGTTTCCGCGTTACAAATGGCTGCTTTACTACGTCGCCGAAAATGCCGGTCATCATGAAAACACGCCTATATTATTTGGGCCCCCTTGAACAACACCTTTATATAGTAAAACTGGGGTTTACAGGGGTATACCGTAATTTCCGTATTTCTGCTCTAAAATATAGATTGTGGGTACTCGTTAGAACCGCCTAAATGAGGCGGTTCTAACAAGTACCCACAATCTATATTTTTAGCAAAAATAAGAAAAAAAAAATCACAATTTTTCATCTGAATATTTTCGTTTATTCGGCGGTTAAGCTTACAATGTATTTGTATAGGCGTGTTTACGTAATGCCTCACAGGTAGCTCGTGATACAGAGTATGGTGATACAGGATTCTTTATTTTTGTGTCTGAAAACTGGAAGTTGACAGCAGTATTTGTGTAGGTATATATTAAATACACATTACTACAGTAAACTGATCTGCCGCATTGGATATTTCCAGAACAACGTATCACAGGCGACGCGAAGGGTCGAGTGTGATGCGTACGATCTGGAAACTTCCAAGAGATGTGATACAGTGCGAAAGATGAAATACTACCACAGCCATACTATGTTTATCATATATTCTAACACTGGTCGCCTATATAGCCTTTAGTAAAACCTAGTGATATATTGAGTAATTAATCGCACGGCGAAAGAGCGCGACACAAAGAGCCTCCTTTTTATCGCGTTTCATGACGCCATTCTTGTAACCCTCACGTTAGATGGTGGAACATTTTCTTATGCCAAATAGTAAAGCGTGTGATACAGTCGGTTATATTGGCGGGATTCCTTTGAACAATGGCGGAAGATAGGGAGAACCTGAAGGAATCAATAGGAATTTACGCGCTCGTGATTTTATCTACATTACAACTGACGTCCAAACAGTGATATATCACTTAATTAATCAGTGTTAAAGCTGATCTATTTCTTAAGTATGCCTTCTTGCTTCCAAATAGTTTTTTTTTCTTTTTTCTCTTTGTTTCAAACACAAATAAGCGGGAAAATTTGACGCTACCCTTTGCGTGTAAGTGTAGGAAAACTGACAATAATGTAATGTAAGTATTAATAAAGTATAGTGTTGTATAATATATAGACTAGGTTACTCATCAGAACGAGAACCACGTACGCGTCTGTATTTGGAATTCTGTTTATTTGTTTATTTGTGTTGAGGTTTTACGTCCCCGTCAACACTATTTAGGTCATTTTGGAGACGTTGCTTCAGATGCGGTGGAACTTTTACCCGACATTGAGATGAATTGACGTAACAAGCCCTACCACCGAAACAAACCAATAGGATTGATATGCAGGGCCGGTCAGACTCGCATCACTTTGCCCGGGAAGGCTCAGACCTAAGCGACCAACCAGTACTCGTGTTCAGTCGGTTTCAGATTTGCTCGGAATATAAACAGAAAAGGTATTGATTTTGCAACTTTTACCTGAAAAATATAATTTCTAGACCCATGGCACACCTGACAGTTTACATTGATTGATTGAGCAATCGATCGATCGATCGATTGATTGATTGATCGTTTTATTGACTGGTTGAGCAATTGATTGATTGATCGATTGATTTAGGTTTAACGACACGTCAACCCTAGTGGGTCATTTTTGTCCTGTCCCAGAGAAAGGGAGAAAAGGAATAGAAGAGATAGTGGAAGAGATAAAAGTGATGGACAGATGTGAATTTGGAAAATGAATGGAAGTGCAGAAACAGAAGAAATAACAACACCGCCTCCCCACCCTCTACCCTTACCTGCTGCAAGGACAACAGGCCTTGGTAAGTCAGTATCAGTTGGACGCGCCAGTGACGCAAGATACACGTCACCTTTGCCTCACTCAACCAACCCCTCTGACAGTTTATATGCATGACACTTGAATATAGTATTAACAGAAAACCCTATAGTGAACTACTGGTAAGCAATGTTGTTCACACTTCAATGAATGTATTGACTCTTACGACGTCAGTGACGACGAGATAAACGATGGTTCTCTTCAATATGATTGGCCGATGGCAACGTTACGGCGAATTATGAACAACATCGGGTCACTAACAAAGTTTAAGTCAAACCCTTCGGGAGCTCACTTACTTTGCTCTTGACTCGATGTCGTTCATAATTCGATGAACGTTAAATAAATAACATAAATATCTCAAGTAAACGTTTTCTAAACCAGCCCGTATACGTGTTACTTAAAGCTTGTTATATACGTTACTATAACTTCCCTGATAAAGATACCTATGTAAACAGTGTACAGTAGAACTTCGATGGCTCGAACACCGATGGCTCATTTACCATGTATATGTCGAACCCATTCTTGAGCCCCTAGCGCAATCATCTACATAAGAAATAGTGGGGGATATTAAGGAGATTTTAGTCTTTTATCTTGCAAATGTATGATGTGTGTGCTCATTAGAATTAGATTATAATGAGTACACACATCATACATTTTCATTATAGAACACCGAAAAGATGTCTAAAAGTATCTCGCCATGCCTCCTGACAGTAACCCTCAGTGACTCGAACTACCCCTGTCTCGGAACAGGTTTTCGAGGTCCCTAAGGTGTTCGAGCCATTGAAAATCTACTGTATATCCAGATGGGATAGCTACTCTGCACGAGTCATCTCATCTATCCTGTCACCCTATAAACAATTTGACAAAACCCTGTACGTGTCCAAATTCAAAGATGGGAAGAGTCCAGTCCAGTCAGTTAGGGATAAAAGGGTTTTAATAAGTTTAAATCTCAAACACATAAACATTACAAACGGCGCCATGACAAATATAAGTCACAACAAATGCCGGAGATTGTTTGTTTATGTTGAGGTCTTATAACCTAAATAGTGTCGATGGGGACGTAAGCTCATTTGTTCTGCTCCGGGCCAAAGCTTCGCCAACTGCTTAGTGTTTAAACCACATTTATTTAGTCTCAAGGTCTGAAATTTTACCTTGGAAATTTACAAAAATGGATTGCATACAACTGACCCAACGAGATGATTCTTACGAGAACTCAAACCTGGGACAGACAGGCCTAAGCAAACAGTGCAGACAATGATCAGAGTCTGATCAGGGTCTACACTGTTTGCCAATCCGTCTGATCAGGATCTACACTGTTTGCCAATCCGTCTGCAGCTTTTGGACTCTTTGTTGGATCGTGAAACATATTTTTTAAAATTTCAGTAGTATTAAGGCTAGTTCTCAAGGTGTACGAACTTTTATGATTTTTACGCTATCAGTCTATTCAGTTGAAACGAGTCATGGTCAGCACGATAGAGATATCCGTTGCGGTCGTGTCGACACTATCAGTCTCGGCAAATGCAGGTGGGCAATTGTTTAACATTTCTGTCGAATTCGATTCATAAAAAAGCTTGGCTCGTATGGACACCTGAACTGAATTTCACAGACGAGTTCGAGAATGTTGAATTCGACAGATTGGTCGTTTCGACATTATGCCAAAGAGGGATACCTATGCAATTACAATGCTAGCTTGCAGGTCTCTAGAAGAGCTTGCAGTTCAGTTGCCCACCGGGGCTTGAAGAAATAGATTGGCTGCATGATGCTTCCACGCAGAGCTGAAAGCGACCGCGCACGAGTAGGCTGGTAAACAGCTTAGAGGATCTAAACCTGCCCAGGCAAAGCGGTGCGAGTCGGACCATCCATGCTTATAAACTGTATTGGTTCTTGAGATGTCATTTCATCTAAATGTCGGGTAGGAGTCCCACAAAATTGGAAGCAACGTCTCCAAAATGACCAGAACAGTGTTGAGGGGGACGTTAAACGTCAGATCAAACAAACAAACAAGGTCAGTTTGTAAAGTGGTCCGGTTGAGCTCACAGCACGCCTTCGAATCATTATTCCGTTTACAACCATGCTTTTGATTCCCCGTTGAGCCCCCCCCCCCCCCCCCCCCCTCCCTCCAACGCTACCTTCGCCTTAACCATTTTTAGTATGTAAAATGCTACAAAATAGCTTTGAACATAGTCGCTAATTCTGTACTTACAATAGTTACTGTTTTGCATCGACAATTATATAGATTTAATTCAATGGTATTATCGCAAATGTTTAGGGAAACAGATTCAAATAAGTCTCTGACTTTCTTCTGAATCCCTTTTTGTATGATTTCAGTCATATTTGCTTTGTATTGTACTTGTAGAATACGAATAAAATATGTTTAAACCAACCTTCCTTTAGAAGCCTCTGTGGTTTAGTGGTTCTGCTACTCGCCTTGTAAACCAGGGATCGCAGGATCGAACCCGGGCTTCTCCAGATTTTCGGATGAGTCTTTAAACCGAGGTCCCGTCTCCGTATGACTTCAGCTTTTGCGAGGCGTAAAACTCAAACACTCACTCACTCACGCACAACCTTCCTTTATAGCCTTTTCCATTATTTAAATAGACTGCAGTCCCGTTTCAAAAGTACTTCACGGCACCTGCCCAGAAAATCAAAGTACTGACAGCACTGGTGGGTCGTTGTCTCTGAGTGTATGTAGGGACAATGGTCCTGAACTGGAACTTCGACTGTTTCGTTTAACCCTTGAAATCCTGTACAGTAATTAAACAGTGTAGACCCTGATCAGACCCCGCGTTGTTTCGTGTTATTCGGTGTCTGTTCTGGGTCTACACTGTTTGACAATGACCAAGTAGACCAGTCCAGAATTTACAGATAACGAACGCTTTTAAAGAGCGCCCTGGCGTCACAGGGAGAGGAATAGCGATATTACAAATAACTGTTACCTGGTTTTTGTGCATGGCCAGCGATAGTCACGTGGACAAAAGCAGTCGGGAAGCTTCTGGAGTTTGTAACTTTGGGTCGATTGATAACAGACAACTCCAAAACAAAAACAAAAAAAAAAAAAAAAAACACTGTTCTCGAACTGATTTTGGAAGATCGCAAGAATGAATTGCTAGTATTGACGATAGCTGGAGACCATATTTGTTTATTAATGGCATGACACTCTGATATTCATATCAATTACATACAGTCATAATTTAAAATTCAGGAACATCATATGTGGTCTGTAGATTAATGAGTAATTTTGTGGTTCAGTGAGGCATGCGCAGAACAATTAAGTGAAGTAAATGCACATGCATGAGATAATACCCACCATTGTCACAAGGGAAACAATTTCTACGACGTTTTGCTAGCTTTTCTGTGATTCTATCACGAAAACACAACTATATAATTTTGACCCCTCTCCACTTTCATATAGTAAAACCAGGGCTTACAGGGGTATACATCATTTTTATGATTTATGCTCAAAACATAGATTGTGGGTACTCGTTGGAACCGACTCATGGAGGCGGTTCTAACGAGTACCCATAATCTATGTTTTTTACATGTTTGAGAATTGTCAGAATTTTTCTCTGGCAAAGGTCACTGTGTTTGGTGGTAAAATATTCAATACATTTGTTTTTGTCTGTTTGTTTGATTTTAGGTTTAACGTCCCCGTCAACATTGTAAAGGTCATTTTGGAGACGTTGCTTCCAATTTTGGGGGACATCTACCATTGAGATGAAATGACATCTCAAACCCTGCCGCCCGATGAAACCAATATAGACGGTCTAACTCGCACCGCATTGCCTGGACAGGCTTAGATCCTCTAAGCGGTTTACCAATACTCGTGTGCGGGTCGGTTTAAGCTCTGGATGGATCATCATGCAGACCATCTAGTTCTTCAAGCCCCGGTGGGCAACTGAACTGCCAGCTCTTCTAGAGACCTATTTCTTCAAGTCCCGATGGACGGGGCTGACAATACATTTGAATAGGCGTATTTCGCAAAGGACCCCTTCTAAGTAGGGTTGACCCACCCCATGTGTGTGTTATGGGTTTATGGCCCAGTCAACAGCTAAGGTCATGGCGGGCCGGTCAGTTACCTTCACTGTTCCTGGACGGGCCTTGGTCATCTAAGCGGCTTACCAGTACTTAGTGAGATCGTCCCGCGGCAGTAAAGTTCTGACAACAGCCGGTAGGTCAACGGTCAAGCAACCGTCTCTCAAGCCGTCTCAAAAGAGGAAGGAAAGGAAAGATAGAGTAGAAAATTATGGGGCGCCGTTACACTATTTAATCCATATTTATAGATATCCATAATTCGAATTATAGAATCCATAAATCAGCCGAATAATGGATATCTATAATTCGAATTATAAATATCCATAAATCAAATAATTGGTATCCATAATTCGATTTATGGATATCATTAATTCAGATTGATTTATGGATATCCATAATTCGATATATGTATATCCCTTATCACAATTATGGATATCAATATATCAAAATATGGATATCCATTATTCCGCTGATTTATGGATATCCATAATTCGAATAAGGGATATCCATTATTTATTGTATTTATTTGCAAAGACGAATTATTGATATCCATAACTCGATTTATGGGCATCCATAAATGGACCGAATGAGTTCCAAAATTCGAATTAATGATATCCATAAATCGAACTATGGATATCCATAGATCGATCTGAATTAACGATATCTATTAATCGAAATATGGATATCCATAATTAGATTTATGGACCTCGATAATTCTAATTAATCATATCCATAAATGAGCCGAATAATGGATATCCATAATTCGATGTATGATTATCCATAATTCAGATCGATTTAAGGCTTTCCATAATTTATGGATATCATAAAGTCGAATTATGAATATCAATAAATAATTATTGATATCCACAAATAATTATGGATACCCATAATTCGAAATATGGATATCCATAATTATTTATTGATATCCATATTTCGAATTATGGGTATCAATAAACAATTATGGATATCTATTAATAGGGAATAAATAGTAAAACGGCGGCCCATAGAAATACAGAGCCCTCAACAAGCACAACAGGCCTTTCCCCTTCTCATCATGTTAACAAGTCCGTGTAAATAACACCTCTTTAAACCCATTTTGTATAGAGAAAACTGAGGTTCTTTGGGGTAAACATTATTTTTCTTATTTCCTCCGCATGATATAGGTTGTGGGTACTCTTTAGAACTAAGTATGGCATGATTAATCGGATTAATCGGATAATCGATTAATTGATCGATAAATTCAATAAAAAATATTATCCCTGCTGATTTGTTTGTAATCGATTATTGGAAAAGTTCAATTTACTGCCCAAATTTGTGTCTAAAATAGCTGGTTGAGTGGCAAACAGTGCAGACCTTGATGAGACGACGCGTTCTGCGGCGTCAAATCTGGGTCTACATTGTTTGCTCAGGTCTGTCTGTTCAAATATATATATGGCAAAGTTCACAATATGGTAAGAGTCATGCTCAGACAGAAAGCCAGACAGGTAAAATTATGACAAAATCTACAGTGATTTCTAATCGATTATCGATCACAATTGACAGGACTGATAATCGATTTTCTTTTCAGCTTCGATTAGCCAGCCCTAGTTAGAACCGCATCAATGAGGCGGTTCTAACGAGCACTCACGACGTATGAAAGAATGCAACACAGTAAAATTTGGGACTGTTCAAAAGTGGTCTTGAAGACCACTTATGAAGACCACTTTTGAACAGTCCCAAAGGTGGTATCTGACCAGAGGACACTGTATGCAAAAACACAAAGAAAGAATTTCTGAAACTTTCTAAATAAGCTTTTTAAAGCAGAATTAGTCGCAATTTTTGGTGGTCTTAATGGCGAAATTTTGCTGTATGTCACACGGGTGCGAAGCAAAAGCATTACATCACGTGAACAGGTCCGTGAAATGACCCCCCCCCCCCCCGTATACCCCACTTTATATAGAGAAAACTAGGGTTTACAGGGGTATACATTATTTTTACTTATTTTTGCTCCAAGACATAGGTTGTGGATACTCGTTAGAACCGCCTCAATGAGGCGGTTCTAACGAGCACCCACAACCTATGTTTGCAGTATTTATAAGAAAAATATCGCGGATTTCCATAAAAAGTAGCCATTTTGGAGATGTGAAAAAATGCACTATATCGCACGGGTGTGTTATCGTAATGGGACTCTCCGGCACAGAAAGCAACACAGCACTTTCACACCGACCAAAAATCATATTTTTTTCTGTATAAAAAACGTCTACAATTTGAGGGAAGACTATGCTCCAAAGGTTTCCTCTAAATGTAGATCCCCATCATCACAGAAGACGGAAATGTTTTTCAGAGTTATCTTGCCTGAATGTCCCCAACTGTCCCTTAAAACATCAGTGATGATAAACAAGGTTGCGACATGCCGTGCTGGTCGTAAATCTTTTCCACCTTAAATATGTCACAGAATTTTGTTAAAAACAATAAAAAGTCAGGATCATATATCCCGGCTGTTTGTCATGCAGGAACAACAATGATTAATCGTGCTTGTATGTGCATGTACTATTCACTAGACAAACCCCCGCCCATAGGGGCTTGAAGAAATATATCGGCTGCATGATGCTTCCACGCAGAGCTGAATCCGGCCCGCACACTAGTACTGGTAAACCGCTTAGAGGATCTAAGCCTGTCCAGGAACCGCGGTGCGAGGCAGACCGTCCATGCTAATAAACCCTATTGGTTTCATTGGGCGACAGGGCTTGAGATGTCATTTCATCTCAATGTCGGGTAAAAGTCCCACAAAATTGGAAGCAACGTCTCCAAAATGACCTTTACAGTGTTGACGGGGACGTTAAACCTCAAATCAAACAAACAAACTATTCACTAGACAAAGAATAATTTGCACAGTATCTAAACCCTTTCTGTACCAAATGGAATCTTCCTCCTTTTATATAGCAGGAGTCCAATTCAAAATTCAGGGGTGTCAGGTTGTGTTTTCTTCAAAATATATTTGGAAAATGGCTGAACTGTTTGCAAACAGTGTAGGCCCTGATCAGACGCCGCGTTTTGCGGCGTCTGATCTGGGCCTGCACTGTTTGCTAGGGCACCCGTTTTGGGGTTTTGTTAATTACAGGTCTACGAGTCTTCAGTTTATTGATCGCAGTGAATAATCAATTCAAGGCCTGGAGATCGCAGAGGTTCGAGTCCCGGTGCCAAACTGTGGCAAGGTAGTACATGAGGTCGATGGTTTGTCTTCAGGTAAATCTATCATCAGAGTACGCCATCCGCGCCATGGATAACTGAGGCTTAAAAAATAAGTTCTTTGGAAGCAAAGTCTCCAACATGACTTCGATTCAAACATATAAGCTAACGAAGCTCTGTGGACTAACCAACCAACCAACTTGTGTGACCAACCAACAACAACAACAAAAAGATTAACAAAGAAAGTCACACATAATTGATTAGTCTAAGTCATCCGCGCTTTGGATATTGCTTAAAATAAGTTCATTTTTGTCCACCACGTTTGACCAGATTATCGGGCCCGCACACTAGTACTGGTAAACCGCTTAGAGGATCTAAGCCTGTCCAGGAACCGCGGTGCGAGGCGGACCGTCCATGCTAATAAACCCTATTGGTTTCATTGGGCGACAGGGCTTGAGATGTCATTTCATCTCAATGTCGGGTAAAAGTCCCACAAAATTGGAAGCAACGTCTCCAAAATGACCTTTACAGTGTTGACGGGGACGTTAAACCTCAAATCAAACAAACAAACAACATGACCAGAATACGCCATCCGCGCCTTGGATATCGCTTAAAATAAGTCTAATTTTGTCCACCACGTATGACCAGAATACGCCATCCGCGCCTTGGATATCGCTTAAAATAAGTCTAATTTTGTCCACCACGTATGACCAGAATACGCCATCCGCGCCTTGGATATCGCTTAAAATAAGTCTAATTTTGTCCACCACGTATGACCAGAATACGCCATCCGCGCCCTGGATATCGCTTAAAATAAGTCTAAATTGTCCACCACGTATGACCAGAATACGCCATCCGCGCCTTGGATATCGCTTAAAATAAGTCTAATTTTGTCCACCACGTATGACCAGAATACGCCATCCGCGCCCTGGATATCGCTTAAAATAAGTCTAATTTTGTCCACCACGTATGACCAGAATACGCCATCCGCGCCTTGGATATCGCTTAAAATAAGTTCAATTTTGTCCACCACGTATGATCAGAAATAAGTTCAGGTGAGTTCTCGTAGTATCGCGTTTACAAGTCCTAAAATGAACACCCCTGTAAACCCCACTGCATATGGAAGACACTCGGGTTTACGGGGTAATACATTGTTGTTTTTTTTTTTTTTTTTTTTTTTTTTCAATTTTTGCTCGAAGTCTTTGGTTGTTGGTACGCCTTAGAACCGCCGGTTCTTATGAGCACCTACATCTAATGTATCGACTATAAATAAGAGTAGTATTACAATTTCTTTTTTCAGAAAATTAGCCATTTTTTTGAGATAGGAAATGATGTACGGGGCTTGAAGAAATAGATGGGTTGCATGATGCTTCCACGCAGAGCCGAAACCGACCCGCACACGAGTACTGGTAATCCGCTTAGAGGATCTAAGCCTGCCCAGGCAAAGCGGTGGGAGTCGGATCGTCCATGCGTATAAACCCTATTGGTTTCATTGGGTGGCAGTGCTTGATATGTCATTTCATCTCAATGTCGGGTAAAAGCCCACAAAATTGGAAGCAATGTCTCCAAAATGAGCTTTACAATGTTGACAGGGACGTTCAACCTTAAATCAAACAAACAAACAAGAAATGGTGCACAGAGACCGTTACGAAAACACACCTATACAAATACATTGTAACCTTTTTCGCCGAAAAAAATGAAAATTTATAGATGATTTTTTTTTTTTTTTTTTTTTATTTCTGCTCCTCCTTATATACAGCATGCGTCCATTTCAAAATGTTGAGGTTTCAGTTTGTGTTTTCGTCAAAATTAGGAAAATGGCCGAACGTTTCGCAAACAGTGTAGGCCCTGATCAGACGCCGCGTTCTGTTGCGTCTGATCTGGGCCTGCACTGTTTGCCACGGTACCCGTTTAGGGGTTTCTAGTCTGAAATGGGTTAATGTACATGTATGAGCAAAATTGAATTGTAAAGGCAAGAAACACAAGCGGGCCTCCGTGACCTACTCTTAAACATTAGATCTCTCACTCTGGCTACATGTGAGCTTAAGTGTAAGCATCAGTGATGTTTAATTACTCGCAGTGTAAGAAAAAGATCAACCAAAATGTAGAGTGAGATCAGCGCCCACACATACATGTACAAGCAGGATCCCCGTTATTATATACATTGAGTTTGATTTTTCTAAAGTATTGACTTGAGAAAAAAATAAAGTACTCCCAATATGGTGAACCGATAGAAAATCAACAGTTTTCAATTTATTAAGCGTGTACACAACAGTAAAAAAAAAAGTAACACAGAAAACATTCATCATGTTCATACTGCGTTTTAAAGTCCATAAGATGCAAATCATTATGATTCCAACCGTGTCAAAATCATACTTTACGATGCATTTCGTCATATGCTTCAAACTTTGTGTACCATATTTTAATGCATGAAAAAAATACATGCACATGAACAAATATACATGTAGGTATAGGCAGATTTCGCGGAGAAGCGGAGAAACACCGTGAACGACTTCACCTGTATTAATTGGCTTTCTCCGAGAAAAAACGATGTTCGCGGAGAAATTTCGCGGCGTTTCGCGGTGAAATTAACCGCTTTTGAAACGCGAATTTTTTTTCTTCTCGGAGACATTTCTCGCCTGTTCTCCGAGAAAAAAAAGCCTTTTACCGCGGAGAAAAATAAAATATGGGTTATTACCGGTAGCTGGTCTGTAAATCACCTCTGTCTATGTAGGACATCTATTGATTTAAAAGTTTGGTAAGCGCTGTCTGGCAACTATGTTTTCTACGGAAATCTGACTGACTTTCATGGATCAATTGATATTTATTTAGATAGTTCATCAAATGTTTGTTTACATGCTTTTCAAATATTTTAGATATAGTTGGTAATATCGATGTCGGACGGTAATTTGAGGGGTCGGACTTTGAGCCCCCTTTGAAAACAGGGAAGACTTTGGCACATTTAAGTTGACTAGGAAAAACTCCAGAGCGTATACTTTTATTAATTAGGGTAGCTATAAAAGGAGACAAGATGTCTGCAACCAGTTTGATTATCTTTGGACCGATACCGTCAATGCCAGTTGCTTAAGATGCATCTAAAAGGTTAATATACGACAAAACCTGATCATTTGTTATAAGTGGACTACTGAATTTAACATCATCGGGGACCTTTTCATTTATAAATGATCTGAGTTTGCTAACAATCAGCTCACTTGAGTCTGTTTTTTCACCATTTAAAATTTCTGCTATTGACGAGAAAAACTCATTAAATTTAATTGCGACTGTTTTGGAATCAGTAAAAGTTTCTCCATTGATAGTCAGCTTATCTGGTAGTACATTGTCCGATGAGGAGGAGTGTGTGTGTGAATTCGGGTTTAACGTCGCTTTCAACAATTTTTCAGTCATATCACGACGGTGTCTGGTTGCGACAGGGAGCTCAATGCTCACGTTTATAGTGCTGCCTCACTGAAGTATCATGTCCCAGACACATTACATGATACCACACCCAGTCACATTATCCTGACACTGGATCGACCAGTCCTAGCTCTACCCCGTAAATCTGAGTGCCAAACGAGGAGCAGCTAGTACCATTTTTAACGACTTTGGTATGTCGCGGCCCGGGATCGAACCCGAGACCTCCCGTTCCCCGGAGCGGACACTCTACCAACTGAGCTATCGGGGCCGGTCCGATGAGGAGGAACCCTTATTTACTGTTTTCAAATGACGCCATATGGCACAAGTATCCTTTGAATTTTCAAAAGAATTTCTGAAATGTTGACGTTTTGCATCACGAATTATTTTCTGGTTTTATTTCGAAGAAGTTTGTATTCGGTCCATAGTGTTTTGCCAATTTCAGAGGTATACCATGTGGGGAGACGGTTTGATTTAACTCTACGTGTCTTTATAGGTGCATGCTTGTCTAATAGCTTCACGATAGTAACTTGAAGCTCTGAAAAGTCATCGCCGATTGTTTCTGTGTTATTTTGTAAGTCAGATAGGTCGTGGCGGAGATCACCTAAAAAGTTGATTTCATTAAAAGTCTTAAAACATCGACAGGAAGACTTTATGTGTACGGTTTTAGGAACTTTAGAGTTGACCTTCCTTGTGAAACAAATAGGAAAATGATCGCTAATTGCGTACACTGTAAAAATAGTGTTTACAGATTAAACACTTTCTGAGACACATTTCTTGTCCCGTTTTTTATGCGTTTAACGCTTTGATATGTCTCGTTTCTAAACACGTCTAGGAAGGTGTTTAGATATTAAACATGTATAGGACAGTGACATGTTTAATACCCGCACATGTTTAGCTCAGAAACATGTTGAAAAATCTAAACATGTCTAGAGGTAAAATCGTCATTATTCATGTTGTATTTGTCTATAACGTTTTGTTTCTTTGATCCTGGAATAGTAGATGATATGGTACGGCCTTCAAACATATTTTTCTTTCAAGGATGAGTGGAATATTAGGGGGGTGAGCTAGACTCGCCCAAACCCTATACTACTGCAGTGGTCTGTTTGGTTTATTGTCGTCAACTCATGTTTCGACTTCTTTACCTGGTGATATTGTGGGGAGGATTTGGGATTTGATTGTATCAGTTCCTGCTGATCATTCTATTTTCAATTTAGCCAATTAAAGCTCAATGGATTCTTCCACTATCATTTAAATGAGTTCATTTGTTAAATTAGGGGATCAAGGTTGATTCTATTTTGTTACTTTAACATAAACTTGTATATATTTCAAGAAAACAGTGAAGACCAAGATGAGATGTGGCGTCTTATCTGGGTCTGCACTGTCTGACTCGCATCTTATCTGGATCTGCACTGTTTGCCTATATCCCATTTACAAGACCGTCAGGTGCCAGGCTTGTATGGGTTAAAATAAGCAACATTTACCCAAGTTCTATGCTTGTGATATTTTTTTTAAAGATTTTATAATGTTATATCTACGCAGATTTAACACATTCACCACATACTGCCCCATGCTCCTGTAGGCATTTTTTTGACTGAAGACGATCAATGTCAATGACTGTTATGTTATGAATATCTTAGAGAAAACATTATTTTGTGTCCACTATAACCAAGCATGCCTCACCTCTCCATAAGTGTTTGGTAAGAGGATTGTTCCAAAAGTCTGTGAATACATTTAAAACTCACCTCTCCACAACAAATAGGTATGAGGATTGACAAACCAATTTTATAAGCAGTTACATATATAAATGTAGGTCATATAGTAGATTGTACGACCAGTAATGAATACAAAAAAAACATTTGTTCCTGTATATCCGATTTCTAAATTTATACTGAAAAAGCCAGTGTTGAGATAGTTTAAAAAGCACCTTTCGGCTAGACCTGAGAACTGTTACCAGATTGCGGCAGTAGCAGGTTGGATCCCCAGTGCCGGCGAGGAATATTGGGTGATAAAACGCCCTTTTTCTTGCCATTTGCAGTGATACGAAAACAGTATGTCATGCGTAAGATCGAGACATGAATTCATTACGATAATACACCTATATAAACTCAGATCATTGTTACGCCAGTAAAAATGAAAATTATAGTCGATGAAAAAATTGGATTGGTTTCTTATGTCTGTTTAAAATATAGGTTGTGTGCTCTACAGTCTACTCATTAGAACTGCTTCATCAAGGTTCAGGATGAGGTGGTTCTACATGTAGTTCTCCCATTATACACTGCTTTTATTATAGAGTTGGGGGGGGGGGATCAAAATTATAAAGGCGGCGTTATCTTCACGCAGAGGCTCCTCTCATTATGCGAAACTAAAGTACAATTATACAATGTGCACTATTTGTGAGTTCATGTTGGAGGTTAAGATGTCTTTGGTAGAAAAGAAGAACACTACACCTTAAAGTGAATGACCACCTTTATAACATAATTACTTCATTTGCAAGAAAAAGTTACTGTAATGATTAATCTCTGACTTTAATTACCAATTGAAACCTGCTAAGGTAATTAAATCAACATTTAATGGTTTCAGTGAAGTCTTCTGGCAGCGGCCATATTTTCCCCAAGGTAATCCAAATGTTTCCCAGGGTTCAACATGTTTGCTAAAATCCTGATCTCATGGAGACTGTAGAAGCTCTATGTCTCTCTATGCAGCTACTAAAGGAGAAGTGATTAGGCTCTCCAATCAGGTTGAGTTCTCAAAAATCCTTTGAATAGGCTGTCAGTTCAGCATCTTACATAAGGCTTCATTATGTCTTTGGACGAAAATAAAGACTTTGAAGACAGTTTTCCTGAGTTTGGTACTCAGGGCTATCAGTATGAGCCCGAGTTCACAGAAGAGTTTTTGTAGGTAAAATGGGGATTTAAAAGGATATATGTATATATTCTGATAATTTCTCCAAAACATAAATTATGGGTGCTCAAAGGAATCGCCTCATTGAGACATTTCTAACGAGTACCCACAATCTATGCTTTAAAAATATCACAAAATACCATGTGAAATGCAATGAAATATTACCTAAACTTGACAAGGCGTGTTAATGTAATGATTGGTTAAATGATAACGATATGCATTAATTAACCCTTTTTGTACCAAATGGAATCTTCCTCTTTATATATAGGAGTTCATTTCAAAATTTAGGGGTGTCAGGTTGTGTTTTCATCAAAATTTATTTGGAAAATGACTCAACTTTTAGCAAACAGTGGAGGCCCTGATCAGACGCCGCATTCTGCGGCATCTGATCTGGGCATGCAATGTTTGCCAGGGTACCCGTTTATGGGTTTCTGGTACTAAATGGGTTATTGAAGAAAAGAAATAAGTAGTCAAGAAACCTTCAAGTCCACTTGAAAACAGCTATCTTCAAAGTGTTTAGCACAAACAAATGTCTTGATGTTGAGATTCTCTGTTCCAAGATTATGAATCCATTTTTCATATAACTCTCTATGTTTCTTAGGGTCAGGGATAGTCAAACAGCTAATTCCTTGTCCTCTTTTCACTGTGCAGTATTTGGCCTTACAGGAAGGCATTTTTATTTTAATGTTCACTTTCTTCTCTAAAATCCTCAGCTGCTAAAATACCAAGATTTGTTAGTTGCAGTTGCCGTGAGGTCACCCCAGGAGATATAATCTGTAAACATGTCTGACACCCTAGCAGCAACTTTAATGAGCTATTACAGTTAATTAGAGAAACAGTTTAGATGAAGAATGCGATTTTATCATTCCTCAATGGTGTTACTATAAAATGGATCTGAGAAAAAAAAATGGTGGTCATTCACTTTAAAGCATAATTGAATTTTACATGTTTAGGTTTTGAACATGTTTACGCTAAACGTGTTTAGACCATGTTGTGGCATTTTCCCCAACAATTCCTCATCTTTTTTTGGCAGTTTTAGGCAGTTTATATAAATATATTCAAGAAAGAATATATGCAGGTTTCATTTAACAATCACAATCTTCTATCGAATGGCATTAGTAAGTCTGCTGGACACAACTTTAATCTAGAAAGAAAATATGAGTCGCGAAAACTAATTACATTAAGAACTAAATACCAATATTCCACTCATCCTTGAAAGAAAAATATGTTTGAATGACGTACCATATCATCTACTATTCCAGGATCAAAGAAACAAAACGTTATAGACAAACACAACATCAATAATGATGATTTTACCTCTATTTTATGTCTTTGCAACTCTGCAACTTTCAGCGTCCGTTCAGCGTTCGTCTACGCGGGAAAAAGATCGTATCGATTTCAGCCGAGACGTGTTTAGACTTTTGACGTGTTTATACTCACAAATACGGCAAAACAAATTACATGTTTAGAAACAGCACACTTTTCTAATCATGTTTAGATCTAAACATATATAAAACACGTTTAATTTCTATACGCTATTTCTACAGTGTATATGGGCACAAAACACTCAGTTATTTGCCAGTCAAAAGAGTAAGCGTGGTCGAGGATGGAAGAAGATCGTTCCGTAACTCGAGTAGGTTCTTTAACAAGCTGGGTGAGGTCGAAAAGCTGAATCAAATTAAGCCATTTGCTATTTGAACGTGCTTGGAGATCGATATTAAAGTCACCCATAAGTAAGATTTCTAAACCAGTTGAATTAGCAATTGAGAGTTCATTTTCAAATAAGTCAATCCACTCGGAACTTGCACTAGGTGGTCGATAGGCCGTACACAAAAGAAATGGCTTGCAATTCGGAAGACATATCTCTACCCAAAGAGTTTCAATGTTAGATGTTTCTATGTCGTACCGACGCTTAATATTTAGCGACTGTCTAAAGTACAAAACTAGTCCACCGCCTGTCTTATGTTGGGTTTCGGAATGGTCTTTTCGATAAAAACTGAAACCATCAATAGAAATCAGACTGTCGGGATGCTGTGTCCCTAAAAAGAATTCACAAATACCGAATATATCGGGCGAATCATCGTGTGAGAATATCAGTCGGAGTTCGTCTATCTTTGGTAAAATATGCCTCACGTTTAGATTGCATAGATGTAAGCATTTCGATCCAAAACCGAAAATAACAGCTTCGTTCGAGGCCCTGCTTGTCAACAGTTGGGAATCGATGCCGGTGGACGAACTGTTGTCATCGCTCATAACGAAGACCATCGGTCAGAGGCGAGTCATGTGAAATATGGTCCATGGAAGAAATGTTGTCATTATTTGAGCTATGGATATCAGTATCAGATTTAAATTGTTGCTGGCCTCGGTCGGAAACATTCAATCGTGGAGATTGATCATGAAATCTTTTCTACGGTCATTCTCTCCCTTCCGCTGTTTCAAGAAGGGCAATTGTCAGTTTCTGGCGAAAGAATGTGCACTGTACTGGTTCACCGCTTACGTATAAACTTGCCCAGGAAAAGTGTGGAAAGGTGAACTGACCGGATCAAAAATGACCTAAATAGTGTTGACTGGGCCGTTAAACTCCAATACAAACAAACAAATAACTGTTACCTGGTTTTTGTGCGTGGCCAGCGATAGTCACGTGGACAAAAGCAGCGGGAAGTTTCTGTAGTTAGTAACGTTGGGTCGATTGACACTGTAAACAGTCAAACAAAAAAATGCATTGTCTCTTTCGCGTTTGCTGAACTTACTTTGGAGGCTCGCATGTATGACCTCATTGCGGGACGTTGCTAGTATTGACGAAAGTCGGAGACCATTTTTAATGACAGATTCTTTCTGTCATTCTTCGTCGGGCTGCATGTTTACAATTTTAACGTCCGAACTTCCGGCTTCCACTACTTTTGAAATATGACTCCGCGCAAATAGTCCGTTGTTTGTTGACTTTTCATGCTCGCTGTCTCAAAACTAATTTCTCATGGCATTATTTCCGCATTTTGATTACATGCTTTGTTTCATTTGTAATCAAAATACAAAAATGATCTTTCTTAAATTACAAACAAAACGGGAAAAGTTAATTGAATATGCATAAGGAAAGTTCCCATTTTATACAGACGACCGCATAATCTTGGAGGTGGCGTCTAACCACGGCCTTCACTGCGGGCTTCACTGTTGTCGAAAGTTAGCCCATTTTTTTTCCTAAATCAATTCCTATATTTCTATCTGACGCCCCTTAATTTTGAACCGGGATTTCGAAATGAAATCTTCGTCAGATAAGTGATAATATTACATTCAGTACAAAATGGGTTATGATTAATTATATTTGTATCAATACGCCATTAAAGTACCTTTGTATATTTTTAGAAAAGAAAAACAAAACAAAACAATATGTTTAGAGCTACAATCAGTGCACACCATTTAAGTATCTAGATAAACTTTGAAAAATAAAGAAAATAGACCGTATAATAAGCTGTATTTAACTTTTGATTATCGACCAAGCCGCTTTGTCTGGTCCTGACCCGCACACAACAGTTAACAGGCCAGGTTAAGATTTTACCCCTTCAACCCACGAGTTTCTCCAGTTCACTCTTCAGTCACTGAATTTGTACGCGTCCATTCTACACATGTAAATTGGGTGTCTAGTCAATAGTCGTCAATAGCATGTCAAACCACGTAGAACCGAATGCGGTGTATCATTATGAGCCATCTCACCAGGTTCTACACTGTTTGCATCTGTAGGTATCTGTACTTGGCTATAAAGGGCTGAAATGGTACAGACTCATAACACTTACATGACCTAATTAAATGCGAAGTACGTGACGCTAGAAAATTCAACGTACGGTAGCAAGCCAGCAATAATAAACTCCTAATAGTTATCACTGTCCAATTCTGTTGTATAGGTCTAAATAACTGAATATGTAAGCACAATGTTGTGATAAATAATTAGTCACATGCCGCAAAACCTCAAACATCGCACAAAAAGTGTTTTCCTTTATTGTAGCGCACGACATAAGGCAGATTCTTGACTAAGCCGCGAAACACATCTCAGTCAACAAGTGTAAGCTTTTACAAGAAAGTTGCGGCTATGTGTTGTCATAAAACTGGCAACTATCTCAGCAGACACATGGCGTAATTGTGACGTCACATCACCGTCGGTGCAACGTCAGGACGTTGCATCGACGTTGATTTGACGTTGCCCTAGCGACGTGTGCCTGCTGGGTAGTCATTTGCATGCTGTTTTATTTATAATGTCCAAGTAAAATGAAGATGAAAGTGTTTAACAGCCGATTCACCTCAGTTTTGTGAACTAAACTAAAAATCAGCACTCCAGCGCCATTGTCCTTATCACTTAAGAAAGTAAATCTGAATTGCACGATCCGCAGAAAAGCGACCCACGGTTGATTTTCTAAGAGTGCCCTAAAATCACCGTGTCATTCTGTCAGTCTGTCTGTCCGTCCGTAACCCGTTTGTGAAAATTGGTGATAGTGACTTAACCGCTTGGAATATTTAAACAATTTTTGTCATACTGAAAGATATCAATGAGATCTAACCAATGAACTTCCGAAATATTACATTCCATTTAGTAAAGCCTCGCCGAGGCGAAAAATGTAAAAATTTTCGAACTGCTTCTCCTCGGAAACCGTTGGGCCGATTGAAGTCAAATTTCATATGAAGCCTCTATGGGATGGGGGAAACCAAAATTTGCTCATGGGATCCAGGTCATTTGACAAAAATGGCCGCCAAACCATATATGGTCTGTCTGTCTGTCCGTCCGTAACCCGTTTGTGAAAATTGGTGATAGTGACTTAACCGCTTGGAATATTTAAACAATTTTTGGCATACTGATAGATATCAATGAGAACTAACCAATGAATTTGCGAAGTATTACATTCCATTTAGTATAGCCTCGCCGAGGCGAAAAATGTGAAAATTTTCGAACTGCTTCTCCTCGGAAACCGTTGGGCCGATTGAAGTCAAATTTCATATGGGGCCTATATGGGATGGGGGAAACCAAAATTTGCTCATGGGGTCCAGGTCACATGACCAAAATGGCCGCCAAGCCATATATGGTAAAAACCCTTCAAAAATAGTCTTCTCCAGAACCACTGGGCAGATTTCCATGAAACTTGATAAATAGCATCTGGGACGTAGGCCCATCATAAATTGCTAAAATGGTGACCCTGGGTTGACCTTGGCCTTCTTTGTGCCTAGATCTAACTTTGACACATATGCTTTTGTATTGGAAAAGTGAGAATGCATTTTATCCTGCAAACCATTCAGAATACAGTACTAAAGTATAAGATATATATTTTTGCTCCTTACGATAAGGCGCATTTATTGGGGGAGCCGTTTTAGGTCCAGGTCACATGACCAAAATGGCCGCCATACCCGTATATGGTTACACTCAAAAAGCTAAAAGCATCCGGTGGGTCGTGCACTTCAGCTGAAGCACTGGTTTTTCACAGAATTTGTCATTTCAGTGCCTTTTGGCGCTTTGATTATTAATGGCATGACACTCTGATATTCATATCAATTACATACAGCCATAATTTAAAATTAAGGAACATCATATGTGGTCTGTAGATTAATGAGTAATTTTGTGGTTCAGTGAGGCCTGCGCAGAACAATTAAGTGAACTAAATGCACATGCATGAGATAACTTCCACCATTGTCACAAGGGAAACAATTTCTACGACGTTTTGCTAGCTTTTCTGTGATTCTAAAACATAGATTGTCGGTACTCATTAGAACCGCCTCGTCGAGGCGGTTCTAACGAGTACCCACAATCTAGGTTTTTAGCAGAATTACATGTATGAGAATTGTCAGAATTTTTCTCTGAAAATTTTCAGTTTCTTTGGTCGTAAAATTTTCAAAACATTTGTATAGGCGTGTTTGCGTTATTGGTCCCTTCTCAATAGGGTGGACCCACCTCATGTGTGTGTTATGGTTTTACGGCCCAGTCAACAGCTAAGGTCATGTCGGGCCGGCCAGTTATCTTCACTGTTCCTGGACAGGCTTTGGCTGGGCGGTTTACCAGTGCTAATTGAGATCGGCCCGCGACAGTAAAGTTCTGACAACAGCCAGTAGGTCAACGGCCGTCGTCAACCAACCGCCTGTCTCAAGCCGTCTCAAAAGAAACGGGGCAATAGAAAAAGGAAAGGTAGGATAGAGTCGAAAATTATACGGCGCCGTTTCCCTATTTAATCCATATTTATAGATTTCCATAATTCGATTTATGGATATCCATATTTCGAATTATAGGTATCCATTATTCTATTTATGGATATCATTAATTCAGATCGATTTATGGATATCCATAATTCGATATATGGTATCCCTTAAATCAGTAAATAAATCAGTCGAATAATGGATATCCATAATTCGAATTATAAATATCCATAAATCGAATTATTGGTATCCATTATTCTATTTATGGATATCATTAATTCAGATCGATTTATGGATATCCATAATTTGATGTTTGGATATTCCTTATTCCAATTATGGATATCAATAAATCAAAATATGGTTATCCATTATTCCGCTGATTTATGGATATCCATAATTAAAAAATGGGATATCCATAAATCGAATTATAAATATCTATAAATTGGGCTGCATTAATGATATCCATATTTTAAATTATCGATATCCATAATTCACCACAAAAGCCTTTGGTTTCAGTCAATATTTATTGTATTTATTTGCAAAAACGAATTATTGATATCCATAGCTCGATTTATGGATATCCATAAATGGACCGAATGATAGATATCCATAATTCGAATTATGGATATCTATAAATAATTATGGATATCTATAAATATGGAATAAATAATAAAACGGCGGCCCATAGAAAATACTGCCCTCATCTCGTACCTGCTGCAAGCATAAAAGGCATTTCCCCTTCTCATGTTAACAAGTCCGTGTAATGAACACCTCTCTAAACCCAACTTTATATAGATAAAACTGAGGTTCATGGGGGTATACATTATTTTTCTTATTTCTTCCCCAGGATATAGGTTGCGGGTACTCGTTAGAACCGCCTCAATGAGGCGATTCTAACGAGCACCCAGAGTATACCTATAAATAAGAAAAATATTACAATTTTATATCAGAAAAATGGCCGTTTTTGAGGTTTGGAAGAATGCAATACAGTAAAATTCTTATATTAAGACCACCTTTGGGACTGTTCAAAAGTGGTCTTTAAGACCACTTATGAAGACCACTTTTGAACAGTCCTAAAGGTGGTATCTGACCAGAGGACACTTTATGCAAAAACACAAAGAAAGAATTTCTGAAACTTTCTAAATAAGCTTTTTAAAGCAGAATTTGTCTCAATTTTTGGTGGTCTTAATGGCGAAAGTTTACTGTATGTCACACGGGTGTGAAGCAAAAGCATTAGGACGCTCCGGCACAGAAAGCAACACAGCACTTTCACACCGACCAAAAATCGTACTTTTTCTATATAAAAAGCGTCTACAATTAGAGGGAAGACTTTGCTCCAAAGGTTTCCTCTAAATGTAGATCCCTATCATTACAGAAGACGGAAATGTTATTCAGAGTTATCTTGCCTGAAAGTCCACAATTGTCCCTTAAAACATCAGTGATGATATACAAGGTTGCGACATGCCGTGCTGGTCGTAAATCTTTTCCACCTTAAATCTGTCACAGAATTTTGTTAAAAACAATAAAAAGTCAGGATCATATATCCCGGCTGTTTGTCATGCAGGAACAACAATGATTAATCGTGCTTGTATGTGCATGTACTATTCACTAGACAAGCCCCCGCCCATAGGGGCTTGAAGAAATATATGGGCTGCATGATGCTTCCACGCAGAGCTGAATCCGGCCCGCACACTAGTACTGGTAAACCGCTTAGAGGATCTAAGCCTGTCCAGAAACCGCGGTGCGAGGCAGACCGTCCATGCTAATAAACCCTATTGGTTTCATTGGGCGACAGGGCTTGAGATGTCATTTCATCTCAATGTCGGGTAAAAGTCCCACAAAATTGGAAGCAACGTCTCCAAAATGACCTTTACAGTGTTAACGGGGACATTAAACCTCAAATCAAACAAACAAACTATTCACTAGACAAAGCATAATTTGCACAGTATCTTAACCCTTTCTGTACCAAATGGAATCTTCCTCCTTTTATATAGCAGGAGTCCAATTCAAAATTCAGGGGTGTCAGGTTGTGTTTTCTTCAAAATATATTTGGAAAATGGCTGAACTGTTTGCAAACAGTGTAGGCCCTGATCAGACGCCGCGTTTTGCGGCGTCTGATCTGGGCCTGCACTGTTTGCTAGGGCGCCCGTTTTGGGGTTTCCGGTTCAAAATGGGTTAATTACAGGCTTATCGGTCTTCAGTTAATATTGATCGCAGTAAACAATCAATTCAAGGCCTGGAGATCGCAGGGGTTCGAATCCCGGTGCCAATCTGTGGCAAGGTGGTACATGAAGTCACCTATCCAAGGTCGATGGTTTGTCTTCAGGTAAATCGTATTTTCCACAACCTATGACCAGAATACGCCATCCGCGCCATGGATAACTGAGGCTTAAAAATAAAAAATAAATTCTTTGGAAGTAGCAAAGTCTCCAAAATTACCTGAATTCAAACAAACATATAAGCTAGCGAAGCTCTGTGGACTAACCAATCAACCAACCAAAAACAACAACAACAAAAACTGAGATAAACAAAGAATTCACATGGGTTCGATTAGCCTAAGTCATCCGCGCCTTGGATATCGCTTAAAATAAGTTCATTTTTGTCCACCACGCATGACCAGAATTCGCCATCCGTACCTTGGATATCGCTTAAAATAAGTTCATTTTTGTCCACCACGATTGACCAAAATACGCCATCCGCGCCTTGGATGTCGCTTACAATAAGTTCATTTTTGTCCACCAAGCATGACCAGAATTCGCCATCCGCACCTTGGATATCGCTTAAAATAAGTTCATTTTTGTCCACCACGTATGACCAGAATACGCCATCCGCGCCTTGGATATCGCTTAAAATAAGTTCATTTTTGTCCACCATGTATGACCAGAATACGTCATCCGCGCCTTGGATATCGCTTAAAATAAGTTCATTTTTGTCCACCACGTATGACCAGAATACGCCATCCGCGCCTTGGATATCGCTCAAAATAAGTTCATTTTTGTCTACCACGCATGACCAGAATACGCCATGCGCGCCTTGGATATCGCTTAAAATAAGTCCATTTTTGTCCACCACGCATGACCAGAATACGCCATCCGCGCCTTGGATATCGCTTAAAATAAGTTCATTTTTGTCCACCACGCATGACCAGAATACATCATCCGCACATTGGATATCGCTCAAAATAAGTTCATTTTTGTCCACCACGCATGACCAGAATACGCCATCCGCGCCTTGGATATCGCTTAAAATAAGTTCATTTTTGTCTACCACGTATGACCAGAATACGCCATCCGCGCCATGGATATCGCTTAAAATAAGTTCATTTATGTCCACCACGTATGACCAGAATACGCCATCCGCGCCTTGGATATCGCTTAAAATAAGTTCATTTTTGTCCACCACTCATGACCAGAATACGCCATCCGCGCCTTGGATGTCGCTTAAATTAAGTTCATTTTTGTCCACCACGCATGACCAGAATACACCATCCGCGCCTTGGGTGTCGCTTACAATAAGTACATTTTTGTCCACCGCGTATGACCAGAATACGCCACCGTACCTTGGATATCGCTTAAAATAAGTTCATTTTTGTCCACCATGTATGACCAGAATACGCCATCCGCACCTTGGATATCTCTTATAATAAGTTCATTTTTGTCCACCACGCATGACCAGAATACGCCATCCGCGCCTTGGATGTCGCTTAAAATAAGTTCATTTTTGTCCACCACGTATGACCAGAATACGCCATCCGTACCTTGGATATCGCTTAAAATAAGTTCATTTTTGTCCACCACGCATGACCAGAATACATCATTCGCACCTTGGATATCGCTTGAGATAAGTTTAGTTTTGTGCACCACGTATGACCAGAATACGCCATCCGCGCCTTGGATATCGCTTAAAATAAGTTCATTTTTGTCCACCACGATTGACCAGAATACGCCATCCGCACTTTGGATATCGCTTAAAATAAGTTCATTTTTGTCCACCACGTATGACCAGATTACGCCATCCGCACCTTGGATATCGCTTGAGATAAGTTCAATTTTGTCTGCCACGTATGACCTGAAATAAGTTCAGGTGAGCTCTCGTAGTATCGCGTTTACAAGTCCTGAAATGAACACCCCTGTAAGCCCCACTGCATATGGAAGACGCTCTGGTTTACAGGGTAATACATTGTTTTTCTAACTTCTGCTCGAAGACATTGGCTGTTGGTACGCCTTACGTAGAACCGCCGATTCTTATGAGCATCTGCAAGCTATGTTTTGTCTATAAAAAAGAGTAATATAACCATTTATTGAGATAGGAAATGATGTACAGGGCTTGAAGCAATAGATGGGCTGCATGATGCTTCCACGCAGAGCTGAAACCGACCCGCACACGAGTACTGGTAATCCGCTTAGAGGATCTAAGCCTGTCCAGGCAAAGCGGTGGGAGTCGGATCGTCTATGCGTATAAACCCTATTGGTTTCATTGGGCGGCAGGGCTTGATATGTCATTTCATCTCAATGTAGGGGTAAAAAGCCCACAAAATTGGAAACAATGTCTCTAAAATGAGCTTTACAATGTTGACGGGGACGTTAAACCTTAAATCAACCAAACAAACAAACAAGAAATGATGCACAGTGACACATTACGAAAACACGACTATACAAATACATTGTAACCTTTTTCGCCGAAAAAAAAGAGAAAATGTTTAGATGAAAAATTGTGATATCTTTTTTATTTTTGCTCAAAATATATACTGTGGGTACACGTTAGAACCGCCTCATCGAGGCGGTTCTAACGAGTACCCACAATCTATATTTTAGAGCAGAAATAAGAAAAATAAGGGTTACCCCTGCAAACCCCAGTTTTACTATATTAAAATGGGGTTCGAGGGGGTTAAAATTATATAGGCGTTTTTTCGTCATGACACGGGTTTGCTATCGTAACGTTTCAGACATTGTGTCTGAGAAGTTTGGTTTGTGTATCATCTGGGACAGGAATTCTCTTGAACGGGCTCAAATACATTTAAAGTGGAACTTCGATGACTCGAACACCTTTGGGACCATGAAAATTGGTTCGAAACAGTGGTAGTTCCAGCCACGGAGGGTTACTATCAGTGCCATACAAGTCTGATATACTTTTTTCAATGTTCTATATTATAGTTGTATGTTGTGTGTACTCATTAGAATCGCCTCATCGAGGCGATTCTAATGAGTACACACAGCATACATTTTCAAGATAGAAGAAGAAAATCTCCATAAATTAACCCTATATCGTATTTGGAGGAATTCCCTGCGGACTAAAGAAAGGGTTCGATTCATCCATGGTAAACGAGCCATCGGTGTTCGAGCCATCGAAGTTCTACTGTACTAAACCGTTATTGTATTTGTCAGTACACCACAACCTCATTATGACCCCGCTCATAGGGGCTTGAAGAAATGTATGGGCTGCATGATGCTTCCACGCAGAGCTGAATCCGGCCCGCACACTAGTACTGGTAAACCGCTTAGAGGATCTAAGCATGTCCAGGAACCGCGGTGCGAGGCGGACCGTCCATGCTAATAAACCCTATTGGTTTCATTGGGCGACAGGGCTTGAGATGTCATTTTTATCTCAATGTCGGGTAAAAGTCCCAAATTGGAAGCAACGTCTCGTAAATGACATTTACAGTGTTGACGGGGACGTTAAACCTCACATCAACCAACCAACCAACCACAACCTCATTATAACCCCGTTCGTTATAACACGGTTGGAATAAAACACGGTTTCAAGATACATCTCAAAACGTACAGAGGCATGAACACACACCCCATACAAACACGCAATGCACTCACGGACGCGCATGCACGTACTGCGATATCGCATGTTCGCGCGGATAGGAGATGAACGAAATGAATGTACGTTGTTAAAAGTACGGAACCCGAGAAGGGACATGATTTTTTTTTTATTTTATAAGATGTGCGCACAAGATAATATCTTGTGCGGACAACATATTATCTTGTGCGGACAACATATAATCTTGTCCGCACAAGATATTATCTTGTGCGGACAACATATTATCTTGTGCAGACAAGATATTATCTTGTCCGCACAAGATATTTAGTTGTGCGAACAAGATATTATCTTGTGCAGACAAGATATTATCTTGTCCGCACAAGATATTTAGTTGTGCGAACAAGATATTATCTTGTCCGCACAAGATAATATCTTGTCTGCACAACATAGATCTTGTGCGCACAAGATATTATCTTGTCCGCACAAGATAATATCTTGTCCGCACAACTTCCCAAGATCTATGTTGTGCAAACAAGATAATATGTTGTGCGAACAAGATAATTTCTTGTGCGCACAAGATATTATGTTGTGCGATAAGATCACATCTTGCCCACACAAGATAATATCGTGTCCGCACAAGATAATATGTTGTCCGAACAAGATAATATCTTGTCCGCTCAAGATATCTTGTTCGCACAACATAATAAAAATAAAAAATCATGTCCTTTCTCGGGTTCCGTATAAAAGTACGTGTATATTTCAAACGACATTTTTGTGTAAACAATATAGTTTCATGATTTAAAAATGTATATGTTACAATAAATGACTTTTACGATAGGTGTATGTGCTATTATGTCAAAGAAAATTGAAAAACAAGCAAAATATTGTTTTCCGAACGCTCTGGACAGTTTCTTGTTTTGTACAAAATAAATAAATAAATTAGCTTTTTTATAGGAAAGCCACAAGATAGAAAAAATGGACAAATAAAAACAAAGACATAAACAACATGACATGTACTCTATCAACACCGTGGTATAGTGGTTATGTTACTCGGCTTGTAAACCAGGGGTCGCGGGATCGATCCCGGGCTTCTCCTGACTTTCGGATGAGTCTTTCAACTGAGGTCCCGTCTCCGTATGACCTTAATTAGCTGTTGCCTGTTGGTGAGACGTAAAACTCACTCAGTCACTCACTCATTCACTCACTCACCCACCACTAACTCACTCAACATAAAAACGAGATTTAAGTTACATTTAAATGAATCCTCTGTTAACCCTACAATTGACATGTGCGCCCAACGAAGAATTAGATCAGCCTGCGCATCAATGTAGTCTGACCAGAGAATTCTCTTGCTGCATGGAGGAGCACTGGGCCATTAGCTATTCTTAGAGCGCACAGCGAAGACTCTGATCAGACTGCGCGGATGTTAACCCTACAATTTACATGTGCGCCCAGCGAAGAATCAGATCAGCCTGCGCATCAATGTAGTCTGACCAGAGAATTCTCTTGCTGCATGGAGGAGCACTGGGCCATTAGCTATCCTTAGAGCGAACAGCGAAGACTCTGATCAGACTGCGCGGATGCGCAGACTGATCTTAGTCTTCGCTGGGTGCACATGTCTTATTGTAGGTTTAATCGTGTGGTGGCTCATTTTCGTTACATCACGAAAACACGCCTATATAACTTTGATCCCACTTACACGCCCCAGTTTTCGCTGCTCGCAAATAGCAGACATACAGAGTGCAAAGAGGGTTTGGAGGCAAACAGTCTTAACCCAGATCAGACGCCGCATTAAGTAGTGGTCTTGTGGCCACTTTTGAACAGTCCAAAAGGTGGTCTTAATACAGGAATTTTACTATATTAGTTTCCCTTGTAAATATCAAAATTAAAAACATAACACACATTTTTACAGGACAATTTCATTGAATAAGCCTTCATATGAAACCTTTCCTGACTTGAGCTTAAAATTAAATATTCAAACAATTTAAAAAAATCAGGGAGGGTTCCTCGATATCTACTACAGAATCAGCCAAAGTATCCGCGGAGTTAACTACGAGTAGCTAGCAATGGATGGCTTGAAAACCCGTGTATATAGGGAAATTTGGTGGGGTGGGGTGGCAAAGGATTCATTATATTTCTTATTTCTGCCATCACGAAAACAGGCCTACATAATTTTGACCCCTTAAATATGCTCTATAAAAGGGTTATCCTTTGGAAACAAGAAATACACCACAGAACTGGAAAATATGAAGTGTACATGTTTTCTGGGCCAGACTAGCTAGTTTCAGCCAATTAAGCCTCATCAGTGACCCTCAAATATTTTCAGAATTCCACAATGGAATCAATGATCCCAAAGGACAAGAAAATATAAACTACACCATGATGTAAGGCAGGGAGACTTTTTACGGCCGCCACACATTCCCAGACACCAGCTGTAGTGACCCCACTTTTATACAGAAAATTACACGGGCAAACCTTATATTCTTATTTCTGCTCTAAATTATAGATTGTATAAATTATATCGATGAGCGGTTCTAACGAGTACCACAATCTATATTTTGAGCAGAAATAAGAAAATTACCACAATATTTCATCTTAAAATTTTCCTTTTTTCGGCGGTAACGTTTACAGCGTATTTGTTTAGGCGTGTTTTTTAATGCTATAAACCATGCACCCGTAAGGTCCGCCTAAATGAGGAGGGGATGAGGCTCACGATAATGTTCCGATCCGTAGGACGGCTCTCGGTTTGTCGCCCATCCCTGCAAATGCACGTTCAGACTTCGAAATCTGATCACCGCTTGGCGAGAAGCCTATTATGAAAACATGCCTATTCAACCATATTGTGAATTTTCCACCTAAAAATGAAACTTTTACGATAAAAATCCTGATATTTTGCATATTTCTGCTCTAAATATAGATTGTGAGTACTCGTTAGAACCGCCTCATCGAGGCGGTTCTAACGAGTACCCACAATCTATATTTTAGAGCAGAAATAAGAAAAAAACAAGGTTTACCAGGTAAACCCCAGTTTTACTACATAAAAGTGGGGGTCAAATTTATATAATGCAGCGAACCTAGAACTACTAGTTGCAGAGCCAAGTGCAATTACATCCGAATCAGAATTGTTACTGGTGACCCGTCAGATGACATTCATACACCACTGAGATATCACGCACAACAGCGTAACTGCAGCCTAGTTCCCGTTCCGCTAAATAACGTCATTCGTATAACGTCACACAAACAAATGTTGAAGAATTGCAAAATGGCGTCTGCAAGGCTAACTACAACCTTACAAGTCGAACTTGATATCAGTACTAAAATATCAAACCTTGAAGCTCGGGCTTCAAACCTTGAAACTGAATTCAGCAGACTTCTGCAGAGCGCGAGAGAGCTACTTCTGGCGACAAAGCGATATGTTGAAAAATTGGAACTCGAAAATAAGGTAAGAAATATTCTAACCACAAGCTCAAATAAATATACACTGAAAAAACATGGGCCAAAAATTCTACTTTGAATCCGCTATATATTCCAAACACCCCATAAAGAACTTTATGGTCATCATAAAGAGTACATGTCGCCTACTATATATGGAACTTTAAACAATCTAACGATATTAAAATAAAGATAAGAATCCGGGTAACGGGAGGTCACGGGTTCGATCCCGGGCTGCGACATACCAAAGTCGTTAACAATGGTACTAGCTGCTCTTCGCTTGGCACTCAGATTTACGGGGTAGAGCTAGGACTGGTCGACCCAGTGTCAGGATAATGTGACTGGGTGTGGTATCATGTAATGTGTCTGGGACATGATACTGCAGTGAGGCAGCACTATAAAAGTGAGCATTGAGCTCCCTGTCGCAACCAGACACCGTCGTGATATGACTGAAAAATTGTTGAAAGCGACGTTAAACCCGAATTCACACACACACAAAGATAAGAAAAGATAAGTAAATAAAACTAACTTTTGAACTAACAGTGTACCCGGAGAGTATATATATTTAGCTGACGCTTACGAAGAGTAACACAATGCCTAAGAGTGGCTTGTGAAACAGATAGAGCAAATTAACACCAAATTAAGAACTTTCGGGACAGGTTCAAAGTTTATCATGTGACTTAAATTGTTTTTTTTTTTTTTTTTTTGGTTGTTTGGTTGGTCCACAGAGCTTCGTTAGCTTATATGTTTGTTTGGATTGAGGTTTAACGCCCCCGTCAACACTATGTCGTTTATCTTTATCGCTGCTTATAAACTCTGTACTTTGATAACCTCTTGTGCATTATTCATGGTACTAAACTATGTCATTTTGGAGACTTTGCTTCCAATCTTGTTCCCGACATTGAGATGAAATGTTATCTCAAGCCTTGCCGCCAATAAAACAAATAGGGTTTATAAACATAGACGGTCCGTTTCGCACAACTTTGCCAGGGCAGGCTTAGATCTACTAAGCGGTTTATCAGTACTCAAGCCCTTGTTGAAAATTATCTCAAATACATGCAGTTTTTCGCAGAAATCAAGCTTACCTCCCTAACGTTGAGCCCCAAATCATGATTTTCTTAAGATTCGCCCCACCCCCACTATCCCAGCCCCTACTGCAAACTACCTAAAACCCCACCCACCCAAAACACATACACACACTTTCAAAGTCTGTGTACGGGCCAGTGAGCAGACCGGTATCTTGCCTGGTCTGGGCTTAAACATGACAACGTTATATGCGAATTGATGACCGTTGTAATATGGCAATTCGAGACAGAAAACATTGTGCAGCTTGTATATACACCTTATAATCCATCGGGGCTTGAAGAAATATTTGGGCTGCATAGCTTCCACGCAGAGCTGAAACCGACCCGCATACGTACTGGTAAACCCCTTAGAGGATCTAAGCTTGCCCAGGTAAAGCGGTGCAAGTCGGACCGTCCATGCTTATAAACCCATTTGGTTTCATTGGGCGGCAGGGCTTGTGATGTCCCACAAAATTGGAAGCAATGTCTCCAAAATGACTTTTAAAGTGTTGACGGGGACGTTAAACCTAAAACTAAAAAAACAAAACCTTATAATTATTATGTACATTCACAAAGAAAAAAAAATAATATATATTTATTTGTTTTAAAACCAAACCAACCGCAATTCATGATATTATGCGCATATTTATATTAAACCAAACCAACCGCAAATCACGTGACAATGCGCATCTTTGTCCTGGCTATGGCGCTCAACGCCTTTACCCACATATCCCCAGTGGCCCTTGCAAACAGTGTAGATCCCGATCAGACGCCACAGAACCCGGCGTCTGATCTTAGTCTACACTGTTTGCTTAAAGTACGGACATTTTTGTATAACTTACTACACACAAAACAAACCTGACACCCCTACAATTGGAAAGGGACCACTCCAAACTCATTAGGCGGAATATTCCATTGTCATATATCTATAACACAGTCGAACCCGTTCTGGAGTCCCTAGTGAATTTCTCAACATAAGAAATAGTGAGGGAAAATCATCACGAAAACACTCCTATATAATTTGACCCCCTTGAACCCCGCTTTTATGTAGTAAAACTGGGGTTTTCAGGGGTAAAACTTATTTTTTCTTATTTCTGCTCTAAAATATAGATTGTGAGTACTCGTTAGAACCGCCTCATCGAGGCGGTTCTAACTGGTACCGACAATCTATTATATTTTGAGCAAAAATAAGAAAAAAATCACAATTTTTCATATGAAGATTGCCATTTTTTGGCGGTAAAATGTACAATGTATTTGTATAGGCGTCTTTTCGTAATGTTAGAATATGTTCGTCCTTTATCTTGCAAATGTATGCTGTGTGTACTCATTAGAATCAGTGGATTCTAATGAGCACAGGCAGCATACAGAGGACCCTCGTTATAACGACAGTATTTGTTCCCTTTTATTATGCCTATATAAAGAATATAATATCTTGTGCGGACAACATAATTTATGTTTAGCGGACAATATATTTTCTTGTGGAGACAAGATATTATCTTGTTCGCACAACATAGATCTTGGGAAGTTGTGCGAACATTATATGATCTTGTGCGGACAAGATATTATCTTGTGCGCACAATATATTATCTTGTGCGGACAAGATATTAAGTTGTGCGAACAAGATAATATCTTGCGCGAATAAGATATTATCTTGTGCGCACAAGATATTATCTTGTCTGCACAAGATCTATGTTGTGCGGACAAAATAATATCTTGTTCGTACAACTTAATATCTTGTGCGCACAAGATAATATGTTTTCCGAACAAGATATTATGTTGTCCGCACAAGATAATATCTTGTACAAACAAGATAATATCTTGTCCGCACAAGATAATATGTTGTCCGAACAAGATAATATCTTGTCCGCTCAAGATATTATCTTGTTCGTACAACATAATAAAAATAAAAAATCATGTCCCTTCCCGGGTTCCGTAGGGTGTTCATTTCATGTGTACCTGTTATTGCGATGTACGATAGTGAAGACTACATCCGTCAGGCTTCGCATGTTTGTTTGATTTGTTTGTTTGATTTGAGGTTTAACGTTCCCGTCAACACTGTATAGGTCATTTTGGAGACGTTGCTTCCAATTTTGTGGGACTTTTACCCGACATTGAGATGGAATGAGATCTCAAGCCTTATCGCCCAATGAAACCAATAGGGTTTATAAGCATGGACGGTCTGACACTCGCACCGCTTTGCCTGGGCAGGCTTAGATCCTCTAAGCGGTTTACCAGTACTCGTGTGCGGGTCGGTTTCAGCTCTGCGTGCAGCTCATCTATTTCTTGAAGCCCCGATGGGCGGGGGTCCAGTTTTTTCAAGCATCGTTAGCTTAACGAGCTCGTTAGTGGTCAAAATGTTAGCTGATGTCTAATACTCTTAGACTTGTGAAAAAAGTATCAGCCTTCTGCAAAGACATGAGCACCTTTTTTGCAATGCAAAAGCTACTAACATTTTTCAGCACAGATATTCATGATATTAGCACACTATTTTTAGCTCACCAGAGCCGAAGGCTCCGGGGGAGCTTATAGGATAGGCAGTTGTCCGTCGGCGTCTGCGTCGTCGTCGTGTGACGTCAACACTTTTAAACGACATCTCCTCTGAAGCCGCTAGGCCCATTGGGCCCAAATTTCATCTGTAGCATCCTTGGGTTGGGGGATTGAAAGTTTGTGTTTTTTTTTATGAAATTCGGCTTATTAGTTTGGTTGCTATGGCAACTTAGAGTTTCCATAGACTTATAATGGGGAAAATTGAAAAATGGCATTTACTGCTAAGCCGCTGCAGATATTTTGACAAAACTTTCATAGAAATATTCCTTAGGCAATCTACTATCTGCCATATGATTTTAGGCCTACTGCTCATTTGTATTGGTTGCCATGGAAACCAAAATGAAAAAAATAGAAAAAAAAAATACTTAAAAAATCATCTCCTCAGAAACCGTATGCTCTATGAGGCTGAGAGTTTATGGAAATATTCACCATATTTGCCTTTACAGGTTTTGTGTTTTTTATGAAATTCGGCTCTTTAGTTTTGTTGCTATGGCAACTTAGATTTTCCATAGACTTATAATGAGGAAAATTGAAAAATGGCATTAACTACAATTAACTACAAAACCTTTGCAGATATTTTGACAAAACTTTCATAGAAATGTTCCTTTAGCAAACTTCTCTCAGCCATATGCTTTTATGTCAAACTGGGGGTCCAGTAGGTTGTGCCGGGGCCATGCGCCGCCCCTCAGTACTTCATAAAATGCCTTATATCTCAGAAACCTTACAGATCCCCACCCCTAAACCATATATATTCTTGTTTCTATTGATAAGACGCATTCATTGACACCAACCTGGAGGTTCTCCGGGATGCGCCGAGGCCATGCCCCACCCCCTCCACTTCATAAAAGGCCCAATATCTCGGAAACCATTCAGATCCCCACCCCTGAACCCTATATACTCTTGTTCCTTATGATAAGACCCATTCAGTGACATCAAACTGGGGGTCCCCCGGGATGCGCCGGGGCCATGTCCCGCCCCACCATTTCATAAAAGGCCCAATATCTCGGAAACCTTACAGATCCCCACCCCTAAACCATATATTTTTGCTCCTTATGATAAGACATATTCATTGACCCCAAATTGGGGGTCTTCCGGGGTGCGCCGGAGCCATGCCTCCCCCTTCACTTCACAAAAGGCCATATATCTCAGAAACTGTTCAGATCCCTACCCCTAAACCATATATGTTCTTGTTCATTATGATGAGACACATTCAGTGACACCAACCTGGGGGTCCCCAGGGATGTGCTGGGGCCATGCCCCACCCCCTCCATTTCATAATATCACAATATCTCGGAAACCTTACAGATCCCCAACCCTAAACCATATATATTCTTGTACCTTATGATAAGACACATTCATTGACACCAACCTGGGGGTCTCCCTGGGCCTTGCCCCACCCCTGCACTTCACAAAATGCCTTTTATCTCAGAAACTGTTCAGAGCCCCACCCCTAAACCATATATATTCATCTTCCTTATGATAAGGCACATTCATTAACACCAGCTTGTGAGTCCCCGGGGCATGCCCGGGCCTTGCTCCACCGCTTGACTTCATTAAAAGCCACATATCTCAGAAATAGTTCAGATCCCCACCCTTAAACCATATATATTCTTGTTCCTTATGATAAGACTCATTCAGTCACACCAACTTGGGGGTCTCTTTGTGCTGAGGCAATGTGCCCCGCCCTTCCACTTCATAAAAGGCCATATATTTCAGAAACCATTCAAATCCCCACCCCATATTCATATATGTTCTTGTTCCTTATTATTAGCACACCTACTGTAGGGGTGTCCGCAGGGGCCAGTCCTCTCCTTTCCACTTCATGAAAGGATATCTTGGATACCGTTCAGATTCCCACACCTAAACCATATATATACTTGGTCCTTATGATAAGACACATTTAGGGACAACAATCTTGGGCTTTCCTGGGAACGACAGGGCATGCTCCAACCCCTCCACTTATATCTCCAGCCATGCAGATCCCAACTGCTAAACCATATATATTCTTGTTCTTTGTGATAAGACACATTTAATGACACCAACCAGGGCTCCATTGGGTCGTTGCCCCACCCCCTCTACTTCATAAAAGACCTACGTGTAATGTTTCATATACTGAGTCCACATGGGTGCTCATTTGGATATGGGGGTTCAATTGGCAGATTAAAATGATATCATGTTAAAATACATGGCTGCAATTGGGCAGTGCCCACCTGAGCTCTGGTGAGCATAGTGGCCCATGGGCCTCTTGTTTTTTCTTTTAACTGACTGATCAAAATCTTAACAATACGTTAACCCATATATATGCCTAGCGGCCCTTTTTGGAGACATTGGCAAACAGTGCAGACCCAGATCAGACGCCGCAATTGCGGCGTCTGATCTGAGTCTATACTGTTTGCTAAAAGTACATACACTTTTGCAAAACTTACCGCTAACAAAACAAATCTTGCAACCCTATAATCGGAAATGAACCACTCCAAAATTATCAGGTGGGAGATCCCATTGTCATATATGGGTTAACTAACATCATTAGTACCATGATTTCCTTGTTACAGAGCTGGGATCTACTAGAAAACATCTTGGAATCCGAGAACAGTTCCAGGCAAATTCTAGACTACCTGAAGATTTTCTTCAATTTCCTACTGGGGAGACTCCAGGGGCGCGGCGCCGATATTGTCGACATTTTAATGTTGTCGACCCTTCTCGACACTGAAGGAGTTAGTCAACTGTTCGTGGACGCCCTCGTCTGGTTTGGATTCAAAGAAAAAGATGTTAAAAATGTACAGTTGCTACTAGCTGTTGTTTGCAAAGATCATATGAAAAATTTTGAGAGTGGATCTGATGGCCCTGAAGAGGAGTTGAAAGCTATAAAAGAGACAGAGGCAACACAGAAGACAACTGACCTCGGCCTAAAAGCGCTAGAGGCGGGTAAATCGTTTGCTGTTGAGAAACAGCTGTTTAGATGCCAGGACGTTGTGCCTCTACACGACGCATTTGTTGAAGACATACTGAAATCTTGGGAAGCAAACGAAGGCATTAACATCTTTGGCATGGACGAGGAACTGCGGAGAGTTCTGAAAAGAATGATTGCAGTCGTTATATTCACACTGAATATAGGTCGATCTACGGTAAGTGGACTATATGATACAGAAACTGTAGAAAATGAAGAAGGAGATCAGAATAATAACAATGTCCAAAGAAGCAAAAGTGGATGTCAAATTAACTATGCTGACGAAGTGATGCATAATGAATGTACCAAGAATCCACCCAAAGACAGTTTTCGGGAGCATTTTGATGTCTCAGAAGTGCATGATATCCAAGTCGAGTTTGGCAACCGCAACAGCAATGCCAGAAACGGAGAATGTGATACCCAAGGAATCGTAACATCTGAAAGTACTCGTGCAGCGACTCCAGAGCCACACCCTAAGACATACGTGACAATGGGCACAAATCATGAACATGTTGTTAAAGAGTTTAAACAAAACACGGATGATGATTCAGAAAAAGCTGTACATAATTCAAACCTAGCTATAGGTATCAATTCAGACGAATTGAAGACAAATAACGATGGTAAGGAAGATGATGCTCCTGGACGGGGTGAAGGCTGCATTGAAATGAGCATTGTTGATATAGTGATGAACGATACTAATGGAAAAGAGAACTACACCGCGGAGAGTATTTCTAATGACATGGTGTCAGAAGAGGAAGAAATTGAACTTCTGGAGCTGAATATCTGTTCAGAAAATGTCACAAACACTACTGAAGATGATGCCATTGATGCACTAGAAGCTTTTCTGTTGTTAGGCTAATTTAACACAGTCCCAGCAAGCACACGTACGTCGCTAGGGCAACGTCAAATCAACGTCGGTGCAACGTCACGACGTTGCACCGACGTAGATGTGACGTTGCATGAATGTCATGACGTTTCATCGACGTTGATCGGACGTCACAATTACGACATGTGCCTGCTGGGGTTGTTTCAAACGAAGGCAACATTTGGCTTGTGAAGTCTCTGTTGATTTTGTTTGTTTGATTTGAGGTTAAACGTCCCCGTCAACACTGTATAAAGGTCATTTTGGAGACGTTGCTTCCAATTTTGTGGGACTTTTACCCGACATTGAGATGAAATGACAGCTCAAGCCCTGTCGCCAATGAAACCAATAGGGTTTATTAGCATGGACGGTCCGCCTCGCACCGCGGTTCCTGGACAGGCTTAGATCTTCTAAGCGGTTTACCAGTACTAGTGTGCGGGCCGAATACAGCTCTGCGTGGAAGCATCATGCAGCCCACATATTTCTTCAAGCCCCTATGGGCGGGGGCTTCAAGTCTCTGTTGATATTCGGACGGTTCTAAACTACATAAATTAATGACGTAGGATTTTTACCCAGTATCTCAAGATTTACAGTGAAAATTCCATAACACGAATACGAACAACTCGTTTAACACGGCTAATTCGAACTCGTTTTTCTTTACACGGACCCAATATGCACAGACTAGTAGCTGACAGAGTTGCGAAAATATGTTGTCGTGTCTTGATCGTACTGTCATTTTAATTAATTATAGTCAACATAAATTAATGAAAATAAAATTTATCACTTATTAAATGTTAGTTGTCAATTTCGACAGAGTGGTTGACAAAAAGATAATAGTGATACAATATTGATTACAAGGGAATTGAGCGTAGCTAAAAGCCTCTAAATTTGACGAATTTGTGCAAAAAAATGCAGAAAATACCTATGTTTCTCATTAAAATTTACAAAGACTGTTGAACTTCATTGAAATAATGTTACATTTCCAGAAGCAAGATATTCAACTATTGCTTTTCAAATAAAATAATAAAAAAATATTACAATGCGAGTTATATGCAGCAATGAAACTGTATCTTGCAGATTATTTTTCGGCTCAGCCACGACAGCATTTTTTCCGATTAAAACAGTAACACTTTCTGTTTATTGGGTCCGTCTGAATTGGATCCGATGTGTGACATACATGCCACATTCTTTCATATCGCAAAAATGGCTACTTTCCCGATGAAAATACGTGATAGTTTTCTTATTCATACTCCAAACTTAGGCTGTGAGTGCTCGTTAGAAACGCCTCATTGAGGCGGTTCTAACGAGTACTCACAACCTATGTCTAAGAACAGAAATAAACAAAATAATGCATATCCCTGTAAACCCCAGTTTTCTCATAATAAACAGGTTAGAGGGTTGTAAATTTCACGGACTTTTTATTATGATGCGAGTCCCTTGAGAATTCTTTCGGCATAGTTCCAAATGTCAAACTTACGGGTTTTTGTTGTTGTTTTTGTTGTCTTGAAATATATTTTGTGTGTACTCATTAGAACCGCTTCAGTAGGGCGATTCTAATCAGTAGCCCCCAGTAAACATTATTGCTTTTTTTAAAGAAGAGTGAAGTCATTCAAATTATTTCTCATGACCTATCGTGGTTATATTTAAGAAATAGATCAGCTCTAGAAGTGATTTGTTGAGTAATATATCATTGTTTGGAGGTCGGTTGTAAGGTAGATCAAATCAAGAGCGCGTAGCGCGAGTGATTTATCTACTTACAACTGACCGACAAACTGTGATAAATTACTCAACAACCAAGCAACAGAGCTGATCTATTTCGATTCTAACACACTGAAAATCGAATCAATACTGTCGTTTCCTTCATATTCTCTCAACATTCCGCCATTGTTTGAAGAAATCCCGCCAACATGTTTGACTGTAACACATGCAGTTAGCTGTTTTTGTAACGTACTTGAATGCGTGAAAAAGACATTACTCCTTCTAACGTCAACTGCGTCAGCGAATCGATAACCGAGCGGCCCAGGTTCGAATGGAGGGATTTTTCAGCTATGCTTCTTTACCTACGATTATGACTTTCATATCGCCAGAAAGCAAACTGCAGAACCTTATCAGACGCCGCGTTCTGTGGCATCTGATATGCATCTACACTGTTTGTTAATGTCAAAGTACAACCTTGCGTTCTATCCATGTTTTACAGATAACGTTTTGCACAGCACTCTTGACATCACAACGACAATGTCCCGCCCCACCCATCGGGGCTTGAAGAAATAAATGGGCTGCATGATGCTTCCACGCAGAGCTGAAACCGACCACACACGAGTACTGGTAAACCGCTCAGAGGATCTAAGCCTGCCCAGGCAAAACGGTTCGAGTCGGACCGTCCATGCTTATAAACCCATTTGGTTTCATTGGGCGACAGGTCTTGAGATGTCATTTCACCTCAATGTCGGATAAATGTCCCACAAAATTGAAAGCAACGTCTCCAAAATGACCTATACAGTGTTGACGGGGACGTTAAAGCTCAAATCAAACAAACAAACGACAATCTCTGTTGACGATCGTTCCATGGGTTTCCTACAAACGCTATTTGCGCTTGTGTCAGTAATTGTCATGTGACCATCAGCAATATAACGTTGCTTGTACAGTAAACTTCCTATATTTGGGACAGTTCAAAAGTGGTCTTTAAGACCACTTTTGTGGTCTTTAAGACCACTTTTAAACAGTCCCAAAGGTGGCCGCTGGCCAGAGGACACCGTATGCAGAAGACAAAGAAAGAATAACTACAACCTACTAAATAAGCTTCTAAAAGCAGATTTAGTCTTAATTTTAGATGGTCTTAATAGCGGAACTATAACTTTGGGTCGATTGTTTATCAATCGATTGGGTCGATTGTTTATTATTCAATCAAAAAGCATTTGATTTGCGGTTTAACGTCCCCGTCAACACTGTATAGGTCATTTTGGAGACGTTGTTGCCATTTTTGGGACTTTTGCCCGACATTGAGATGAAATGACATCTCAAGCCCCGTCGCCCAATGAAACCAATAGGGTTTGTAAGCATGGACAGTCCGACTCGCACCGCTTTGGCTGAGCAGTCTCTGCGTGGAAGCAACATGCAACCCATCTATTTCTTCAAGCCCTGATGGGCAGGGCCGTACACTAACAGTCCCGCGGTGCGTTACGTTACAGCACTCTTCCAGAACAACACTGATCTCCGGCCCAGAACTTAAGACACATGACTTTTCAGCATAGTCTCTCTCTTAACCGGACTGAGTTCGAGTCTAGCTCGAGTCACGTGTAGGACGCAAAGTTCTGCAATGGAATACATGTCGTCGTTTTTTCTCCGGACACTCGGGTTTTGGTCAAAGTCTTCAAGCGAGTGGGCTCAGTGACGTTTCAAATCACTATGTACATTAACTTAGCTAGAATACATTCCCTGATTGCGTGGAGCATTTGGTTGTTGTATTTTTTTTTGTTTTGTTTTACGGCCCTTTCAAGATTATTTCACTCATATCGAGCCGATCGTTAATTAGAGGTGGGCGAAAATCGGAGTACCCGGAGAAAAAACACCTGACCTTCCGTTGCAGAACTTCGCGTCTCACACGTGGAGCATTTGGACGCACGCCCTCCATATAGCGCACATCAAAGACAGATCTCATCTGTCTTCGCTGGGCGCACGTGCTCGTTTGGTAGGGACCATTTGAGCCATGTCACGAGGAAGCCTGTTTTCAGAGCTTAGGACCATGCAAGATGCAAACTGGTTTGTTTTAAGGGTAATGGGAACACTTGGGACAATTTTCCGCCATTTTCAAAGGGAGACAACTTTCAGGACTTCCTATTTGCTCTTCTTTAGGCTCGGTTCCACCGAAAAAGGGGTCTACTCTTAAAGGAAAGAATTTGCTCCTCAGGAGCAAATTCTTTCCTTCAAGAGTTTACCCCTGTTGACATGGCAGACAAAAATACTTTTGCAGGAGTTGCCTCCCCTGAAGGTGTACCCATTCCCCTTAAAACTCTATAGAAATTAGTAATATTGTACTCTCATAGAAGCTTAAGCTAATGTCCTGACCAGCCTGTGCGAAAGCACAGACTGATCCGCACTTTTGTTGTTTGCGAGTCACAAAAAAGGATTTTTACATGACGTGCCTCATATGTTAACAGGTTCTTGTGCTGGTTTGTACTTTTTACGGCCCAGTCAAGACTTAAGGTCATTTCGAGCCAGTTAGTTTACTTGATCACTCTTTTCCTGAGGAGGCTGAAGTTGTTAACATAACAAGGCAAATTGACAGATAATTAAGTTTTGAATGGTTAGATCCTTTAGAAGCAAAGAATACACCAAATAAACGAAAATAGCAGACTCGGTTTAATTGAGTCTGTTCATGACCAGTACTGAAATGTGCAACACCGGCCATGCCCTCTTGCGCCGGCCAAAACAGAACTCTATTTTCAAAATGAACTCAATGATCCTAAAGGACCAGAAAATTTAATCTGCACTATGATGATGTACAGGGAGACGTTTTACGGCCGCCACACGTCACAACACAAGCTGCAATGTCGGTACTTTGTGAAAATTGAAGGATGGTTTTCCTTGTTTCTCCATATAAACTTATTTTGTGGGTATTCATTAGAACCGCATCGCAGAGGTGGTTCTAATGAATACTCACAAGATAGTTTTATGGAGAATTGTCAAAAACCTTTTCCAGCATTTATCACACAATACCAACCATATCTGTTGCTGGCCCCATCGGGGCTTGAAGAAATGATGCTTCCACGCAGCAGAGCTGGCACGGACCGCACACGAGTACTGGTAAACCGCTTAAAGTATCTATGTTCTGAATAGCTGGATCCTTTAGAAGCAAAGAATATACCAAATAAACGAAAATAGCAGACTCGGGGTTTTATTGAGTCTGTTCATGACCAGTACTGAAATGTGCAACACATTTAAGGGAGGCAACTCCTGCAAAAGTATTTTTGTCTCCCATGACAATAGGGGCCCAACACTTAAAGGAAAGAATTTGCTCCCGAGGAGAAAATTCGTTCCTTTAAGAGTAGACGGACAGGGCTTATTGAAAAGCGAACAGAAAGTCCCGAAAGTTGTCTCCCTTGGAAAAATTGCGAAAAAATCTGCCAGGTGTTCCCGTTCCCCTTAATTCTGTCAAGGCAAAGTGCTGTGAGCGAGAGTCAGATGCATGCATATAATCCTATTGGTTACATTGGGCAGCAGGGGTTGAGATGATGCAGAGTGGAAGTATATATACTAAGGGAAAATAAGTTTAGCAGTTTGACGGTACCAGTTTGACGGAACTTTGACCGAATCTTGACATGGCAATTTCACTAACACGAAATGTTCTGCGACCTCCTTAACTTTTCTGCAACCTCCTAGCTTTCATGCCGGCAGTACGCATTCCAAAAACCATATTACGCTGGTCTAACGTCAGTCCAGAAGGGCGCCCCATCTTACACGGGCAGTAAACATTCAAATTGACCTCCGCCGGTGGTCAATTGAAAACAATTTGACTGATATCCGGAGGTCAATTTGAACGTATCCTGTTATTGGTATTCGTGGGTTGCAAGAAGGTCGCAGGTAAGATTATTCTTGATCTAAAGCATATCTTAAAAATCGGAGAATGTTATGCTATCAGTTTTTTTTTTTGCACCTGCATGTTCATACCAAGTGTTATTGAAAGGTTTTCAGTCGTTTCGTCGCAATCATTTTTTGTCCCGCACGCTCAGTGGTGAAATCGAAAATAGAAAGTCAGCAAACACAGGTGATTTGCTATGATTGTCCAATGAACAGCTTCCAGTGTGCAATTATTGTTGCAGTCAGATACGGCGATACCATATCTGCTCCCAAGACGTACTTTTTAAAGTCTACACGTTTTCCCTACAATGTTCAGGCCATTTTTGCATCGGAGGTCATTTTCAACATGAGGTGGTCAATTTGACTAATGGAGATTATAATGGAAAATGATTTTGGAATGAAAATCATGCAATATGATTCTTTTTGTCGTTTTGGGGTTATGTTTAGTATAAAGTCATTGGATCCGTTTTCTGGAAAGAGTGACAGCCAAATTCAGGCTGCCAGTGTACTCAAACTTCACATTCTCTTTACAAATAGCCTTTTCGGAAACAGTTGATCAGAAGCACACCAGGCGCACATTATCGAGTGCTAATCTTAATCTTTTTGAACTTTCTTCAGAGATTCGTCACTATGGGTGAAACATGGGTCCATAATTTACTCCAGAGGCCAAACAACAATCGAAACAATGGAAGCACCCTGGCTCACCCCGCCGAAGAAGGCAAAAACTGTTCCATCAGCTGGGATGCAGATGGTATTCTACTGATAGATTATCTCTAAAAGGGACAAACAATCAATGGCACAAGCTATGCTTTACTTCTGATGCAGTTACGGGAAAATATTAAACTTAAGCGCCGCGGAAAGCTCACTTAAGGTATATTGTTCCATTAGGATATTGCTTCTGGAGTCATGGAGTAGAGTCATGCAATGGAAAGATTAAGTGGAGACTGGGGTCAAATTTTGGAGCCGTCGCAGTACATGTACATGTATAAACCGATCCTATGCAATAGGCGTAGCCTAACATTTTCACCAAAATTTTATTCGGCTCCAAGACTTCAGTGTATAAAATATAGTTACAGTGCCTCTGTGTATTCTCTGTGGTGGAGTCAAAGAGTGAAATGCTGTAGTGTGTTGGCGTCTGTCGTCAGATAGAGCATTTTTTGTATACCCGGATATATCCTGACCTTGATCAAAATTGTTCATGAAATTTTTGCTTCAAACTCCACTCTGACAGATTGTGAACAGGAGCACTGACCTAATGGAACAACACACCTTTAGTGAGCATTCAGCGGCGCTTAAGTTTAATATTTTCCCGTAACTGCGTCAGAAGTGAAGCATAATATGTGCCATTGATTTTTTTTGGAGATAATCTATCAGCAGAATACCATCTGCATCACTGAAAAACGAGCCAGGGTGTTTCCATTGTTTTGATTGTCGTTTGGCCTCTGGAGTAAAATGATGGACCCATGTTTCACCCATGGTGACGAATCTCTGAAGAAAGTTAAAAAAGATTAACACGCGATAATGTGTGCTTCTGATCAACTGTTTTCGAAGAGGCTAGTTGTAAATTGTACACTGGCCGTCACTCTTTCCAGAAAACGGACCCAATGACTTTATACTAAACATAACCCCAAAAGGACATAAAGAACCATACTTCTTGATTTTCATTCAGAAATCATTTTCCATTATAATATTCATTAGCCAAATTGACCACCTTATGTTTAAATTGACCTCCGATGCAAAAATGGCCTGAATATTGTAGGGAAAACGTGTAGATTTATAAAAGTATGTCTTGGAAGCAGATATGGTATCGCCGTATCTGACTGCAACAATAATTGCTCACTGGAAGCTTGTCATTGGACAATCAGAGCAAATAGAGGATATTTGATTTTTTCAGTGTAAGATCGAATTTTATTTCATCGAATGAACACCAAAACTGTTATTTTCACGAGTGGCGTAGCCACGAGTGAAAATAGCAGTTTTGGTGTTCATGAGTGAAATAAAATTTGATCTTGCACTGAAAAAATCAAATTTTCTGTTTCTTACATGCTTCAAAAGGCAATATTTAGCGTCTTTAATGGTGTCGCTCACATTCGGAGAAAAGTATCTTTGTTCCTGTTCGTTTCGCGTCAATTTAGTGGTGTCCATCGTGTTTGGTGGGTATACTATTGGGTGTAAACTGAAAGTTTGCACCTGAGAAATGGCCTGGGATGGTATTATTATGAATGATTAATGAAATAATTGAGAGAGTAGTTTTCCAAAGAAGTTGCTGGCAAGTCTAACGTCGCGCGACAAAAGACGTGACGTCAGCGTCATAAATGACGTCAGTAACGTCCCCGTCACACACGAAAGGGCTATGCGTCAATTAGAACACATTTCAGTATTGTTCAGTTATCTGACAAAGATAAAATTGAATTTAGAGTTAGATTTGAAGAAAAAAGTAGTCCCAAACAGTGAAAAATAAAAAATCGTATTTTCACTGTTTGAAACAGTGAAAATATCGATTTATATTTCACTGATAAATCTCTATCATTCATTGAAAAGCATGTAAGAAATTCACCTGTTTGCTGACTTTCTACTTTCGATTTCACCACTGAGCGTGCGGGGCAAAAATCATTGCGACGAAAAGATTTGTTTGATTTGAGGTTTAACGTCCGCATCAACACTGTAAAGGTCATTTTGGAGACGTTGCTTCTGAAAAGACTAAAAACCTTTCAGTAACACTTGATATGAACATGCAGGTGCAAAAAAACTGATAGCATTACAAACTTCGATTTTTAAGATATGCTTTAGATCAAGAATAATCTTACCTGCGATCTTCCTGCAACCCACGAATACCAATAACAGGAAACGTTCAAATTGACCTCCGGATATAAGTCAAATTATTTTCAATTGACTACCGGCGGAGGTCAATTTGAATGTTTACTGCCCGTGATCTTAGAACTGTTATGATTTTTCGACGGTCTATTTGTCTATGGGGTGAAGTGAGAATCATTGAGTAGAATTACGCCAAACGTCCGTGGCAGTGAGAAAAACGTGAAAAAAAAAATATACAGAACTATCGAGTTTGGCATCAGAACTGACTTATAAGACGTATTTTATTAAGTTAGAACCTCACAGTTTGAAAGTAATTGCTAAACTTATTTCCCTTAGTACGTATTGGCAGGCTAGAGCTATCTTTTGCACCTGCCTTTGGCATATTAATTCTTTTTTTTTTTTTTTTTTTTTTTTGGTTTGGGTTTTACGGCCCTTTCAAGATTATTTCACTCATATCGAGCCGATCGTTAATCATAGGTGGGCGAAAACCGGAGTACCCGGAGAAAAACCACCTGACCTTCCGTTGCAGAACTTGGCGTCTCACACGCATATTAATTCTTGCACACCAGACAAGGAAATCCGCGATTTTACCCTGGGATAGAAATTTATGTTCTGACCCTGGTGTTCCGACCCCAAATCGAATATAATCGCGTGTTTGATAAATGCACTGGTTGATTACGACCTTGTGTGCGCCGTCGTTAAGGTTGACGTCATGCACGATCCGTGACGTCACTTTACATTCATGCAGTGTCAACATAATATGGCGGACGTTGGTAACCGAAGTGACTGCAGCATTGAAATTCCGCGTTAAGAAATGGAAGAAATCTAATATGGATGTGAGGGGTGGATAGAAAAATCCGTCCCTCGGGATCACTGTCCGGCATCACTCGGCAAGCCTCGTGATGCCGGAGAGGTACCCTTGGGACGGATTTTTCTATCCACCCCTCATACCCATATAAGATTCTTATATTCTGTTATCAAAGAATAAACCAAGTCAACCAATCATGAGAATACAACTGCAACACAAAGCTATGGTGAATATGGCCGCTTGCAAAAAAAGCCACAGTTCCGAATCTCCAAGTGAACTCATCGAGTTTGACATTCACTGACTACACCTGAGCTGCCCCTCCCTGTAAATCTTATATGCAATTACTATACAGGGGCTTTATATCAGGATATCAGAATGCAACAACTTAAGCAATTCTGACGCCCATCGGGGCTTGAAGAAATATATGGGCTGCATGATGCTTCAACGCAGAGCTGAATCTGACCCACACACGAGTACTGGTAAACCGCCTACAGTATCTAAGCCTGCCCAGGCAAAGCAGTGTGAGTGTCGGACCGTCCATGCTTAGAAACCCTATTGGTTTCATTGGGCGACTGCTTGAGATATCATTTCATTTCAATGTCGGGTAAAAGTAAAATTTCGATATGGCCACCTTGGCAGCCATCTTGAAAACCGGAACGAAACGATTTTATCAAATCTGAATATCCATGTCACCCCAATGCCTCCCATCAAGTTTCAGATTCATTCGACCTTAAGTTCGGGAGAGGATGCCGTTTGAAGAATTTCAAGATGGTCGCCATGTTTGATATCGGAACAGAACGAATTTAGAAAATCGGAATTTCCATGTCAGCCCGATGCCTCCCATCAAGTTTCAGCTCAATTCGTTCTTTTGTTTGGGTCATGTCGTTTGACGCTTGAAGAATTCCAAGATGGCCACCATGGCGGCGATCTTGGAAATCAGAACGGAACCATTTTAGCAAATCTGAATCTCCATGTCACCAGGATGCCTTCCGCCAGGAATCAGCTTAATCTGACATCACGTGAACCAGTCCGTGAAATGAACACCCCTTACACCCCAATTTGTATATAGAAAACTGGGGTTTACGTGGGTAAACATTATTTTTCTTATTTTTACACCAAGACATAGGTTGCGGGTACTCGTTAGAACCGCCTCAATGAGGCGGTTCTAACGAGCACCCATAACCTATGTTTGCAGTATAAATAAGAAAATGTCACGTATTTTTCATCAAAACGTAGCCATTTTGGAGATGTGATAAAATGCACTATGGCGCACGGGTGTGTTATCGTAATGGACATCCGGTTCGGGATATGTCGAAAAAGTGAAAAGTTAACGACGGACGGACGACAGACGACGGAAAAGAGGCCACGGCATAAGCTGACCTGGAGCTTTGCTGAGCTAATGTTGACGGGGTGTGAAACCTCAGCTGAAACAAACAAAACTTATCTGATGCTATACACTATCGCCAGAAACCGACAACTGCCCGCTCTGAATAAACGGAGACTGATAACAGAAAATATTAAGGGTCTCGAGGACAGAACGTTTCCAGATCAGACGGGGACAAAATCTGCAACCTCCTGATCACCAGTCGGGCGTTCATCCGACCTAGCCACCACATTAGGCCAAATAAAACCTGCAAACACTGCATGCAGCCCCGCCTTTACAATTACATTAACATGCCATATCACAGTCAAAGATTCATTAATCTTTCCCTTAATAAAGTTGACGGGAATACATGACTGAGATGACTTTTTTCACTGTTCAAAGAGACATGGCTCTAAAAAGTAAACAAGAATTACAATTCTCATTTCCAGTTTTTTTTTTTTTTTTTTTTTTTTTTTTGGGGGGGGGGGGGGGGGGGGGGGCTGTGGCCTCTAAAATAAAGTAAAGATCTTCCAATTCTACTCCTACCTTTATAAACTGGACTCGAATACCTGACTGAGCTGTTCAAAGAGCCATGGCTACAAAATAAAGTAAACCAGAATTACAATTCTCATTTTCTGTTTTTTGGGGGCCTGTTCCCTTTAAAATAAAATCAACGTCTTCAAAATCTAATCAAAGCTTGATATGTTGTACTAAGTTAGAACACTTTTAATTGATGTGTTCACGAGATTGGGTGCAGACAAGCCATCTTTGGCCCAAAATTGACAGTTTTTGAAGGCATATGCCCTTGAAAATAAGGCTAAGGTCATCAAAACCTAATGGCTGTTCCCCGCCCCCTCGTAGAAATGTAACCATGCGAGTTTTGTCAAAAGCAATCATTAGGTTCAGGAGATACAGTGCTTCAAGAATCGAGACAATTCATCGACAAGACAATTCATCGACACGGTTTTTGGAGACAATTCATCGACACAATTGAAGACAACTCATCGACACTTTTTGAAGACAATTCATCGACACATTATTATGTTGAAATTATACACAAGCTGATAAAATGAAGACAATGTTTTGAAAATAAAATTATCTATTATCACATTTATGATCAAAATTACGAATTTAGAAAAAATTAATTCAATCTTTTGGCTTATTGACCATTTTAACCGCATTAGTTTGCCTCGTCTGATTTGATGTCGCAAAACAGTGACTGTCGGGGAGCTGTCTCAAAGTAGTTGAGGATAGCATGTAGCTTTTAGGGTGCTGATTGCTATGTAGTGGCAGTATTGATAGTACGACCACTGGAGTTGAAGGATAATTTAGCCTCGAGATTTGTACAATTCGCATTTAGATACATAATTCTGATCATGAGATATAAACCGTGTCGGTGAATTATCATCTAGATAATAAGCCTATGCGATGGACCTTGATTAATCCCACTTTAGGGGTAAAAGTTCAGTTTAACCATTTTTGTACCAAATGGAATCCTCCTCCTTATATATAGCATGAGTCCATTTAAAAATGTAGGGTTGTCAGGTTGTGTTTTCAACTAAATTTGTTTTGGAAAATAGCTGAACTTTTTGCAAACAGTGTAGGCCCTGCGGCGTCTGAGCTGAGCCTACACTGTTTGCCAGGGTACCCGTTTTGGGGTATATGGTATTGAATGGGATTATGTTTACTTTTCATATTTCTGCCTATAAACGTTAGGCGTTATCGTTGGAATCGTTTCGATTGGAGCAGAATCTTATCTAATGCTGAAAATTTAGGGGAAAAATGCAAACATACATGTAACTCACAATCAAGCTTCACTTGCCATCTTTTTTATTTTGATTATGAAAGTTTTGAATAATATTTGACCAAGTTCCGTATACATTTTCTTTTATGCGGTTAAAAGGGTCTATAAGCCAAACTATTGAATTAAATGTTTCTAAATTCGTTATTTTGATCATAAACGTGATAAAAGATAATTTTATTTTCAAAACTGTGTCTTCATTCTATCAACTAGTGTATAATTTCAACATAATAATGTGTCGATGAATTGTCTTCAAAAAGTGTCGATGAGTTGTCTTCAATTGTGTCGATGAATTGTCTCCAAAACCCGTGTCGATGAATTGTCTTGTCGATGAATTGTCTTGTTCCCGTGCTTCAGACTACATGATAGAAATGGCTATGATCAATGTTCAAGGGTCTATAACTCCAAAAGTAAGAAAAATCAGAGTTATGGTTCATATGATCTATCTATGAAGTTTCACGAAAATATCTCAAATGGTATCGACGTTATGCAGGGAACACGAAACTTATAGCAACAGCTATGTTCAAAGGGCAATAAGCTCAACAAATCTGTGAAGTTTCGTGGAAATATCTCCAATGGTATTGAAGTTATGGAGAGGTCACGAAACTATGATAGAAATGGCTATGTTCAATGTTCAACATCCCCAAAAAGTAAGAAAATCAGAGTTACGGTTCATACATTCTGCATGTCGTCTCATAGTGCTCTACATATCTGTGAAGTTTCGTGAAAATATCTCAAACAGTATCAGTTATGGAGCGGACACGAAACTATGAGGCGCTGACGGACCGACGGACGGAAAGGACACTCAAAACTTCGGAGGGTATAACATATAATACGTCACTTTTTGTTTGAATGGGGTGTGTGAGTGTGTGAATTCGGGTTTATCGTCGCTTTCAACAATTTTTCAGTCATATCACGACGGTGTCTGGTTGGGACAGGGAGCTCAATGCTCACTTTGTAGTGCTGCTTCACTGAAGTATCGTGTCCCAGACACATTACATGATACCACACCCAGTCACATTATCCTGACACTGGGTCGACCAGTCCTAGCTCTACCCCGTAAATCTGAGTGCCAAGCGAGGAGCAGCTAGTACCATTTTAACGACTTTGGTATGTCGCAGCCCGGGATCGAACCCGTGACCTCCCGATTCTCGGAGCGGACACTCTACCAACTGAGCTATCGGGGCCGGTTGTTTTTTTGTTTTGAATGGCCGGGCATAAACAAGCGGCCCATGGGCCACATTGCTCACCAGAGCTCAGGGGGCCACTGCCTACTGGCAGCAATGTATTTTAATTAACCATGGAAGCCCTGTGCCCAAGGATGCTACAGATAAAATTTGGATCCAATCAGCCTAGTGGCTTCAGATTCTGATGTCGCTTGAATGTGTTGTTCCTGACAACAGATGACAATTGACAATTTCCCATCTGTGGCAACAAATAGGCCAAAAGGAACATAATTAAAGGAACATTTCTATGACAGTGTGGCAAAATATCTTGAAAGACATTGTCATTTTTCAATTTTCCCCATTATAAGTCAATGGAAACTCTGAACTTGGCATAGCAAACAAACCAAAGAGCTAAATTTCATAAACTAGAGCTCAAGTGGACACTGCCCAATGGCAGACATGTATTATAACATGCTATGATTTTAATATACCAATTATAAAGTCTCCCAAACAAACCCCATACCTAAATTAGCACCCATGTGGACTGTATCTGAAATATTAGGTGTTTTATAAAGTAAAGAGTGTGGGGCATGGACCCAATGGAGCCCTGGTTGGTGTCAATAAATGCGTCTTATAAAAAAAACAGACATATATGGTTTAACAGTGGGGATATGTATGGTTCCTGAGATGCAAGGCCTTTTAAGCAATGGAGGGATTCGGGCAATGCAGATCCCAGAAAAGCCCAAGATTGTTGTCAGTGAATATGTCTTATCATAAGGACCAAGAGTTAATATGGTTAAACGGTGGGGATCTGCATGGTTTCTGAGATATGTGGCCCTTTTATGAAGTGGCAGGATGAGAAATGGACCCTGCTGACCCCACAAGACGGGGATGGCTGAATGTGTCTATTAACAGTGAACAAGAATATATGTGATTATAGGATGGGGAATTGAATGGTTTCTGAGATATATGGCCTATTATGAAGTGGAGTCTTATCATAAGGAACAAGAATATATATGGTTAAGGGGTGGGGATCTGAACAGTTTCTAAGATATATGGATTTTAATGAAGTAAAAGGGGTGGGGCATGGCCCGGGGACCGCCATGCTGGTGTAACTGATTGCGTCTTATCACAAGGAACAAGAATATACATGGTTTAGGGTTGGGGCTCTGAACAGTTTCTCAGATATATCGTCTTTTGTGAAGTCAAGGGTAGGAGCATGGCCCGGTTGTGCCCTAGGTGACCCCTAGGTTGGTGTCATTGAACCTGTCTTATCATAAGGAACAAGAATATATATAGTTTAGGGGTGGGGATCTGTAAGGTTTCTGGAATATTTGGCCTTTTATGAAGTGGAGGGGGTTGGGCATGGTCCTGGCACATCCCGGGGGACCCCCAAGTTGGTGTCACTGAATGCAACTTATCATAAGGAATGAGAATATATATGGTTTATGGGTGGGGATCTCAATGGTTTCTGAGATAAATGGCATTTAATGAAGTGGAGAGGGTGGGGCATGTCCCCCGCACACCCCGGGGCACCCACAGGTTTGTGTCACTTAATGTGTCTTATCATAAGGAACAAGAATATGTATGGTTTAGGGGTGGGGATCCGAATGGTTTCTGAGATAAATGGCCTTTTATGAAGTGGAGGGGTCGGGGCATGTCCCCGGCATATCCCGGTCGACCTCCAGGTTGGTGTCACTTAATGCATCTTATCATAAGGAACAAGAATATATATGGTTTAGGGGTGGGGATCTGTAAGGTTTCTGAGATATAAGGCATTTTATGAAGTGGAGGGGGCAGGGCATGGCCCCTGCACAACCTAGGGGACCCCCAGGTTGACAAAAATGCATAGGGCTAAGAGAAGTTTACTCAAGGAACATTTCTATCTAAGCTTTGTCAAAATATCTACAATGACTTGGCAGAAAATGCCATATTTCAGTTTTCCCCATTATAAGTCAATGGAAACTCTAAGTTGCCATAGCAACAAAACTAGAAGGCCAAATTTCATAAAAAACATAAAACCTGTAAAAGCAAATATGGTGAATATTTTCATAAAATCTCCACCTCCTAGAGCTTACGGTTTCTGAGGAGATGATTTTTTAAGTATTTTTTTTTTTATTTTTTTTTTTTGCATTTTGGTTTCCATGGCAACCAACGAAAATGAGCAGTAGGCCTATAAGCATATGGCAGATAGAAGATTGCCTAAGAAACATTTCTATGAAACTTTTGTCAAAATATCTGCAGAGGCTTGGCGGCAAATGCCATTTTTCAATTTTCCCCATTATAAATCTATGGCAACTGTAAGTTACCATAGCAACCAAACTGATGAGCCGATTTTCATAAAAAAAACACAAACTTTCAATCCCCCAGTCCAAGGATGCTACAGATAAAATTTGGGCCCAATTGACCCAGTGCCTTCAGAGGAGATGTCGTTTGAATGTGTTGACGGACGCAGACGCAGACGACGGACAACTGCCTATCCTATAAGCTCCCCCGGAGCCTTCGGCTCTGGTGAGCTAAAAATGGGTCAGTGAAGCGAGTGTATTTGAGTTTTACGTCCCACCAACAGTGAAGATCATACGGGATGGGGCCTCCGTTTAAAGAATCACCTAAAAGTCTGGAGAAGGTCGGGACTGAACCCACGATCCGTGGTTTATGAGGCCAGTAGCTTATCCGTTACACCATGGAGGCCTCTACCATTTCTACGGGTCAATGAAAAACAAATTCTAGCACTTATGGCACATGTATTTTCAGGAAATCTATGAAACTCGCCAAATGCTGATTTCAAAAAATTCATGAAAGCACATACAGTATAACTTCGATGCCTCGAACACCGATGGCTCGTTTACCATGGCTGAGTCGAACCCGATCTTGAGCCCCTAGGGAAGTCCTCTACATAAGAAATGGTGCGAGATAAGTAAGGAGATTTTCGTCCTTTATCTTGCAAATGTATGCTGTGTATACTCATTAGAATCGCCTCGATGAGGCGATTCTAATGAGTACACACAGCATACATTTTCATTAAAGAGCACTGAAAAGATGTCCAAAAGGATCTCGTTATGCCTCCTGGCAGTAGCCCTCAGTGGCTCGAACTAACCCTGTTTCGAACAGATTTTCATGGTCCCAACGGTGTTCGAGCCATTGAAGTTCGACTGTAGTTGTATGATTTCTGTATGCATTTCATTACAAAAACACGCCTACATAATTTGGACCCCCTTGAATCCCACTTTTATATGATAAAACTGGGGTTTACAGGAAAATACATTATCTTTCTTATTTCTGCTCTAAAAGATAGATTGTGGGTACCCTAAATCTATATTTTGAGCAGAAATAAGAAAAATATCGCAATTTTTCATCTTATTTTTTTTTTTTTTTTTCGGCAGTAAAGTTTACAATGTACATGTATTAGTATAGGCGTGTTTTCGTAATGTTAGCGGGATAGCAAATAAATAACAACCTGAGTGAAAATACTGATTTAATCTTAACACCTCTAAATCCAATAATCCATACAAAACATGCATGCAAACACTACGCAACTTAGTCAGGAAACAAAGGGTACAGCTATGACATGCTCTCTATTCTGACAATAACTTAGTCGTGCCGTGAGAAAATGTGCCTTCAGATATTTTCACATTAAAAAAAAAAAAACAAAAAAAAAAACACATAGTCGATGTCTCGATCACCTTAGGGATCAAGAAAAGTTGTTCAAGACAGGGATAGTTCGAGCCACTGAAGGTTAACTCTTGCCCTGCTGAATATTTTCATACGCCATACCCACTACCGATTATCAACCAATCAGATTCCTTGATCCAAATTATTGCAACAAATTCACAATCTGAGTTTTGTTTGTTTGATTTGAGGTTTAACGTCCCCGTCAACACCATTTAGGTCATTTTGGAGACGTTGCTTCCAATTTTGTGGGGCTTTTACCCGACGTTGAGATGAAATGACATCTCAATCCCTGCCGCCCAATGAAACCAATCACCTAGGGTTTATAAGCATAGACGTTCTAAGCGGATTACCAGTACTCATGCGCGGCCGGTATCAGCTCTGCGTGGAAGCATCGTGCAGCCCAATCTATTTCTCAAAGCCCCGATGGGCGGGTGCGGGTCACAATCTGAGTGACAAACGATGTAGATCCTGATTCTTCAGAAGCCATCTGATCTGGATCTACGTTGTTTGAAAGATAAGGCATATATCCGCGCTCAGCAGGTCAAGGGTTAATTATAGCGCCCGGTCAGGGGACATAATCAGAGATATCTTCTTGATTTCTTTGAAATAATTTCTGAGTTGAGATTTTACGATCCCATCAACACTTTGAAGGTCAATTTGGAGACGTTGCTTCCAACTTTGTAGGAACTTTTCCCGACATTGAGATGAAATGACATCTCAAGCTCTACCGCCAAAACCCCCAACAGGCCTCATACTGACCAAGCTTTTCCGTGCCTGAAAGGCCCGATTTTACATCCTTAACCCTCATCATACTGAACATGTCAACCATTACCTTTGCAAACAGTGTAGATCCAGATCAGATGGCTTCTGAAGAAGCCATCTGATCAGGATCTACACTGTTTGTAATGCAGTTTGTGAATTGAACAAATACTTTATATCAAGTAATTTGATTGGTGAATAGTCAGAAATGTGTGTAGCTAAATAATTTTATTTAGCAGGATAAATGTTAAAAAGTAATTTTATACAGAATGTAGGAGGAAAAATAAAACAATTGGAAGTCAAAAAACCTGAAATCAAGAAAAATCAAGAAAAAAATCACTCTAAAAGCCTGAAATCCTGCAAATGCCTGAAAAATATGAGGCCTGCCCCAAGGACGGTCAGACTCGAACCACTTTGCCTGGGCAGGCTTTAACCTTCTGATTGGTTTACCAGTACTCATGTTGTCACTTTCGCCTCTGCATGGAAGCACCGTGTAGCCCAATCTATTTCTTTAAGTCCCGATAGGCGGGGGCGACTCTTTGCAATAACAGTATTTTGTGTGTACTCATTAGAATCGCCACACAAAAACACGATTTCAAGATAAAATTCGCAAAATGATCCAAATATATCTATTACATGTAATAGCTTCAGACATGCGATCCCAGCAGGGACACGTCGATAGGGCAACGTCAAATCAAAGTCGGTGCAACTTCACGACGTAGCACCGACGTAAATGTGACGTCACAATTACGTTATGTGCCTGCTGGAATGTTTTCCCCTAGTGACTGAAGAACAACTTTGAAAGAATCATAGCAAACTAGCCATCGCTGTTCGAGCAACTGAAGTTTTACTGAATGTACCCTGCAGGCACAAGACGTGATTGTGACGTCACAACGTTGGTACGTCATGTTTATGCAATGTCACCATCACGTCGGTGCAACGTCGTGACGTTACACCGACGTTGATTTGTCGTTGCCCTAGCGACGTTTGCCTGCTGGGTAGGTGTTATTTGTTAGAATGGTCTCAATGAGCTGAGGCGATTCAAACAAGTTACCCTGACATGCGCTTCTGGCAAGAAATACCTTAAATTATCTATTCATTATTTTCACAGATTCTTTTTCCAGGAGTTCTCCCAGCGGGAAGACGTGTATGACGTATCAATGTCGATGCAAAGTTGTTTAAACATCATTTGCCCAGTGGGCTAAGTTCACTTGTTCCCCTTTGCACCATGTCAGAGACGAGACATTCCTTTTTGCCATACAAATATGCTCAGCTACATTGAAATACAGTAGAACTTCGATGGCTCGAACACCGATGGCTCGTTTCCCATGGCTGGGTCAAACTCGTACTTGAGCCCCTAGGGAAATCCACAAGATAAGACATGGTGGGGATGATTAAGGAGATTTTAGTTTTTTATCTGGCAAATGTGTGCTGTTTGTACTCATTAGAATCGCCTCGGGGAGGCGATTCTAATGAGTACAAACAGCAAACGTTTTCATTATCCAACATCGAAAGATGTTCAAAAGTATCTCGTTATGCCTCTTGGCAGTGACCTTCAGTGGCTCGAACTACCGCTGCCTCGAATAAAATTTCATGGTCCCAAAGGGGTTTAAGCCATCGAAGTTCGACTGTACTTGCTTCACAGATGTGATTGCAAAGGCTCTGATCAGACTGCCCAGGTACTCAGTCTGATCAGAGCTGTTGCAAGTTGCCCAAGATGTAAAACACATTTTCTGACGACATTACTCAATTATTATTTAACCCTTATCGTGCTGTTCAAGACAACCCCTATCTTTGCAAACAGTGTAGATCCAGATCAGATGGCTTCTGAAGAAGCCATCTGATCAGGATCTACACTGTTTGGCATTTAGTTTATGAATTTGTAGCAATAAATTACATAAGTAATTTGATTGGTTGATAGACAGAAATGGGTGTGGCTTAAATGAATATTCAGCAAGAAAAGGGTTAAGGTCGAGCAGGCACGATTAAACCTACAAGTGCTGTATGAAAACTCAACTCAGACTAGGCTGCGTATCTGCGCAGTCCGACCAGTTACCTTGCTGTTCGCGTAGGCCTTCTACTGCCTCAGGACTCTTCAGAACAATAAACATGTTCTTTCTATTGTCTGGAGTTTAACAGCCCACTTAAAAGTATTAAGGTAATGCATATGAAACAATACTTTTCATTACGATAACAAACCCGTGCGACAGTGCATTTTTTCAAATCTCCACCAAAATGGCTACTTTTCTGATTAAAATTAATGATATTTTCCTAATCTATAAAGCAAACATAGGTTGTGGGTGCTCGTTATTGAGGCGGTTCTAACGAGTACCCACAACCTATGTCTAGGAGCAGAAATAAGGAAAATAAATGTAGAACCCCGCAAAATCCTATATAAAGTGGGGTGTAAGGGGGTGTTCATTTTACGTTCACGTGGTGTCCTGGGCAAGACTATTCATAGGAGGATAATAACCAGTGCACTGCACATTCTTTCGCTAGAAACAATTGACCTTCTTGACAGAACCACTGTATAAAAGATTTCATGATCCATCAAAACAAGGAATGTTGCCCGCCCGGCACGTACCAAACCCTTAACTACCTGATCACCAGTCACTGTCAGGTGCACATCAGACCCTCAGTTTTTGAAGGATTGTGAACTCGTGGCCCAACCCCACTGCTTGTTATTATATGTAACAGGATATGATCAAACTAAAAAATCATACAGTAGAACTTCGATGGCTCGAACACCGATGGCTCGTTTACCATGGATGTGTCGAACCCATTCTTGAGCCCCTAGCGAAATCCTCTATATAAGAAATAGTGGGGGATAATTGAGGAGATCTTAGTCTTTTATCTTGCAAATGTATGCTGTGTGTACTCATTAGAATCGCCTCGATGAGGCGATTCTAATGAGTACACACAGCATACATATTCATTATAGAACACCGAAAAGATGTCTAAAAGTATCTCGTTATGCCTCATGACAGTAACCTCAGTGGCTCGAACTACCCCTGGCTCGAACAGACTTTCGAGGTCCCAAAGGTGTTCGAGCCATTGAAGTTCAATCATAGTTTTGTTGGTTCCTAAGGTTTTCTTGAACAATGTAGGTTTTTGTCGTGCCCTGGCTCGTCGCAGTAGACCAAATTTACAGAAAAAAAAATCCTAAAAATTGGGACACCTTGAGTACTTGCTCTAATTCTCCTAAAATTTTAAAAATTTTGCTACAAGATCCTGCAAGTAGTCCCAAAGGTGCAAAGGAAATGGCAAACGGTGCTGACCCTGATCAGACTGCTCCTAAAGGAGCAGTCTGATCTGGGTCTGCACTGTTTGCTTAGGCCTATCTGTCCAAATACTTAGATTATTACGGTACCCTAAATATTCCTCAACTCCTTTCCATATTTGATCTAAAATTTGAACAAGTACAATTTACCATTCGATGTTGTGAAAGCCCCCGCCCATAGGGGCTTGAAGAAATATATGGGCTGCATAATGCTTCCACGCAGAGCTGAATCCGGCCCGCACACTAGTACTGGTAAACCGCTTAGAGGATCTAAGCCTGTCCAGGAACCGCGGTGCAAGGCAGACAGTCCATGCTAATAAACCCTATTGGTTTCATTGGGTGACAGGGCTTGAGATGTCATTTCTTCTCAATGTCGGGTAAAAGTCCCACAAAATTCGAAGCAACGTCTCCAAAATGACCTTTACAGTGTTGACGGGGACGTTAAACCTCAAATCAAACAAACAAACAAACCATTCGATGTTGTGTCTAAATACAACAGAACGAGTGGCAAACCGTGCAGACCCTAATGCGTCGCCGAGTTCTGCAGCGTCTCATTTGGGTCATCACTGTTTGCTCAGGCCCGCTAGTCCGAATACACTATAGTAAATTTGGTTTAACAGATGTAGTAGACTCTGTACACAGAGTCTGCCACAAACAAAACATACATGTACACGGGCCACCATGGCCTAATACATATTGGTAGGAGGGCTGACTCATGATTATTGGGTCTCTCACCACTGTGGTTTGAGCCTCGCTAGGGCCACATGTGAGACGCCAAGTTAAGAAACTTTAGGTCAGGTTATTTCTCCAAGTACTCCAGTTTTTGTCTATAAATTAAATAATCTTGAAAGGACCGTAAAAACAAAACAAAACAAACAACATCAACAATGTATTGTAGTTGCGCTCTGTATTTCACAGAGAACCAACAACTGAACAGTAACAGAACTCGCCTACTGGGTCCAGTTGTTCGAAGTTCTGTGCCAAGATGTTCAAAGTCCTGGACTCAGTTGTTCAAAGTCCTGGGCCCAGATGTTCAAAGTCCTGGACTCAGTTTTTCAAAGTCCTGGGCCCGGATGGTCAAATCCTGGGCCCAAATGATCAATTCCTGGACCAGTTGTTCAAATTCCTGGGCCCAGTTGTTTAAACAGACGTTAGATTAATCCTTTCACTCCTACATGCTGTACAGATGTTTTTTTTTTTTTTTTTCTTTTTGGGTTTTACCGACTTTTAAAGATTTCAATTTTTAGAGCTGATCGTTAATCAGAGGTAGGCGAAAACCAGAGTACCCTGAGAAAAACCACCTGGCATTCTGTTGCTAAACTAGGTGTCTCATATGTGATCCAAGCTAGGCTCAAGCCACAATGGTGGGAGACCTAGTAAATCTGAAGAAGCCATCTGATCAGGATCTACACTGTTTTTCATTCACTTTGTGAATCTGAACAAAAACATGTTATCTGACTGGCTGCTAGTCAGAAATGGGTGTTACTGCCGTTTGTAACCCTTTAAACCCTGTAGACCAGTACAGACACATGTACCTGATAGATGACAGATGTAGATCCAGATGAGACTGCTCTTCTGTTAAAGGGAATGGATACACCTTCGGGGGAGGCAACTCTTGCAAAAGAATTTTTGTCTTGGTCAACTCTTAAAGGAAAGAATTTGCTCCAGAGGAGCAAATTCTTTCCTTTAAGAGATGACCCCTTTTTCCGTGGGACATAGTTTATAGAAAAGTGAACAGGAAGTCCCGAAAGTTGTCTCCCCTTTGAAAAATGGCAGAAACAAATCTGCCAGGTGTATCTATTCCACTAACTCTCTTTAACGGCCCCTGACCATCGGGGCTTGAAGAAATAGATGGGCTGCATGATGCTTCCACGCACAGCTAAAACCGACTGCACAAGGGTACTGGTAAACCGCCTAGAGGATCTAAACCTGCCCAAGCAAAGCGGTGCAAGTCGGACCGTCCATGCTTATAAACCCTACTGGTTTCATTGGGCGACAGGGCTTGAGATGTCATTTCACGTGACGACTCACACCGCTTTGCCTGGGCAGGCTTTGATCCTCTAAGCGGTTTACCAGTACTTGTGTGCGGGTTGGTTTCAGCTCTGCATGGAAGCATCATGCAGCCCATCTATTTCTTCAAGCTCCGATGGGAGGGGGCAAATGCGATCTTGAGTACAATTCATAAAATAAATAAATAAATAGCTTTGTTTGTAATGGATTAACGGCCCAGTCAGCACTATGTCATTTTTGAGCCAGTCAGTTTACCTATCCATACTTTTCCTTGACAGGCATATACGTACGCGGATAACTGGTACAGTGCACATTCTATCGTATCACTCTGACACATGCCCTTCTTGAATCGGCGGAAGGTAGAGAATGACCGTAGAAAAGATTTCATGATCAATCTCCACGAAAGAATGTTACCAATCCCGGCAGGTATCAAACCCGTGTCCTCCTGATCACCAGTCAGACGCACATCTGACTTAGCTAAGAATAAATGCTTTGAAATGGGGATTGGTAAGACATTTTGTGAGATAAACAGTTTTTACAGCTACAAAGTAAATGAAGTTTGCGACCCTAAATAAAACCAACAATTTACCTGTGAGTCCCCAAAGGACAAGTCTGATGATAATTATCCCAAATCTGCAATTCTTACTGATTTACTTTGGAACTGAAATGTACTAAAGATCAACTGGTGACCTATGACAGACAACTGTCACGTGTCTGCATTGCAACCAAAACTATGAGCCGTTATCTCAGCCAGTGAGGTCACCACTATACTGCACTGCTATACTGTACTTGTAACAATAATTTACAGTGAAATTCCGCTATTAAGACCACCTAAAATTAAGACTGATTCTGCTTTAAAAATCTTATTTAGTAGGTTGCAGCTATTCTTTCTTTGTGTTTTCTGCATTCAATGTCTTCTGGTAATGGACCACCTTTGGGACTGTTCAAAAGTGGTCTTTCAGACCACTTTTGAGCAGTCCCAGAGGTGGTCTTAATATAGGAATTTTACTGTATTTTATCTAAATTATCATACCATATCCGATTCAACGACTGCTGCATAGCCCCAGACAAGGAAAATGAATGAAGATAATTTTGGGAGAATTTTCCCCAATTTATCCCTAACACGATATATCAGAATCAATTCTAACCACATTTAGTGACATTATGGGGTTTCTAACACACAGACAGTTCAGGATTTTTTGTTAGAAACCATGTAACATCACAAAAAACATGTCTATATAATTTTGATCCCATTAAGCATTTTTATACAGCAAAATTAGGGGTATATATTATTTTTTCTTATTATTTTTTTCTTATTTTTGCTCAAAAACATAGATTATGAATCGTGCTACCCACAATCTATGTTTTGTGCAGAAAAATAAACAATAGCTGTCGCATGACAGCATAGTTCGCCTGTCTCAGGCCTATATAAGATAAAATCACTGAACCATGAAATATTGGTCAAAATGACCTAGATATATTTTGAGGTCAATCATCAGGTCACATGGAACATATATTCAAAGTATGACATTTCGACCAAGTAATAAGGCAAAATCATTGAACCACGAAAATAGGTCACACTGACCTAGATATATATTTTAAGTCAATTATCTTACTTATAATCCAGGTATGAAGCTTCTCCGTGAAATAGTATTCAAAACATATGGCACAATCACTGAACCATGAAATATAGGTCACACTGACGGAGATATATGTCATTTATCTGGTCACATGGAATTGATAATCAAGGTATGAAGTTTCTCCATTAAACAGTATACAAGATATAACAAAGGCAAAATCACTTAACCATGAATTATAGTCACACTGACCTAGATATATTTTGAGGACAATCATTTGGTTGCATGGAAGAAATATCCCAGGGATGACATTTATCCATCAAAAGTCTAAGAGTTATAAGGCAAAATCAATGAACCATGAAATATAGGTCACACTGACCTATATATATTTTATGACAATCATCAGGTCACAAGGAACTTATATTACAGGTATGATGCTTCTCAACCATATAGTATTCAAGATGTAAGGCAAAATCACTAAACCATGAAATATAGGTCACAATGAGGTTAATCATCAGGTCACTTGGAACTAATAACCCAGGTATGACATTTCTACATCAAAACAAATACTTTTCAAGATGCTGTATGATGCTTCCACGCAGAGCTGAATCCAGCCCGCACACTAGTACTGGTAAACCGCTTAGAGGATCTAAGCCTGTCCAGGAACCGCGGTGTGAGGCGGACCGTCCATGCTGATAAACCCTATTGGTTTCATTGGGCGACAGGGCTTGAGATGTCATTTCATCTTAATGTCGGGTAAAAGTCCAACAAAATTGGAAGCAACGTCTCCAAAATGACCTTTACAGTGTTGACGAGGACGTTAAACCTCAAATCAAACAAACTCTTCAAGATATCATAGGGTAAAATCACTGGACTGTGAAATTTAGGTCACCATGACCTTCACCGTTTTACACTTGAACCAATGTCACATAGTTGACTGATGTACAACCCAGTGTGCCAATAACTTACTAACAAAATGGAAATGCATATAACATATTACCAAGGTGTCCTAGACTTTGACACCTAGCCCCACCCCACAGGTATGAAACCAGGGGCATGTTCCTTTGGAATCGCAGAAGACCCTCCCAGGTATCAAAGTTGTAAATATGAATTCTCTGTGATAAGTGATTGTCGAGATATAAGCATTTGAAAAATTTAACACAGAAATACAAAGGTGTGCTATATTTTGACCCCAAGCCCCAGCCCGGGGAACAAACCCAGAGATATATTCTCTTGGAATCTCAGAGGACCCTCCCAGGCACCAAGTTCCAAATATGATTGTTCTGTGTTGAATGACTGCTGAGATATAACCATTTGAAAAACTTACATGTAAACGCAGTGTAACGGGATCGGGAACATTAACGCCAACGTGGACGACTGGGGTGACAACAATAGCTCCCCTTGTCCTTTGTACAAGCGAGCTAAAAATATCAGAAGTTTTTAAGCGAAAAATTTTCACTTGTGGGTGAATTTTTCAATATATTTGTAAAGACGTGTTTTCGTAATGTGATTAGAATCGATTCCAACAAGAAATCAGGAAAATTATCCCTAAACTATCCTTGTTATTTCCTATCTTGAGGTATGCAATCATTACCATTAAAGCTGGCATGATGGATCGGAAAATCGATTAATCAATCTATATATTCCTCACAATAATTATCATTACTGATTTGCTTGTAATCGATTAGTTGAGTACAATTTACTACCAAAAGATGTGCCTAACATAGCTGGATGAGCGGCAAACAGTGCAGATCCTGTGAGACGCCACATTCTGCAGCATCTCATCTTGGTCTACACTGTCTGCTCAGGCCTGTCTGCTCAAATATACCTATAGTAAAGTACAACGTATGGTAAGAGGCATGCTAAGATAGCAAGCCAAACAGGTAAAATTATGACAAAATCTTTAGTGATTACTAATCGATTATCGATCACAATGGCAGGAATGATAATCAATTATATTTTCAGCTCCGATTAGCCAGCCCTAATTATTATCCAATATCTACATTGTCGGATTTCTGCTGATGTTCATTCAAGATGGTAAGGATTTGGAATTCCAGCTGTAAAAAGACAATGTACATGTATAATTATATAAATGATGTACATAAGCATACTTATTTGAAGTACGTAGATTCTGCTGATTTGTGATTCTGCTTATTTGTGAACATGTGGTACCGCTGCAACCATAATATACTGACGGTTAGCCTTTTTGCCTCAATTCCCGCCACAATATACCTTGCACCTTGTATTGCAGGCTCCTAGTTTACTTAACTGCAATCTAGTACATATATGTATAATAATAATATTAATTTTGGAATTCCACTGATTAATGCCTCAAAGTCATGCATTAACCCTTATCTTGCTGTTCACGATAACCCCTTTCTTTGCAAACAGTGTAGATCCAGATCAGATGGCTTCTGATCATGATCTACAGTGTTTGGCATTCAGTTTATGAATTTGTAGCAATAAATTACATCAAGTAATTTGATTGGCTGATAGACAGAAATGGGTATGGCTTAAATGAATATTCAGCAAGATAAGGGTTAAATAACTGGTTACAGACAAAGCGATCAGAGGGTATTATAGAAATAATTGCTAGTTTCATTCTTCTGACCATATTTGACATAATAAGAGTTCAATTGGCTTAACGTTTCATGTTAGCCGAAATAATCAAAGTGCCAGTTAACTAAAATGTTTTCAAAAGATAACTATGTCACTCACCAAAAATACAGCCCATATAAAAGTGCTGCAAACACTGCACCATGCTGCGCCATTGCACTCACATGTACATCAAGCAAGAGCCATAACTCTGTCAAATATGAATTCAAAGGGAATGTGCATTAAACCTTCCCTAAATGATGTTAACATGGTGTATGACTGGAATGAGACTATTTGCAATGTTCAAAGGGCCATAGCTCCAAAAGTAAGCGAAGCAGAATAACTTATTTCGTTTTCTGCAGATCCCCTAATTCGTGAGGTTTACTCTAAAATATCCCAAAACAGGTTTCCATTTACTGAGTAAATGCAAGTATATCACAGAAACATATATTTTCAATGTTCAAAGAGCCACCACTAAAAAGTAAGTTAAGCTAGACTTCGTGTTCAAATATTGTACACGTCATCTTTAAATTACTTTAAATTTTTGACAGGCTTCAAAAAATCTCTGAAACCATTAACAAAATATAGAAAGGGGACAAGTATATGACTAGGATCACTGTTTACAATGCTCAAAAGCGGTTTCTAAAGAAGCAGGTACTTCAAAGTTTTGCTTCTTGTGTTCTGCTCATGACATTATGCTGATATTCATTTCAATTTGCATGAAGTTTCAAGAAAATAACCTATCTCAAACGGTTTCCAAGTTACAGAGAGGACAGAAACCACTATTTTCAATGGGACACAATTACAACAAGACATGGCAGCGGCTAGAATGCACGATGCAGGTTTGCTTCTTTAACCCTTTTTGTACCAAATGGAATCTCCCTCCTAATATAGAAGTTTATTTCTAAATTCTTCAAAAACTATTTGGAAATTGACTGAAAATTTTGAAAAAACTGTAGGCCCTCATCAGATGCCCCCTTCTGACAGGGTACCTGTTTTGGGGTTTTCAGTACAAAATGAGTTAAATTCTTCAGTAAGTTAACTTTTAACTTTTAAGAACTTTTTACTGACTGCTCAAAAAGACTTTGCAAACCCCTGCACCTACATGTATATTGAATCCATATGCTTTATAACTCAACTGAAGGTTGTCCCGCCTGCGGGGGCAAAATATTCACAAATTCAGTGAACCATGAAATGAAGGCCAAGGTCAAATATAGATATTTGTACAGAGATGGAAGGTTTTACAAAGTATAATTAATGATGCTCTTAGAGCTCTCGAGTTAAGGACTTGAACATTTGGATAAAAGCTTTGGTTGACACAAAATTTCCCAAATTCAGCCAACCATGGAATGTAGGTCAAAGTCAAATATGGATGTTTTGCCATCAATATATGCGAGTTTGTACAAAGTACAATACATGATGCTCTTATCAGAGCTTGACAAATTCTTTACTTAGCTGCTTGGGACATGTCCAAATGTTGGCTGGGCAAGCACTTTTCCATTCAATTTCACTTGCCTGGAGACATACATGAATAGAATACATAGGAAATATTGTAATTCTGAACCATTTTGTGAAGATGATGTGGACTGTCGGTTAAGTGGTTGAAACTTGGAATTTGTCAGGCATTGGTCTTAATAGTTCTTGATACACGGTCTTGAACGTTCAGGTAAAAGCTAGGACTGACAACAGATCTTAAAATCAGCAAAGAATGAAATGTAGGTAAAGGTCAAATATGGATGCTTGCATTTACGTTGCCATCACTAGAGGCAACTTGGCACCAAGTACCATTTATCAAGTTCTTATAGTTCTTGAGAAATAGACTTGAACATTAGGATGGAAGCTAGGGTTGACACAATGGTTGAGAAATTCAGTGAACCATAAAATGTAAGTCACGGCCAAATATGGATGTTTAAATGTAGGTCATGGCCAAATATGGATGTTTGCACTAAGGCTGTCATACATTGTACCTAGATGCAAGTTTGTACCAAGCATCATTAATGACCTAATTGTTCTTTAGAAATGGACTTGAACATTAGGGTGAAAGCTAGGGTTGACACAATTGTTCACAAAGTCAGTGAATCATGAAGTGTAGGTCAAGGTCAAAGAGGGATGCTTGCATTAAAATAATCATACCTGGATGCAAGTTTGCAGTAAGTTTAATTGGGCCCCGTCAAGCGATTTTGGTACTTATCGCCTATGCGAGCAGCGAAGGTTCAGGCGAGCCTGCGCATCCACGCAGTCTCGCCAGAACCTTCGCTTCTCGCTCATACAAGCAGTGAATCAAGAGGAACCTTCAGACAGAAAGCCATTACCCTGGCCCCTCTGAATGGCTGGGCATCCGCAGTTAAAATTTGTCATGACGGAATGCTCGAAGACACAAATTCGCTTGGCGGGGCTCAATTAAGGAAGCTCGTGTAGTTCTTGAGAATTGTTGGACTTGTGCTTTGTTTTGTTTGATTTGAGGTTTAACGTCCCCATCAACACAATTTATGTCATTTTGGAGACGTTGCTTCCACTTTAGTGGGACTTTTACCCGACACTGAGATGAAATGACATCTCAATCCCTGTCGCCCAATGAAACCAATGGGGTTTAAATGCATGTATGGGCCGACTCGCACCACTTTGCCTGGGCAGGCTTAGACCGAAGCGGTTTACCAGTACTCATGTGTGGTCGGTTTCAGCTCTGCATGGAAGCATCATGCAGCCCAATCTATTTCTCCAAGCCCCGATGGGTGGGGGCAATTGGACTTGAGCATTAGGGTTCAAATGTCAAGGTGATCACAAATGTTGACCGCTTGACATATATACCAAGATACAGATGGATGGAAATTGATGGAAAACCGGACTCCTGTATCACGCCATGCCAAAAGCAAGCATGACAAAAAGCCAGTGCCTGATTTTGACTGAAATACAACTGCTCTCAGTAGATCAAAGGTCACATGGTATAAAACATTGGAACCAACAGAACAGTTGTGTCATAAGCAATGCACATAGCAAATATGTAAGCTGCATGGCATATATTTCAAAAGGTTCGGTCAGTATTAAAGTTTTTGTCACAGACCAAAATAGATGAGCCAAAAAGTTTCAGACACTGAATCTTGAAACCATAGGCATAAGGAGCATATAAACTAATAAGCATTAATACAGTATTTCTTCAACATATAATGCAAAAAAAGTACTTTTAAGAAGCAACTCTCTTGGCTTCAAACAAAAACTCACAATATAATCACATTATCTTTGCAAGCATGTTGGCGCAGCTTATAAGTCCTGTTATAATACATGGTTCAAATTCTCGTGTATTAAGCAGGCTTCTTTTCACTTACAAACGATCAAACAGGAAATGTGTAATGGCTGCAGGATCATATTGCTAAAAATTACTTTGAGTGAATTCCCAAACTGAAGAATTATTCCAAAAAAACTGTTAACATCCACTCAGTGTAGATGTTTTCAAACTACAATTTATCCTGCCTCATTAAACATTCACACTTTCTGGGCTACAATTTATTCTGCCTCTACCATTTTTCACACTTAAACACTGTCTTAATCAACATATAATCTTTCACACAATCTGTATAATTTGCATCTCTAAATAAAGAGATTTTTTTCTAGCTTGAAAACTGAACATGGCTACCGTTTCCTTAACAGCCATTCAAGTGAACAATGGATAGGCATGTTATGAATAAACTTAACCACAATAAGTAACATCCTCATACATCAACAGCATAAACCACAACATTATATTTCAACAAGTTGCACTTCCGTTTCATTCAGTTACTGGTGCATTGTAGGATCAAATATTATGTATCCTGAAAATCTTTGCCATTACAAGAATACTCCATTCACAGTTTCCATTTCCATATTCTTCACACTTTTTCCATTTAATTCACGAGATTTTCAATAAATGAACATACTGTACACAGAAATGTTCCTTTGAGAATGTACCACTAAGAACAACAAAACCGGTGAATTATCAATAGCTAACAACAGAATCACTTGTAGGAATGTATCAACACTTAAATTTATATTTTATTTGTGGCATATCATCAAATCATAAAATGAATAGATCAAATTAGCACATAATACAAGGCCTTTTTCAATGCCCTTACAAGTAGTTAGTTCACCATATTTTAATTCAAACAAATTGTTGAATCCTTTACACTGAAGATAACCCTGTCACCCATCATCATATATCCATAATGATTCCTTTGTATATTAACACACTATCATCTGGCTGCCATGAAAATTTTATCCTTCAAATCATCATGCATCTTTGATTTCTGTTATTAACACCATTAATCACTACCAACTTTTCCTGAGTTACTTTCCTCCCCCATTAAGGTTGCACCACATAATTTTCTCAAAATTTCAATGATTTCATCCTCTGTCTTGTAAACTAGGCCCAATCGAGTTAGAATGCCCTCTGGCTGGCCACTTGTTAGGTCATGTGACCTTTTACATTTATCATAATATTTACAGTCACCCATCACAAAGTGGTGACAAACATGTATAAATTCGCATGTTTCATTACCTCTGGCACATCCTATCTCATTATTATAGAATTTACATATGACAGGTATCACTGCCTTCTGGTCAGTCTGCTTAATTACAGCTGACCCACCCTCATCTTTTGCCATCAAAGCTTTTTCAATAAGAGCCTTTTGTGCTTTCATTTGGAGCGATAATGTAGAGTGACTTCTCATTGCATCTGTTTCATCCGATACAATGACGGCCCCAGAATCATCTTTGTATAAGTTTTCTTGATGTCCAATATATGTGCTTTCAACATCTAACACATTACCGTCACCCAAACCACCTTTAAATTGTTGTCCTTTCAAGTTTTTCGTCATCTGCAACAGTTTTGGGTTAATTCCCCTAGCTATACACAGCTTAATTTCATTCTCTGTCAAAGATTTGTCAGTCAGTTTTTCATGCAACGTTTCTAATTCAATGCGCCTTGTTCTCATAAATGTTCTTATTAAACTCAAGATGTTAAACTCTCCATTTTCATTTGGATCAAGCCCAAATTTCTTCAAAAGAACAAGCGGTTGGCCTTTTGTGATATCATGTGAAAGCTCACAGTCATTTCCCTTGCGACAACTATCCATAGCATAAAAGAAACACAAATGTAATTCGAGGCAGAGGTCATCATCATCAATTTCTGATTCCTTTGCACAGCCTCGTCTTCTGTTAAAAAATTTACATACAGCAGGTACAGTATCAACCATTCTATGATCAGCATTTCTAAAGTATTCAACGATTTCTGAGAGAGTTGAACGATGCAGACTATATTCAGTCATTACTTCAACGTTGTGTACTGTTCTGAGATCATGTCCTAAAGCACATTCAGTCTTGTTACATTCTGTAAGCAAATAAAATGGACAAATGTGTAAAGCATTACATGGACAAACCTCTGTGTTATAGGGCAGTGCCCTGTGTCTTTCACACAGCCTTACTTCAACTTTCAGATTCACGCGAACTGTACTTGTTTGCATCTCTGGGTCCTCTTCTTCTTCACTATCAGACCCAGAATGTTGTCGCAGAATGAAATACTTTGGATATAGAGCCAGAATCCGTCTCAACTCTTCAACGGATGCTAACTGAATGTTTGTCTTTACTCGAACAGCATTTCTCAGTTTATTCAGTGTAACATATGGTAGATCAAGGCCAAGTATTATGTGGATAATTTCGGCAATAAATTCATCTTTGTACGCTTCACTTTCCATGACAAAGTTTGCATATGTCATATGCAAAACACCAGTATGTGGAAACTGCCATAATGTTTTAATATAACCCTGGAGAGATTCATCAAGAGGAATATTTCTCTCTTCAGTCATTATATTTGAACCTGTCTCTTGTTCCTTGTTATCTGTATTACCCTGGCCTATGTAAATAAGCTTATTATTCTCATCTTTCATTAGGCCAAGATTTGTATACACCTGAACTGCACTGTTGCTTACTGCACTCCATTTATCATTGACACCAGAATCCTGCGACTCAACAACCTGGTCTGATAACGGTTTATCTGTGTCAGTGTTCAAATCTTCCTTAGCGTTGTTAGACGATAACCCTGATAAAACTTCTTTAATGAAAGACGTAGCAGTTGCTGAAATAGTGTTATCTTCACTTTCAGACACTGCCTGAAGTTTAATTTCTTTCACAGGAGACTGACTTTCATTTAACTGCATTTCACTGTCTGAAACTTCTTCCAGATCATTTTTTTCCTTTGATGTATTTTCTATTCTCGGGTCCAGGTATCCATCATATTGAAGTTCTTGTGAAGTTTCAGTGACATCCAAATTGACTGCAATGTCAGTTTTCTCTGACTTTGCACCATCATCTAAAGGTTCTTCAGTGTCAGAAACGGCTTCATAATATGTTCCCGAAACTTGAGATTGCGGTCTACTGTTTGTTTCTTTCCAAGTTATGCTTGTATCACTATCAGAAATTTCTTCCAAGTCTGATACTTCTTCATAATTAGAAACATTTTCAACATCTGATATTTTTTCTAAAGGCCTTTCTGATCTTGATATTCTATCAGAATGATACCTATGGTGGTGGTCGTATCTATCTCTTTCATAATCTCGACCTACTGCGTGTCTTTCAAAGCTCGGTGGCCTGTGCCGATATGGATCACTTCTGTGACCTGGGGATATATGGGGAATCCTATCTCTATGGTGACCTTGTGGTCTTTCCCAGTAGCTATCTGGTATAGGGCTTAATGAACTTCTACCACCATGCACACTTTCACTGTTCCGACTGTAACGGTAATCCCTCACATTACCTGTGACAGAATCAATATCTGAAAAGTATTCTTCACGGTATGACATATCAGAAAAATGACTTCTACTTCTTTCCCTGCTTCTACTCCGCACTGAATCCCTAGAATTTGCCTCACTTACAGTCAAAAATGAGCCTACAAAGCTGTTTTCGGAAACAGGGCTTCTGCTACCACTGTTTAGGCGATAGCTACCAGATCTATGTGGCGATATTGATCTGCTTCTGCTCAAACTTCTATCAGATGGTGATCTGCTATAAAGTCGACTGCCGTGAATAGAGCCTGATCTACTTCCACTATGACCGGAATATTGTCTAGACCTCTGACTATCATATCGATCATGTGGCCTATAGCTATGAGATCTATCAGATGGAAAACTACTTCTGTGAGATCTATAGCTATTTCTACTATCACTTCTCTGGCTGTATCTCCTCCTTCGTTTTCTTGTTCCAGAATCTGATTTTCTGTAACTTGATGATGAATGATTTGAAAATGACCTACTCCTTTTTCTTTGAGATTTTTCATTCAGATATTGAGCCGTGCCTCCTAGAAAATAATCTAGCTCTGAAGAATGATACTTATCATTATTCTCTAACCTACTGGATTCTTTCCCAGATATTTCCCTCAGCCGGGGCCCAATTATATTGGCAGAATTTTCAATATTCTGTGTGGCAATAGGTGTTAAGTATGTCAAAGGCTGACTCATGTCAGTACTTCCGGAAGGAACTGGAATAAAAGCTGGAATATATACTTGTTGCGTAATTGGATCAACCACGGGGTTCGCGCCTGCAGGCAAAACTGGAAATGCGTGTGGGGGAGGATGAATTGCTTGATGTGGTAACATGTTTTGAACAACTGGGTTTATGTTAGGGAAGTTTTGTGCCACAGGAGTTGCTATATGTTTAGGATTGCTCACAGATGCAGCTTTTTTATTTGTTGATTTAAAAGGCCTTTTCTTAGCGCCTTCAACATTTGGAGAAATGAGAGTTGTCTGTCTGCTTTTATCTACTACCTTTGTTGACCTGCTTTTAACAACCACCTCCTCGTCATTCAGACACGATTTCAGATTGGGGTTGACAGTTTCCATGATATCATCTTATTTTCCCTTCATGCATTTTCAACCAAATACTGTATGTTATATATAGCAGTATAGCTACTGTCATTCTTGGGTTTCCTTCTTAAAGACACAACTTGCCAGGTTTTTTGTTACATCAGCCAGAGTTAAACCTGGTTCGCCCGCCAGAGTTAAACCTGAAAAATACAGTTGGAACATAATTAAACATGTATGAAGATTAGGGCTGGCTAACAGAGCAGAAATGATAATCGATTATCAGTCCTGCCATTGTGATTGATAATCAATTAGAAATCGCTGAAGATTTGATCATAATTATACCTGTTTGCAACTCATCCAGCAATTTTAGAGAGAGTATTGGGTAGTTTTGTTTTTAACGTCCCCGTCAACACTAGGTCATTTTGGAGATGTGCTTCCAATTTTGTGGGACTTTTTTTCTATTTTGGTGTCTCTGGTGGGAGTTGTGGGTTAAATGTATCGAATCCTGATCATTGCCTGCACTTCTATTTTACCTGACATTGAGATGAAATGACATGTGAAGCCCTGCAGTCCAATGAAACCGAAAGGCTTATATGCACTGGACAGTCTGACTCGCACTGGACAGTCTGACTCACACCGCTTTGCCTGGGCAGGCTTGGTCCTTCTAAGCGGTTTACCAGTACTCGTGTGTGGTCAGTTTCAGCTCTGTATGGAAACACCGTGCAGCCTATTTGTTTCTTCAAGCCCTGATGGACAGGGGCAGTAAAGTAAATCATACTTAGTGAATAATCAATTGTTATCAAATCAGTAACGATAATCATTTCATTGGACTTTACCAATTAATTGATTGCCCCATTAATTGTGCCAGCCTTAATAAAGATCTAGGCCCTGCCAGTCACCTCTATTAACCCTTTTTGTACCAGAATCTTCCTCCTTATTTATAGACGGGAGTTCATTCCAAAATTTAGGGGTGTCAGGTTGTGTTTTCATCAAAATTCATTTGGAAAATTACTTAAACTTTTAGCAAACAGTGGAGGCCCCGATCAGACGCCGAGTCATGTAGCGTCTGATCTGGGCCTGCACTGTTTGCCAAGCTACCCTTTATGGGTTTCTGGTACTGAATGGGTTAACAAAAACATTGTTTGTTCAGACTAGCAGCCTGCTAGTCTGAACAAACAATGATTTTTGTTAATAGAGTTCTACATGTATTATTACGAGCATTTATTATGGCAAATATGCTAATACAGTCAACCCTGTTTATACCGAAATTTATTTCATTTGTTTTAATGCCCTTTCAAGATTATTTCCCTATTTCGAGCCTCAACTTGGAGTCTCAAGTGACCAAAGCCAAGCTTGAGCCCACAATGGTTGACAGACCTAATGATTAAGACAACAATCTTACCCACTTGGCGATGAAGGGCTGTCCGACATTCCTTATGACAATACAAGAGGCCAATAATGGTCCTAAATCGCTCACCTGATCCATACAGTGATACTGTACAAATGAAATGTAAGTTGACAGTGAGCCAAGGAACATTTCTGTGAAATTATTTCAAAACCCATCCAATGGTTAAGGAGAAGAAGTCATTTAAATAAGTCATTTAAATATTTTTCTATCTGTAGCTCTGGTTGTGGTTTTGTTCTCCTGAGCAGAAGTTTAAACAATTTTGTAGAGGGTCATGTAATGAAGATTCCCGTGATTATTTCAAAATCCTTCTACAGGATAAGGAGAAGTTATTTACAGTTTTTCTTTTTCTATTTTGAGCTCTGACAGCCATTTTGTTCATCCTAGCAGAACATTTTAAGCAAATTTGGTAGAGAATCCACACCTTCATGCCCTTGTTTGGGTTGCCAAGATGAAACTTAACTCGCCGCCCAAATAAAAATTCATCAATCTCTATTTCTCCCTGCAACTTCAACTGCTTTATACTTCTCACGTAGTGTTCAAGAAATAATTCCCTCATAAAAGAACCTCAGCATACAGCCGTCGACTTATAGACGGATCCAATGTTTTGACACGAGATCTTGTTTACATTTCACTGCGCATGGGCCAAATACCTCCCCTGTAGAGGTATTCTTTTATCTGGTTGGCAAAACATGACTGTTTCCGTACAGTGACAATGAGAATTTCGAATATTTATTGTGTAATTAAACTCATTTTTTCTCCACAAATTTAACTGATCCTTGTAAGTTTGTGTTTTTGAAGTAATAAATGATATAGAACCACTCTCTTCTGACATTTTATCGCACATTTTGTTGCCTAAAAAGCGTTATAAAACTACCCAACATCATGCCAAAACGCAGTCGATGCGCTTTATTTAACGAATGGAAATAAAATTTAAAGCATGTATATTTTCTATCAAATTTTATACGAGAAAGAAGCAGTTTAATGTCAACAAGAGGGCCATGATGGCCCTGGATCGCTCACCTGATCCACAGGGTAACAAGTGGGCCCATGTGAGAGCCATTATTGGCCCCAGGCTATAATTTGAATTATCTTGGTAGTGATCTAAAAAGTGAAGCTTCATGTACCAAATATCAAAGACCAGAGCCTTCTGGTTTCAGACAAGAAGACTTTTAAAGGTTTTCCTTATATAAGTCTATATAAATCTTGGAGTCCCCGGGGCGGGCCATTTTTGGCCCCAGGGCTATAATTTGAACAATCTTAGTAGAAATCCAAAAGATGAAGCTTCATACCAAATATCAAAGACCTTGGCCTTCTGCTTTCAGACAAAAAGATTTTCAAATGTTTTCATTGCCTTGACTTCTATTTCCTAGGGCTATAATTTGGACAATTTGATAGAGGTCCACTAGATGAAGCATCACCAAATATCAAAGACCTGGGCCTTGCGGTTTCAGAGTAGAAGATTTTTTTAAATTTCCCTTTATAAGTCTATGTAAAACCAAAGGGCCCTGGGGCGAAGGAATTTTTGGCCCAAGGGCTATGATTTGAACAATCTTGGTAGAGGTTCACTAGATGAAGCTACACACCAATATCAAAGACCCAGGCCATGCGGTTTCAGAAAAGATTTTTAAAGATTTTCCCTGTATAAGCCAATGTTAAACCAAAGGGCCTGCAAGTGGGGGCATTTTTTGCACCAGGCTTATAATTTGAACAATCTTGATAGAGGTCCACTAGATGAAGCTTCATACCAAATATCAAAGAACTGGGCCTTGGGGTTTCAGAGAAGAAGATTTTTAAAGATTTTCCCTGTATAAGCCTGTGTAAACCAAAGGGCCCAGGGTGGGGGCAGTTTTGGCCCCTGGGCTATAATATGAACAATCTTGGTGGAGGTCCACTAGACGTAGCTTCATACCAAATATCAAAGACCTGGGCCTTGTGGTTTCAGAGAAGAAGATTTTTAAATATTTTTCCTATATATGCCTATGAAAAACTAAAGGGCCCCGGGGCGGATGCATTTTTGGCCCCAGGGCTATAATTTCAACGATCTTGATAGAGGTTCACTAGATGAAGCTTCACACCAAATATCAAAGACCTCGGCCTTGCGGTTTCAGAGAAGAAGATTTTCCCTATATAAGCCTATGTAAAACCAAAGGGCCCCGGGGCGGGGGCATTTTTGGCCCTAGGGCTATAATTTGAACAATCTTGATAGAGGTCCACTAGATGAAGCTTCACACCAAATATAAAAGAGATACGCCTTGCGGTTTCAGAGAGGAAGATTTTTTAAGATTTTCCCTATATAAGTCTATGTAAAACAAAAGGGCCCTTTAATTTGCTTGCAATTCTGGTAGAGGGTCAACTTAGGAACATTTCTGTGAAATTATTTCGAAATCAGACCAAAAGGCTTGGAGGAGATGTCTTTTAAAGGTTTTTTTCTATTTTTAGCTCTGGTGGCCATTTTGTTCAGCCGAGTGGAACCATTTTAGCAATTTTGGTAGAGTGTCATCCAAGGAACAGTTCTGTGAAATTATTTTGAAATCGCACCAAAGGGCTGGAGAAGATGTTGTTTAAAGGTTTTTCTATTTTTAGCTCTGGTGGCCATTTTGTTCAGTGGAGCGGAACCAGTTTAGCAATTTTGGTAGAGGGTCATCGAAAGGAACATTTCTGTGAAATTATTTTGAAATCAGGCCAAAGGACTAGGAGGAGATGTCGTTTAAATGTTTTTCTATTTTTAGCTCTGGTGGTCATTTTGTTCAGCCGAGCGGAACAATTTTAGTAGAGGGTCAACTTAGGAACATGTCTGTGAAATTGTTTCAAAATCAGGCCAAAGGGCTTGGAGGAGATGTCGTTTAAAGGATTGTTTCTATTTTTAGCTCGGGGGGGGGGGGGGGGGGGGCATTTTGTTCAGCCGAGCGGAACAATTTTAGCAATTTTGGTAGAGGGTCATCCAAGGAACATTTCTGTGAAATTATTTTGAAATCAAGTCAAAGGGCTAGGAGGAGATGTCGTTTAAAGGTTTTCTATTTTTAGCTCTGGTGGCCATTTTGTTCAGCAGAGCAGAACCATTTTAGCAATTTTGGTAGAGGGTCATCCAAGGAACATTTCTTTGAAATTATTCTGAAATCGGGCCAAAGGGCTAGGAGGAGATGTCGTTTAAAGGTTTACATACTTTTAGCTCTGACGGCCATTTTGTTCAGCCGAGCAGAACAATTTTAGCAATTTTAGTAGAGGGTCAACTTAGGAACATTTCTGTGAAATTATTTCAAAATCAGGGCAAAGGGCTTGGAGATGTCGTTTAAAGGTTTTTTTTTCTATTTTTAGCTCTGGTGGCCATTTTGTTCAGCGGAGCGGAACCATTTTAGCAATTTTGGTAGAGGGTCATCCAAGGAACATTTCTGTGAAATTATTTTGAAATTGGGCCAAAGGGCTAGGAGGAGATGTCCTTTAAAGGTTTTTCTATTTTTAGCTCTGGCGGCCATTATGTTCAGCGGAGCGGAACCATTTTAGCAATTTTGGTAGAGGGTCATCCAAGGAACATTTCTGTGAAATTATTTTGAAATCGGGCCAAAGGGCTAGGAGGAGATGTCGTTTAAAGGTTTTTCTATTTTTAGCTGTGGCGGCCATTTTGTTCAGACCAGCGGAACAATTTATGCAATTTTAGTAGAGGGTCAACTTAGGAACATTTCTATTAAATTATTTCAAAATCAGGCCATAGGGCTTGGATGAGATGTTGTTTAAAGGTTTTTTCTATTTTTAGCTCTGGCGGCCATTTTGTTCAGCGGAGCGGAACCACTTTAGCAATTTTGGTAGAGGGTTATCCAAGGAACATTTCTGTGAAATTATTTTGAAATCGGATCAAAGGGCTAGGAGGAGATGTCGTTTAAAGGTTTTTCTATTTTTAGCTCTGGCGGCCATTTTGTTCAGTGGAGCGGAACCATTTTAGCAATTTTGGTAGAGGGTCACCCAAGGAACATTTCTGTGAAATTACTTTGAAATCGGGCCAAAGGGCTAGGAGATGTCGTTTAAATGTTTTTCTATTTTTAGCTCTGGCGGCCATTTTGTTCAGCAGAGCGGAACCATTTTAGCAATTTTGGTAGAGGGTCACCCAAGGAACATTTCTGTGAAAGTATTTTGAAATCGGACCAAAGGGCTAGGAGGAGATGTCATTTAAGTGAATTGTTGACGACGCACGACGGACGCCGGACAAAGGGCGATCACAATAGCTCACCTTGAGCACTACGTGCTCAGGTGAGCTAAAAATGATTTGTGACAAACAGTTTTGACAGAAAGACGATTTATGAATAGTTATTACAGAAAATAATTCGTGCTACATCAACGGTAGAGTAAGGAACCGGAAGTTTTTTTGCCCACCAGATAAAACGAGGCTAATGACCTTTGGCCTTGTGTGACGTAGACTTTGGATGGGTCTATAGGCCATGTCACTGCATTTTGAACACTGCAATAACGTACACTTATCAAGGTAAGATTTCACAAATACCATTATGTCCTGTATTGTCAGATTTAAGCTTTCAAAGTAGAAGTAAAACAAAGATCAGGAATCGATACAATTAGCTTACTCCACCCATCAAAGGCACCAAAGGGAAAGAAACACAAACATTAAGCGACCAGACCATAATGGAAACCTAAACAAAGGAAGGCCATAAGGACAGGTACTTTCCCACAAAATGGCCATATGGCCATCCAAAATAAAAAGACACAAGTGATACACACAGTAAGTAACAAACAACAACAAAAATAAATCCCCACAGAAGAACCGCCTTGGAACGATCAGTGGAAAGAAAGAAATAGTCCTAGTGGCCTTTCTGTGGTCCCTGTTATTCTGACATCTAAATACCCACCCGCCTTGCAAGTTTGAGCTTGATTTTAATGTCATAAGACCTCCGCATCTGTTGCCATTTACAACACGTTCAGATGTCAGTTTGACAGGTAAAAGCCAATTCTGCTGCATCCATTATGACACGATTTCATCACTGCTACCAAACAGATGGAAAAATTCCACGGATTTTCAAAATCTTTAATTCCAATGTTACTTGGATGGGGAATTCGCTCACGATAATTTCTGCCACTTCTGCTATTTTCCGACATTTTCACTACAAGTTTAAAGAATCGACTGAGGAGGAAGACCATAAAAACCATGCTTTTACTCGTCTAACATGGAAACAAGAAGTTCCAGAAACATGCTGTCAAAAGGTCATATTCATATTTAACAAGAGGGCCCAGAGGGCCCTGGTTCGCTCACCTGATCCAATGTATAACAAGTGGGCCCCGGGCAGGGTCAATTTTGGCCCCAGGGCTATAATTTGAACAATCTTGGTAGAGGTCCACAAGATGAAGCTTCATATCGAATATGAAAGACCTGGGCTTTCTGGTTTCAGAGCAGAAGATTTTAAAGGTTTACCCTGCATATAGAAGTCTATGTAAAACAAGATTTTCCCTATACAAAGCTATGTTAAACCAAAGGGCCCCGGAGCGGGGGCATTTTTGGCCCCAGGGCTATAATTTGAACAATCTTGGTAGAGGTCCACAAGATGAAGCTTCATACCAAATATCAAAGTCCTGCATGGGGCCTTGCAGTTTCAGAGAAGGAAGATTTTTCAAGATTTTCCCTATATAAGCCTATGTAAAACAAAAGGGCCCCCGTGCGGGGGCATTTTTAGATCCAGCACTATAATTTGAACAATTTAGAAGTCTATGTAAAACAAGATTTTCCCTATACAAAGCTATGTTAAACCAAAGGGCCCCGGTGCGGAGGCATTTTTGGCCCCAGCACTATAATTTGAACAATCTTTGTAGGGGTCCACTAGATGAAGCTTCATACCAAATATCAAAGACCTGGGCCTTGTGGTTTCAGAGAAGAAGATTTTTCAAGATTTTCCCTATATAAGCCCATGTAAAACCAAAGGGCCCCCGTGCGGGGGCATTTTTAGATCCAGCACTATAATTTGAACAATCTTGGTAGGGGTCCACTAGATAAACCTTCATACCAAATATCAAAGACCTGGGCCTTGCAGTTTCAGAGAAGAAGGTTTTTCAAGATTTTCCCTATATAAGCCCATGTAAAACCAAAGGGCCCCCGTGCGGGGGCATTTTTGGCCCCAGCACTATAATTTGAACAATCTTGGTAGGGGTCCACTAGATGAAGCTTCATACCAAATATCAAAGACCTGGGCCTTGCGGTTTCAGAGAAGAAGATTTTTCAAGATTTTCCCTATATAAGCCCATGTAAAACCAAAGGGCCCCCATGCGGGGGCATTTTTAGATCCAGCACTATAATTTGAACAATCTTGGTAGGGGTCCACTAGATGAAGCTTCATACCAAATATCGAAGACCTGGGGCTTGCGGTTTCAGAGAAGAAGATTTTTAAAGATGTTCCCTATATAAGCCCATGTAAAACCAAAGGGCCCCCGTGCGAGGCATTTTTAGATCCAGCACTATAATTTGAACAATCTTGGTAGGGGTCCACTAGATGAAGCTTCATACCAAATATCGAAGACCTGGGCCTTGCAGTTTCAGAAAAGAAGATTTTTAAAGATTTTCCCTATATAAGCCCATGTAAAACCAAAGGGCCCTCATGCGGGGGCATTTTTGGCCCCAGCACTATAATTTGAACAATCTTGGTAGGGGTCCACTAGATGAAGCTTCATACCAAATATCAAAGACCTGGGCCTTGCGGTTTCAGAGAAGAAGATTTTTCAAGATTTTCCCTATATAAGCCCATGTAAAACCAAAGGGCCCCCGTGCGGGGGCATTTTTAGCTCCAGCACTATAATTTGAACAATCTTGGTAGGGGTCCACTAGATGAAGCTTCATACCAAATATCAAAGACCTGGGCCTTGCGGTTTCAGAGAAGAAGATTTTTTAAGATTTTCCCTATATAAGCCCATGTAAAACCAAAGGGCCCCTGTGCGGGGGCATTTTTGGCCCCAGCACTATAATTTGGACAATCTTGGTAGGGGTCCACTAGATGAAGCTTCATACCAAATATCAAAGACCTGGGCCTTGCGGTTCCAGAGAAGAAGATTTTTCAAGATTTTCCCTATATAAGCCCATGTAAAACCAAAGGGCCCCTGTGCGGGGGCATTTTTAGCTCCAGCACTATAATTTGAACAATCTTGGTAGGGGTCCACTAGATGAAGCTTCATACCAAATATCAAAGACCTGGGCCTTGCGGTTTCTGAGAAGAAGGTTTTTAAAGATTTTCCCTATATAAGCCCATGTAAAACCAAAGGGCCCCCATGCGGGGGCATTTTTGGCCCCAGCACTATAATTTGAACAATCTTGGTAGGGGTCCACTAGATGAAGCTTCATACCAAATATCAAAGACCTGGGCCTTGCGGTTTCAGAGAAGAAGATTTTTTAAGTTTGTGGTGAAAAAAATCTATTTTTGGCTACTGTGACCTATATGTGCAACGGACCTGAACCATTTGAACAACTTTGAAAGGGGACCACCTAAGGATCATTCCTGTGAAGTTTGGTCAAAATCCGATCAGTGGTTTAGGAGGAGATGTCGTTTGAAGAAAAGTTTACGGACGCACGCACGCACGCACGACGGACAAAAAGTGATCCCAAAAGCTCACCTTGTCACTACGTGACAGGTGAGCTAAAAACTGTTTATGTTTAGCCTTCGCCTGCTTCTTTTGATATTAGAACACCGACCTTATTATAAGGGTCACTATCGGGACATTTTACCTGACTTAGAATACAATAGAAGAAATATCCGTCGGTATAATAGTCCTGTTATTTGTGCCAGAAAACATGAAAATGAAGTAGATAAACATTTTTTTTTTCTATTTTTCTTACTTAAAGAATGATCCCCCAAAATATACCAAGCCCCACTTTCTGAAAGAAACCCTTTTCCTAGGGAAAACTTCCCCTTGCAGGGATTTAAGTTTGTAGTATTATCAGCAGCTTCGATGGTTTGCTCTCGCTATATATATACATGTACTCCTGTTATTTGTGCCGGCACAGATAACAGGACTACTATAATACAGACGATCTTTTTTCACAGGTATCTTATAACACTAAAGCTACAAGAAAGTTTCATTTTCGCATCAGCTTTGTTCCGTGCCAAATAGTCTCATTATTCATGCTGGCACAGATAACAGGAGTGTATATATGTATACAGACACAGAAAATACAGCCCCGAAAAAAAAAAGGCTTATAAGTAACTAAGTATATTGCCATGCAAGGGAATGTTTTCCCGGGAAAAGGGTTTCTATGGGGGATTTTTACTCAGAAAACGGGACTTGGTATATTTTGGGGGAAAAGATTTACTAAATTTGCGTTACTTTTTCATATCTGGCACAAATAACAGGACTATAATATCAACATTTTTTTCTCATTTAGTTCTTTAAATGATGTTTGGCTAGTAGCTCAGAAACGATAACAAATCATTGCTCATTAATGCTGTTGAGGCAGAGCAGTCTGTGGTAATTAATGGTGTTAAAAATCAGCACTAATTCTGGATCTGTTAAATGTTTCACCTGTCTGAAAACAATGTCTGGTATTAGGATGTTGAACCCTATTTGAAACTGTGCATCATTTCATCGATGTGTCGATCATGGCAACAAAAGGATGCATAAGCAAAAACCGCCAGATCTATGAACAAGAGGACCAAGCTAGCTTGGTCCTGTATCGCTCACCTGAGCTAACAGGTTCAAAGTTTCAGGAAGTGCCAACCTTTACTGAAGGCTTTATGGGAGGACATGGTGATGACAGGGTAAGCATTTTCTGCAAATCAAGTAGAATGTAACTCTATGATAAACAGGCTGACCTCATCGGTTTTCAAACCCATTCAAGCTTTTATTCCTGACTTGCTAAGAAGATCCAATTGAAACTGAAGTGGCTATGGTGATGACAAGTTCAAAAACAAGAGTTTTCAAACTCCTCCAAGCTTTCTGCCTGACTTCCTTGTTTGTAAGTTTCATGAAGATCCGTTCAAAACTGAAGGGGCAGCAGTGATGACAATGTTGAAAATAGGCATTTTCAGCAATCAAAGGCACGCACTCTATGATAAATGTGCCGACTTGGCCGGTATTCGAAGTCACCTGAGGTTTTATTCCCAGCCACCTTAAATGTAAGTTTCAGAAAGATCCGATCAAAACTGAAGGGGCTACGGTGATTACAAGGTGATAATTTGGCATTTTCAGGAATCAAAGGGTTGTTACTCTATGAAAAATGGGCCAACTTGGCTGGTTTTCGAACTCATCCGAGGTTTAATCCCAAGCAATCTTACAACACATTCGTTTCAGAAAGATCCGATCATAACTTAAGAGACTACGGTGATGACAAGGTCAAAAATTGACATTTTCAGCAATCAAAGAGACGTAACTCTATGAACAAGAGGGCCCAGAGGGCCCTGGTTCGCTCACCTGATCTAATGTATAACAAGTGGGCCCCGGGCAGGGTCAATTTTGGCCCCAGGGCTATATTTTGAACAACCTTGGTAGAGGTCCACAAGATGAAGCTTCATATCGAATATGAAAGACCTGGGCTTTCTGGTTTCAGAGAAGAAGATTTTAAAGGTTTACCCTGCATAAAGAAGTCTATGTAAAACAAGATTTTCCCTATATAAGTCTAGGTTAAACCAAAGGGCCCCTGAGCAGGGGCATTTTTGGCCCCAGGGCTATAATTTGAACAATCTTGGCAGGGGTCCACCAGCTGAAGCTTCATAACAAATATCAAAGACCTAAGCCTTGTGTTTCAGAGAAGATGATTTTTAAAGATTTTCCTGTAAAACCAAAGGGCCACATGGCGGGGGCATTTTTGGTCTCAGGGCTATAATTTGAACAATCTTTATAGAGGTCCACTAGCTGAAGCTTCATAACAAATATCAAAGACCTAAGCCTTGTGGTTTCAAAGAAGAAGATTTTTCATGATTTTCCCTATATACGTCTATGTAAAACCAAAGGGCCCAGGAGCGGGGGCATTTTTGGCCCCAGGGCTATAACTTGAACAATCTTGGTAGAGGTCCACAAGATGAAGCTTCATACCAAATATCAAAGACCTGGGCCTTGTAGTTTCAGAGAAGAAGATTTTTCAAGATTTTCCCCATATAAAAAGTAGAAGTAAAACAAAGATCAGGAATTGATACAATTAACTTACTCCATCCATAAAAGACACCAAAGGGAAAGAAATACAAACATTAAGCGACCAGACCATAATGGAAACCTAAACAAAGGAAGGCCATATGGACAGTTACTTTCCCACAAAATGGCCATATGGCCATCCAAAATTAAAAGACACAAGTGATACACACAGTAAGTAACAAACAACAACATAAATAAATCGCCACAAAGACCTGGGCCTTGCGGTTTCAGAGAAGAAGATTTTTAAAGATTTTCCCTATATAAGCCCATGTAAAACCAAAGGGCCCCCGTGTGGGGGGCATTTTTAGCTCCAGCACTATAATTTGAACAATCTTGGTAGGGGTCCACTAGATGAAGCTTCATACCAAATATCAAAGACCTGGGCCTTGCGGTTTCAGAGAGGTAGATTTTTAAAGATTTTCCCCATATAAGCCTATGTAAAACAAAAGGGCCCTGGTGCGGAGGCATTTTTGGCCCCAGCACTATAATTTGAACAATCTTGGTAGGGATCCACTAGATGAAGCTTCATACCAAATATCAAAGACCTGGGCCTTGCAGTTTCAGAGAAGAAGATTTTTCAAGATTTTCCCTATATATGCCCATGTAAAACCAAAGAGCCCCCGTGCGGGGGCATTTTTAGATCCAGCACTATAATTTGAACAATCTTGGTAGGGGTCCACTAGATGAAGCTTCATACCAAATATCAAAGACCTGGGCCTTGCGGTTTCAGAAAAGAAGATTTTTAAAGATTTTCCCTATATAAGCCCATGTAAAACCCAAGGGCCCCCGTGTGGGGGCATTTTTGGCCCCAGCACTATAATTTGAACAATCTTGGTAGGGGTCCACTAGAGGAAGCTTCATACCAAATATCAAAGACCTGGGCCTTGCGGTTTCAGAGAAGAAGATTTTTAAAGATTTTCCCTATATAAGCCCATGTAAAACCAAAGGGCCCCCGTGCGGGGGCATTTTTGGCCCCAGCACTATAATTTGAACAATCTTGGTAGGGGTCCACTAGATGAAGCTTCACACCAAATATCAAAGACCTGGGCCTTGCGGTTTCAGAGAAGAAGATTTTTAAAGATTTTCCCCATATAAGCCCATGTAAAACCAAATGGCCCCCGTGCGGGGGCATTTTTGGCCCCAGCACTATAATTTGAACAATCTTGGTAGGGGTCCACTAGATAAAGCTTCATACCAAATATCAAAGACCTTGGCCTTGCGGTTTCAGAGAAGAAGATTTTTTAAGTTTGCGGTGAAAAAAATCTATTTTTGGCTACTGTGACCTATATGTGCAACGGACCGGAACCATTTGAACAACTTTGAAAGGGGACCACCTAAGGATCATTCCTGTGAAGTTTGGTCAAAATACAATCAGTGGTTTAGGAGGAGATGTCGTTTGAAGAAAAGTTTACGGACGCACGCACGGACGCACGCACGCACGGACGCACGACGGACGACGGACAAAAAGTGATCCCAAAAGCTCACCTTGTCACTACGTGACAGGTGAGCTAAAAATGGCCAGAAATTCAAGACATTATTGGACCAGCAAGTAAATGGCCAATTTTGATCAGAAAATTGTTTTGGCGACATAATATCAAGCATTTTGAATGTCTGTTCGTGACAGCGTTTGTGTATGTAAATGGACTAAACCCTGTGATTTTTTCGGAGTGGGCTCGACTGAATTCTCTATGAAGAGATAAAACTGGGTATAAACATTTCGAAGATTTATTCAAACTTTTTGATGACAGAAAATATAAACTTTATGCTTATCATGTGGGAAACAACAGGCATGAATGGCTGGACGGGACGGTGAGACAATACCCCAGCAAGCATGTGTATATGGGGCCAATATGGGCAGATTCTGGCCGTTTAGCCCATATGGGTCCTACATGGGTCCCATATAGGATTGTTTGCCCATATGAGACTCATATGGGTCCCGTTTATGCAACATTCGATACCTGAGATGAAATTGCAATAATTTAAGATACCTTACAATTTCAAGATACATAAAAAGGCCTCAAATGGCTCCTATGTGGTACAGATAATAATTGGACCAAATTATTCCCATGATATCTGCTTTCTACTATATGGGCCCCATATGGGCTCGATGTGGGTAATAAGGGAAACAACTGTGCCATTAGTTAAGCTTAATATAAAAAAGTAAATTCCCTGATATAAATGCAGATACTGACGACAATAATAAAATAAGATAAATGGTTTTATACATCACAAAATGAAAATATCTATTAACTTCCATTGAGATATTTGCATGACATGGGCATTGTTTTAGGTCATGTTTTTTATTAGAACTCGTTTTTTTCCCAGTTACTTTGAAAATTGTGGGCGATATATAATCACGCAAGAATTTACCAATTCTAATTATTAAAAAAAAATGCCTTAGTCTTTAAGGCATCTCAACTGTATACATGTGCAATAAGTTGCACATGTGGGTCTCTCTCTGTGGGAACCTAACCGGCCCACCAAATGGGCTGAAACAATGAAGACTTGTAAATATTTGTATAAACCTTTTCAGGCTTTTCTCTTGATTATAAATATGAGATTGCCCAAGCAATAGGACAATGCCACATCGTATCGCTGTCGACCCGACGTTGGCCCGATATCCTTTGCTGGCTGGAATATCTATGGATTACTACGGAATAAATAGAATGTTTAGAAAGTGAAAGAATAAATAGAATGTTTAGAAAAAGAAAGAAAAAATAAACACACACGCACAATATAAAAACGAAATCGATAACGGAATAAAGAAGATACAATTAATCTATAAATAACTGTTTTAACTATGCATTTCCGGGGCCCATGTTTATACTACAAAAAAATCGGTAAAAAAAAACAGGTCGGAAAAATATCAGAAAATTATCAGAGCCGCGGCTTAAAAAATAGGATATTGCCAGTAATTATACCATCATTAAAATTTTGGATCGAAATTGCTATGGGCCGACTACGGTACTGGTAATTACCAAAACGAACCAAAATACCGGAACGGATGTCTGTGTTGAATCGTAATGCATTGAATTTAATGATTTAATTAATGTTCTTGCATAAATATATTATACAAACATATCTAGACAGTATAAAAATTGGCATCGAGAAGGAATTAAATAAGGCCAGAAAAAAAAATACCTGTGTTTCAGGTGACTCTTGAAAAAATTATAGGGTCGGTAGGTAGGAAAAAAGTTTCTTTTTATTTTTTTCTTTCTAAAATGAATTTTATTTAATGCAACAATTTAAAAGAAAGCCAGCTATGTTCTTCTATGTTATAAATATAGATATATCAACTGTTTCAACATCAGAGACTGTCAGTGTCAGGTAAAGGTCCTACAAAATTGGAAGCCACATCTCTAAAATGACCTAAATAGTGTTGACGGGGACGTTAAATCTCAAAACCAACAAACAAATCAGAGACTGTCTTCAAACCTAAGCAAAAATCCATAGGTGTGAACTCGTTATCATAAACCAATGAAGGAAGGAAAGTAAAATGGTTGACAGGTAGCTAAGGGAAGCAACTACGCATAACTGGCATTTTCTACAGTTTAATACATGTGCGTCGGCATACATTTGATATCTCCCGATTCCATCCGGATAACACAATTTCGAACCCTATCTCCCGTTCTTCCGCCCGACGGCCCAATCTCCTGACGAAGACAAGTTTCCTTCAGAAATATTTCGCCGCCCGACCATTCTAGTATTTATCGCAGTAAAATACCTATGCTGACGCGTGTAAACATTATCGGATTAATAAGGTTATTAACTCTGCAGGTGTTATTGGATAATTGGTGCTTTTAAATAAGAGAATAAATAGATTAAAAAACAGGCTATTGCTAATCAAGAGTGATATAGGAAGAGACAGAATAGCCTGTGCATCCATAATGTTTGACCAGAGATTTATTTTGCTGCACTGGACATTTATGGAAAAATATAATAACAATCATAAAAAAAAACGAAAGTCATCATCAACTTATTTTCTTATGCAAATCGAGTGAAACTTTTGCCTCATTAATGTTTATGAACTCATTATCATAAACCAATGAAAATTTGCGCGTGCTTATTATGTTCCGGGGCACATTCCGGGGAATATACATGTATCCATTGAAAACGCATGGGAATTAATCCAATTATGATAAAAACCTTTAGGCTTGAATTATAACTGTTCTTCACGATCTTTTGGTTTCTTCTACCGATGTTTATTATTATTTATTTGGAATCACGCTCCCACTCATCACTTCACGGACCCATAGTTACGCAACAGGTATACACTTGTACTTACCGCACATGATTTTCCCTCCGTTTTTTGCCGAAAATTTCAAGGATGTCCGAGATCTCGGCCATAAGACGGGTGTAAAAATTAGGGGGTATTCTGGCGGTAAATGTGTGTGTGAATTCGGGTTTAACGTAGCTTTCAACAATTTTTCAGTCATATCACGACGGTGTCTGGTTGCGACAGGGAGCTCAATGCTTACGTTTATAGTGCTGCCTCACTGAAGTATCATGTCCCAGACACATTACACGATACCACACCCAGTCACATTATCCTGACACTGGATCGACAAGTCTTAGCTCTACCCCGTAAATCTGAGTGCCAAGCGAGGAGCAGCTAGTACCATTTTTAACGACTTTGGTATGTCGCGGCCCGGGATCGAACCCGAGACCTCCCGTTCCCCGGAGCGGACACTCTACCAACTGAGCTATCAGGGCCGGTATTCTGGCGGTAAAAAAAAACCCGTCTTATAGCCGGATCATTACGGTGATACTACATAGTTTAGTCTGATGACATTTACAAAATCGGCATCTTGGCCACTTGAAAAGCAAACTGTTTCCTTCAAAAACTTGTCAGAGCACTCTTGACTTTCGTTTTGTAGCATTTCTAAACCATTTCACAACTTTTTATCAAAAGATATGTACCTTTATTGGTTAAATACTTTTCCTACTTTCATTTTCAACTCGCTCAATGTAGCTGAAATGGAACAAAATGGCGGGAAATAAAGCGACTGGCGGGAAATTGGAAAAAAATCGTAAAAGAAAGATTCAGGGTCGGCAGCTTCTGGGGAGGGTCGGTCGGGTCACCTGAAACACAGGTATTTTTCTTTCTGTTAAACAAATAAACGCATCCATTAAAATCCTTAATTCACGATTTCGACACATACATAAAGTTTATGCAATTTTAAATGAAATACAAGAAACTGTAAAAGTAAATTTATTTCGTTTTCAATTTAATGTATTAAATCTCATATAAAAGGAAACAACAAGCAGAGTCTAAATTGAGCGAGAATTAACCATATTTAGTCACAAATGATTCTTTCTTGTCATATGTGTAGAATAAATAAATAAATGAACATGCGCATGACAAAACCTGCGACCTGTGCGACCACCATATGCGCAGTCTGCTCAGATTTATTTTCTATTCACAGGAGCCTTCTTAGGCCTCCGGGTTACACAGAGACTGGTCAGACTGACTGTACAGGTTGATCTGAGTCTTCGCTGGTTGTGTAAATCTTGAGGTAAGTTTTGTCATGCGCAGACTCAAATAAAATAAATAAATAAATGTATCATAGAAAGGTTAAAAGCAGTTGAAGCACTAACAGGTCCTTGATTGCTACTTAATTTTAATCCAATTAACCGATTAGTAATATGATGACAGGTAAGTCATTAATACCACATCCCGCGGCTCAATTTTAAAGGATCGTATTAGATTCAATACACAAACTATTATTGGCTGAAATAATGTATACTCTTCATAAATGATAATCCTACCTATTCAAATCCAAATTGGGGTTTAAATGGGTATATACGAGGACTGTTCAAATATGAATGCAACTAAGCACATAAAAATGATTCCGTGATAGATTTCGATGAAAAATTTATTTTGTCCCCTCAAAGTATTCCCCTTTAACAGATATACAAACTTTCAGTCTTCTAATCCAATCATTGAATGCATTTTGGTAGTCTTTTCGAGGTATACTATGAAGGCACTGGAATATGATCAAGAATATGTTGTCCAGGAATTTCTGTTACATCCTTAAATGGCTTGGTGTCCAAAATCTGCTGAGGTGCAGATGAATGATTCTTCCTACTAAGCTACTTTTAGGTGTGACAGCTGTCATTTTTGAACAGATAGGACAGTCTTTAAACACTAATAGTTTATATCAAGTCCCTTATTGCTTGGTATCATTCTTAAATCAGCTAGTAGTTTACGCTCCTTTCTGAGTCAGAATTCTATGGGTTTTAATTGATGCTAGAGTGAAAATGAAGATCCATTTAAAAGCAGACAAAAATTTTGTAACCAAATGGATAAAACAATGTTTACTGTTCTTCTACTGCAATAAAGTTACAAAAAAACGGTTTCTTTGTAAATGTGTAAGGTAACATTGGACACCAGTGTCCAAGTTACTTCATGTCACAACTGACTTTTCCCCTTTTAAATTTTTTATGCAATGATTATTGTCTCTTTCATTTCAGTATTTGAAAGAAAATCATGTGAAACAAATTTCAGCATATTATATGTGTATCATTTGCACTAGAGTTTGCTGATTTTAATAATTGTTCAGTAATTAATGATGTAATATTGGACACTAGTGTCCTGTTACATCTAACTTCTTTTCATTGATTGGAATGGTAATACATGTTTTTTTTTTCACATGTTTGCAATGTAATCGAAACTGATATTTACACAAATGAATACACTGCTGTAGTCAACTATTATAATGTATATTCCTTGATTTAATATGTCTTAAAATACAAGAAACAAACCATTATAGGATGTAACAATGGACACCATCTGTCCAGTTACATCTGGTTTAATTTTTGATTTATAATGATGTAGCAGCAGCTTAACCTAATCCCTGCCATACATGATTTTCTCCTTATATTGCTTGCTAATCTTCAGTTTTGTAGTTAGCATGCTACAATTAACCAGTCAGCTTAAATCATTAACTGTCTGTAGGATGTAACTTTGACACTACTCCAATTCTGATAGGTTCACTATAAAATGTTTGTCAAACAATTTACCAGCAGTTCTATGCATATATATTTTACAATCAAAAAAACCTTGCATGTGTTTTTATCTAAAAAACACATATACATAAGAGTAGCCCAGTGACAACCACATAAAAAGCAGTTTCACTGCCTGTTTTGTTGGGTTTTTTAAGATTTTTGAAGATGTAACATCTTCAGAGGTAACGGTGTCCAATATTTAACCTTGACCTGTCACTTATGATCATCACATGTTCTGGAATGTTTTCACCCATGCTAAAAGTGACCTAGATGATGATGCAGCAAGTGATGTTTGATTGCAACAGTCCATGATAAGAAATTTACAGGGACTGAAAAATGAAATATCCTGTGATGTAACAAAATGGACACGAATTGGCAGTGTGAGTACTTCGTACAAATTTTTTTAATTACATTTTCTTTTCAGTTAATTATACTTAAGTCCGAAATCAAATAAAATCAACAGCCTTACTATATACGAATTTTGTAAAATGACAGGGGATCTCCTGTCTCTGAATTCAGCCTTGTCTAGGATGTAACAAAAATGGACACGAAAAGTTACATCACGAAGTCACGAAATAAAATTTAATTTTTAACCCAAAGAACCTGTATTTAGAAGCTCAAGAGCTACTAAATTATTTTCTTGTGGGCCTTTGTCAGTCATCAAGACAATTTGTACTTTGGAATATCAATGAAGATGCTTGATATTTAATTTCAAAATTAACCAGTGAAAAAAAAATAATGCTTTGTGTCCAGAAAAATGGCAGATTTTAACAGTTTTCTCCTTGAAGTTGTTTGTACTACCAAGCTTATTATACTTTAAATTATGCCCACTAGGCCATTCTTTAATTGGCCATCAGCAGTCTGAAGATAGGACTTTGAATAAAGTGTGGAAATGAAATTGACCGTGATGTAACCAATATTCCTGGATAGTGAATTCTTGATCATATTGCAGAACCGAGGTGTTTAAGCTGTACAAATTTTCAACCAGAAAGGTATTTTTTCAGCCGTGGGAACAAAAAAACGTCACACGGGGCAAGGTCAGGGGAATACTGGGGGTGAGGGAGTTCAACAACCTTTTCCAGCTTCAGATAGTCATGTAGCAATCTGACATTGGCCAAACTAGTTGCAGGTCTTCGTTCTTTGAAATATTTCTTCAAATTTCGAAGAACTTTATTCTTGTAAACTTTGCATTTACAGATTTGCCTTTAGGCACAGCAACCTGAATAGCAGGGCCCTGATTTGAAAAGATTATGGCATACATTACCTACTTGAGGCTCATGGTCCGCTTTGCAATGCATGGTCTTTTGCAATACTTTGTTGCCCATATTTTGTTCTGAATCTTTCGTTTTGGCTCAAAAGTGAACCCATGTCTCGTCACCTGTGGCGACATTAGCGAAAGACCGTGCATTATTATTTAGAAACTTTTTAAGCAACTTCTAGGCGCACTGAATGCGTGTCTTTTTATGCTCATCTGTCAACAGATGGGGAATCCATCTAGCACAGATCTTTCATTTTCAAATCCCGTTTCAGAATTGTATGAGCTGCTCCTAATGAGATGCCAACCATACTAGCTATTTGCCTAGTGGTGTATCGTGCATCAGTAGCAACTATTTCTTTCACTCTAGCAACCATCTTGGCAGATGTTGCTCTTTTCGGCCGATGATCATGTGGTGCATCTTCTGTTGAGGCTAGCACACAGCTGAATTTCTTACACCAACGAAGAACTGTCGGAAAAGACATTTCATTACGCCCATAAACCGAACATATTACATCAAAAATGTCTTTGCACCGTATACCAAGAATACAACGATTCTTAATATAGGACCGTATTTCAACGGCGTACTCTGACCTTCTTCTAACCATGTGTTGTATTAGTATACCAGAGTAGACAGTGTTTATCAAACGATATACATGGCTAAAGTGCACGGATTTTAACAGGTTTGGTATCCATGTATAGGTAAAATGTTTTTCTACGCTGTGATATTTATTTCCAGGTGATTTTCGCATTAGTGCATGAGAAAACGTTCTACTTGCATTCATATTTGAACAGTCCTCGTAACTCACAGACATGCTAACTGTTGATTCTGATGTGATTGTAAAGTGATGTCTTTGTGTTTGTTTGGTTTGAGGTTTAACGTCCCTGTAAACATTGTATAGATCATTAAGAGACGTTTCTTCCAATATTGTGGGACTGAGATGAAATGACATCTCAAGCTCTGTTGCCCAATAAAACCATTTAGGGTTTATAGGCATGGCTGGACCGACTCGTGCCGCTTTGCCCGGGCAGGCTTAGATCCTCTAAGTAGTTTACCAGTACTCATGTGCGGTCGGTTTCAGCTCTGAGTGGAAGCATCATGCAGCCCATCTATTTCTCCAAGGCCAGATGGGCCGAGGCAGCGAAAGTGATGTCATTCATCACGAAAACATGTCTTCATAATTTTGACCCCCTTCAATCCCACTTTTATATAGGAAATTCGGGGTTCCAGGAGGATACTATCTTATCCTTATTTCTGCTCAAAACATAGTTTGTGGGTACTCGTTAGAACCGCCTCGCCAAGTCAGTTCTAAAGAGTTCTCACTAAGTTTGGAGCAGAAATATGGAAAATATCAGAATTTCTTTCATTTTTCCAATATTTTTTGTATAGGCATGTTTTTGTGATGTCAACTAATTTATGTGATAAAGTTAGCAGGGTGTCAAGTGATATTAGGAGTCAAAAATATAGGTAAGGTCCAGAAATATAGGTATCTAGCGGCCAGAAATATAGGATATTATAGGTTGCCTAAACTGAAGAAAACAAGCCAGATTTGTATTTTTCCACCACCACCTACCAGCTCTCTCTTTTATTAATAATACAACATATAGAAATAGATAAGATGGTCAGCTGGTTATAATTAAGGAAAAAATCTTTAATAAATCTCCATAAAAATCAGTCCTTAGTAGATAATTCTAATGCCCTCAATGTATGTTTTATGCAGAACTGAGTGATCTACTAAAATATCAGTCAAACAGAGTCAAACATGGGACATTCTTCCCTTTAAACAAGAGGGCCTTGAAAGCCATGGATTGCTCACGTGATCCATAGTGTAACACGTAGGCCCCGTGGAGGGTCCATTTTTGGCCCGAGGGCTATAATTTGCACAATCTTGGTCAAGGTCCACTATACAAAGCCTCATACCAAATATCAAAGCCTGAGCCTTCAGAAGATTTTTTTAAGGTTTTCCCTACATAAGCCAGTGGGCCATGGGGCAGAGTCAGTTTTGGCCCTAGGGCTATAATTTGAACAATCTTGGTAGAGACCCACTAGATGAAGCCAGATTTGTATTTTTCCACCACCACCACCACCACCTACCAGCTCTCTTTTTTATTAATAATACAACATATAGAAATAGATAAGGTGGTCAGCTGGTTATAATTAAGGAAAAAATCTTTAATAAATCTCCATAAAAATCAGTACTTAGTAGATAATTCTAATGCCCTCAATGTATGTTTTATGCAGAACTGAGTGATCTACTAAAATATCATCAGATAACCACCTTATAATCTATTTCTTGGAACAAGAGATAACAAAACCCAATTGTGTCTGTCTGACAATTTAGGCAGAGTCAAAACATGGGACATTCTTCCCTTTAAACAAGAGGGCCTTGAAAGCCCTGGATTGCTCACGTGATCCATAGTGTAACACGTAGGCCCCGTGGAGGGTCCATTTTTGGTCCGAGGGCTATAATTTGCATAATCTTGGTCAAGGTCCACTATACAAAGCCTCATACCAAATATCAAAGCCTGAGCCTTCAGAAGATTTTTTTAAGGTTTTCTCTACATAAGCCAGTGGGCCCTGGGGCAGAGCCAGTTTTGGCCCTAGGGCTATAATTTGAACAATGTTGGTAGAGACCCACTAGATGAAGCTTCATACCAAATTTCAAAGACCTGGGCATTCTGGTTTCAGACAACAAGATTTTTAAAGGTTTTTTTTTTCTTATTTTCCCCTATTTTTGTTTGCCGTGGCAATCACCCGAAAAAAATCAGACATGATTCCACATGGAGGCTTTGTGGACAGTAACAGAAATCATGGTGGAATTTTTTTTTCCTGTCTGACTCTAGCAGTACACGGAATTTGGTTACAGATTCCACAAGGAAAATGGCCAGATCGTAACAGAAATTTTGCATGAAAATGTTAAACAAATTTCTGTTTAAAAGTCTGGCATGAAAACAGAGCATAATCACTTCCTAAAACAAAATATTTTGGCGGGAGCACTCCTATAACACATTCAAAGGCATGATGGATGATGGCTAGCTTTGTGTGTTGCTGTACAACTTTACAAGTATAAAGCTGTTCTAAGAATTTCCAACTATATTTTGGAAGACACTGCGAGTTACTTTTAGTATTTTAGATTAACAGTGTTTTAAATTGATTAAATGCTTAGCTAGTGGGGTGTCCAAAGTTTTATGTTTGCAAACTGCAAAGATTGCAACCCACCCACATATTTATGTATGTGTTGGCAGACTGAAGTTATTAGATCACAAGAATCTTTGGAAAGCCAAGGATTCAAATTCAATAGTTACATGAAAGTTTATTTGTAAGTAGAATGCAAGGTTTTTGTATGTTCTTTTCCAGCACAAGTATATTCCTTCCTTATTGTGTATAGATAAAAAACTCAAAATTTTTAGTGTATGTTAAGATGATTGTGTTATGTGAATGAAACTGGACCAAATATTTAAATTAGCAGGAATCCTGCAGGAATATACAGACGGTAATACTGTCACAAGCTCAGGCAGAAATCCTGTCAATAATTTATTCAGGAATCCTGCCAATAATTTCATGCAGGAACCATGAAGGAAGCATGTCAGTAATTTATACAGGAATTCTGTCTGTTTTTTTTCTACAGGATTCCTGCATCAATTTTCCTGTTAATTTAAATATTTCAAATGCTCTTCCACATTGATTCCCACCTTAATCCCGCCTCGAAGACAAAATTAAGTGAAAATTCTTTGTGGAAATTCTATTTGAAAATTTTTCATACAGGTTTCATGTCAGAATCCTGTCAAACTAGAGCTGTCAGTGAAACTGACTAGGGCCCCGGCAGCGCTATCAGAGGAGTAGGAAAAAAATTGTGGATGGACAGACAGACAGACAGACGGACGGACAGAGTGATTACTATAGGGCACCCACACTTTCAGTGCGGGGCCCTAAATATTTCTGCAGAAATACTGCAACTTAATTTCATACAGGCCTGTGAGAATTCACCATGGACTGAAATTCGTTGAACAACTTTGAGAAAGGACCACTCCCTCAAAGATGATTTCTGTCAAGTTTGGTCAAAATCTATTCAGGGTTTATGAGATGTCATTTAAAGGAATTGTGGAGGGACAGACAGATGCACAGATGGGGGACAACGGCGGATGGTGACTAATCACAATAGCTCTCCTGCTAAAAAAATGGCAAAACTTGTTTAATATTTGTGAAAGCAAAATCAAAATGGAACATTTCAAATTTAAAAAAAAGCAGAACTTCCACTAGCTAAAGCTTTCCAAAAGTTGGGCTGGACTGGGTCACTACACCTGAAAGGAATACAAATTCCAAAAAGGAAACAGCTTATCAAGCTCAAATATTATAGAAAACATCTACTGTCAAATAGTTTGTAGAAACTTTGTATTCCTTGCTTACACAAAATTCCAAATTATAGGTATTTATAGGTATTTTGCTTAAATATAGGATTTTATAGGTTATTATAGGTAATGGCCTGAAATATAGGAAAATATAGGTAAATATAGGTAACTTGACGCCCTGAGTTAGTTAAAATTGTAGCTTAGTTGAGTTCACTATTTGTTGAAACCTATGAAATAGAATAAAAAGATTTTTATCTAATTCAAAAAGTTTTCTTTTATGTTTCAATTCTCTGTATTAATGAAGTCGGTCATCGGGGTATTCTCGATAGTCACGTGACTTTCCGCATAGCAACCAAAACTGGAGGTGAAAAGCCACGCCATTTTGAATTACCTTTTAACTGAATAGGAACGATATTCACACACAAAATTCTGAGAGACTGAAAAGAAAATGCCTAAAATATGCAGTGCAGGTGGTTGTACAAATCACCACCTACAACAGAATAAACAGTTGTCCTCATACAATTTTCCGAATCGGGAGAAATACCCTAACAGACGATCGAAGTGGATCAGGGCCTGCAATCACTCCCTTATATATAGCCGAATCCATTTCAAAATTTAGGGGGGTCTGGCTGTGTTTTCTTCAAAATTTATTTGGAAAATGGCTGAACTTTATGCAAACAGTGGAGGCCCTGATTAGATGTCGCGGTCTGCGGCTTCTGATCTGGGTCTGCACTGTTTGCCAGGTTAATTGGTTAAACACTTAAGAGAACCCTAGCGTAATTACATGGTTACCATCACAGTCGCCGAGTCTATCTATTTATTATTATTATGTAGCCAAAAGCCATCTTTTTTTTAATTAAGTTTGAATTTTCACATTCAACTATCAACATATCCATCAGTATTAACAAAGAATAAATCTTTAACCTTTAAGAACATGGAAATATATTCCATGCATTTGATTTACTTGTCAAGATCAATGTCAAGTTTCATTGACACTTGGTGTATTCTGTCCAATGACATGTCACTTCTGAATATACAAGACCTGACACTTTCACCTGTTCACTTTCGCCGCTAAAATTATCATATTTTTGTTAATTACTTACAAAAATTATACTAATTTTCATTAGTATAATGGTAAATTTTACAAAAACAAACTTGAAAGTTACATTCAAGCTTTAAAAAAACCGATAGCGTACCTCGGGATGACCTTCACTATAGCCGCTGAAATTATAATTTTTCATAATTTTTTGTGTGTGTGTGTGTGTGTGAATTCGGGTTTAACGTCGCTTTCAACAATTTTTCAGTCATATCACGACGGTGTCTGGTTGCGACAGGGAGCTCAATGCTCACGTTTATAGTGCTGCCTCACTGAAGTATCATGTCCCAGACACATTACATGATACCACACCCAGTCACATTATCCTGACACCGGATCGACCAGTCCTAGCTCTACCCCGTAAATCTGAGTGCCAAGCGAGGAGCAGCTAATACCATTTTTAACGACTTTGGTATGTCGCGGCCCGGGATTGAACCCGAGACCTCCCGTTCCCCGGAGCGGACACTCTACCAACTGAGCTATCGGGGCCGGTATTTTTTTGTGTATAATTACGAACAACGTTAAACTAATTTAATTAGTCTTATTCGTCAGCCTCGATAGCGCAGTGGTTAACGCGTTCGACTAATGATCGAGAGGTTGTGCGTTCGAACCGGCCACCGGTATCGAGGTGTGTCCTTGGGCAAGACACGAAATGACACTGCTCCACTTCACCCAGGTGTAAATGGGTAGCAGTGGTGTAAAAGCCACTGCCTCTCTCTTGCGCGCGTGAAACCAACCGGAATGAGTGTTCGAGAGCGATTCAATAAGCTTGAAGCTTTCATCGCAATCGAACTAGAATAAATTAGTATAAACTAAACTAAACTAATTAGTCTAACGGTAAATTTTACCGTAACAAACTTGAAAGATACATTCAAGCTAAAAATACTGATTGCGTACCTGGGGATGACATTCACTATTGTCGCTGAAATTATCATTAATATTCAACATTTTTTTTTTGTATAATTATGCACAACGTTAAACTAATTTAATTAGTATAACGGTAAATTTTACAGTAACAAACTTGAAAGCTACATTCAAGCTTAAATTACCGATTGCGTACCTCGGGATGACGTTCAGTATCGTCGCTGAAATTATCATTATTATAATTTTTTATCATTTTTTTTGTTTATATTTTATTTTTTTATAATTACTAACAACAGTTAAACTTATTAAATTAGTATAACTGTAAATTTTATAATAACAAACTTGAAAGATATATTGAAGCTAAAAAAAAACCCCGATAGCATGTAATGGAATATTACAGGTTGTTGGGCAAACAGTTTCACCTCGAAATATGGCAGCCGTTTGGTTGCTACGTAAACAAAACTGAAAATGATTGCCAAAAATAAAAACTGGACTCATTCCCTACATTTTTAATAGTCCGTACAGGTATTTAGGCTTCGTCCCGGTATTTTGGCTTCGTTTTGGTAATTACCAGTACCCGGTACTGGCCCCGATAGCCCAGTTGGTAGTGTCCGCTCCGGGGAACGGGAGGTCACGGGTTCGATCCCGGGCCGCGACATACCAAAATCGTTAAAAAAAGTACTAGCTGCTCCTTGCTTGGCACTCAGATTTATGGGGTAGAGCTAGGACTGGTCGACCCAGTGTCAGGATAATGTGACTGGGTGTGGTATCATGTAATGTGTCTGGGACATGATACTTCAGAGTCAGAATTGTTACTGGTGACACGCCAAATGACATTCATACACCAGGACCTGTGATGTGGGAAGTTAGTCCCTAGCTCTAACCAAAGAGGTAAATTTAGCTACACAATCATCAGCACCTTCAGCTGTCGAAATAATCGAATCGGGAAGGGCATTCCAATCTCTAATGGTTCTGGGGAAGAACGACTCTTTATAAATGTCAGTTCTTGCGCTAAGGGTCTGAAACGCCAACGAATGGTGATTTCTACAGTGTATAGCTGGGGGAACAAGGTCATCTGTTGGAATGCTGGCAGCACCCTTTAGACCTTTGTATAAAAGGATTAGCCTACTGTCTTTTCTCCTTTTCTTGAGAGACTCCCATTTTAATTTTCCAAGTATTCCAGTCATGCTCCCAGTTTCAAAGCAGTAATTGCCTGTTACAAATCTAGCAGCTCTATTCTGAACTTTCTCAATTTCAATCGTTAAGGACCACTCCACTGGGGTCCCAGATACAACTACCATATTCCAAGATTGGGCGAACAAGACCTCTATATGCTGCCTCTTTTACATCCTGAGGGCACTGATGAAGATTTCGCCTCAGGAAACCAAGCGTTCTATTTGCCTTAGTACACATGTTGCTAATATGAGTATTCCATCTCAAGTTGTGTGAGATTGTCACTCCAAGGTATTTAATGGAGTCCACATTCTCGAGCACCGTTCCCTCTAAGGTGTAAGAAGCCTCAACTTTATTAGATCTCTTCCTAGTTATCTGCATAATATTGCATTTAACTGGCTGAAATCTCATGCCCCATTTACGTGCCCAACATCCTAATCTATCTATGTCAGCCTGAAGTTTCAATGAGTCATCTGAATCTCTAATTTCCCGGTAACAAACACAGTCATCTGCGAACAGTCTTATTTCTGAGTCAATGTCAGTGGAAATATCATTGATGTACAGGGAGAACAAAAGTGGACAAAGAACGGTCCCTTGCGGGACTCCAGACAAAACTGGAGCCCACTCCGAAGATTCACAATTAACAACAACCCGCTGTTTTCTGTAGCAAAGAAAGGAATCTATCCATTTGAGGGTCTTTCCCCCAATTCCATAACCAAATAACTTAGATTTAAGTAGTTCATGAGGAGGGGTGTCAAAAGCCTTCTGGAAGTCCAGAATAAATGTGTCCAGCTGTCCCCCTTTGTCCAAGATTTTTGCCCAGTCATTAATAACTGTAATATATTCAGTGAGGCAGCACTATAAAAGTGAGCATTGAGCTCCCTGTTGCAACCAGACACCGTCGTGACATGACTGAAAAGTTGTCGAAAGTGACGTTAAACCAGAATTCACACACACACACACCAGTAGTAGGCAGTATACTAGCTTCTCATGGTACCAAGGGTTCCATGGTACCGGGGTAAACAATATTTTGCTGCATTTTGAATTTTGCACTAATCACATTGGCTTGATATCCTCACAGCAATAATGTAGGATATGTCTTTTTCTACTGAAATGCATTTCATTACATTGTGGTGATAAATATTTGGATAAATATCTAGAGAATTAAAAAACAGGTGAAACATGAGTTTTCACATTTTCTCTCCACCCCTGGTTGGTAAATTTGTCTTTATGTTTGACATTACAAATGATTTTTCTTTTGTAGCTTACGATTTTCTCAGATAGTTCTTCTAAACTGAAATATGGAAGAACCATTCTGTGTGTTTCCTGTTTATATATACTGTCTTCCATAGATATGGGTATTTGTTAAGCATTGAAAGAAAAAAATAGCCCTAAGTGCACAGATCTTCTATGCATCTATCTATCTCTATCTATCTATCTTCTGATACTGCGTCGGTCACATTTGACCATTACCGCAGGTGTATATTACATACACTCCAGTTTTGCAGGATGAAAGCCTACACAGTAATCATGTAATTACGGTAGGGATCTTTAACCTGCACAGGGGATGGTTCTCCCTGCACAGGGGGCCTCCAGTTAACGTCCCGATCCGAAGGACGGTGCACTTAATGACATTCATCCCTGCAAATGATGCCAATGGAGCGTGTTCGGACACCGAAATTTTATCGCCGCTGCCGGGGATCGAACCCGGGACCTCTAGCATCAGAGGCAAGTGCATGCATTCATTAAAACAATTTGAACTTTCACAGAATTCTTGTGCCACAATGACACCTCTGGGGATGAGCTTAGAAGTTAAAGTTATATGATGAAACAAACTTGCTTGACTTTCACATAACCCTCATGATGAATTGTACCCCCTGTGTTTCAACTGTAGCTTACTTTAATATGACATTTTCGGGATTAAAAGCAGTCAAAGATTATTTTATATCGTATTTGCAGTTTTCTTCCACCCAGAAACTATTTTTTATTGCTTTAAATAATACAAAATGCCATTAAATCTATTTTTAGTCAAATCGGTTTCCTACATTTGTAACTTTTCTGTTTGCCTTGGTACCATGGGAATGCCTTTCGGCTTGAGAAAATTCTACCTAGGTACCTATCTGACAGGTTCATAAATACAGACAGAAGCACTGTGCTCGGTACTCATCCTTAATTGTAAGAAGAGATCCTATATAAATTTAACGTAACAATATTTTAGTGCTGAAAAGCTCTAACTTTGAAATATTTATACTGTAACATTAACTACCTTGGTACCATGGGAAACCGGGCTACCTGTAACCTGGCCGATTTTGTTATGAGCCGAATTGTCCAGTGACCTTCTGATGAAGTTTTTCTTTACCGATTGCTTGCCAAATGTCCCTACCTCTCCTTCAACTGGACAGGAAGTAAAGACTAAAATTGTTGGGCTCAAAATCAATCACAAATTGAAAATTTTCTTTCATTTGTCCGCGTGACCTGCAGCAAATATGGCGATCTGATCACAGTAAGGATTTTCTTGTTTATCGAATTATAAAACACGCCGTTGCTGGGAATGTAGCCAATACCGATATGTCTATTTGACGGGACCATGCGAACGTCAAGCGTTCCCGCTAATAAACGGTACGTGGGACCAGGACATCCAAATAACCCAATATTTTTTTTTTCTTCAATGTAATATATTCAGTGCGAGGGTATTGTTCTCTCCGCTTCCATAAGTTATATTACATAGATGTAACAATTTACACAGACGCTAAATAGGTCGGGTATGAAACACCCTTCCCGATCCCGATCCCGATCCGAAAATCCCCGATCAAAAATTTTCTGATTACTCTTATTCATTCATTAGAATGTCCTTTAAACACTTTTTGTGTTTATTTTATTACTTTTAAGTACTTTAATCATCATTTATGTATATTTTGTTTAAATAAGTTCATTTTGTGATTTTATCCTAGATTATTCCTCTCTCAGGGGTATGAAAGACCCTGCCGATTTTTCGTAAAGAATATTGTATTCTTCCACGTCTAATTAAAAAATAAATAATAATTAAATGATAAAATCAAGATTACAGAATTGTTATATACTTTTATGGCTTTTCTAGTATAAAAGAGAACTTAACAAGAGTTTCGGAGGTGTTTTTTGCATATTTTTATCCAAAACGATTACCGATCATTATTGCTATTTATAGTTACGAAAATTGAACCGAATGTGAAAACAATGACCGGAAACGGACCGATCTTGAGTTTCACATTGTCTCAAAAATCGTATATGTGATATATAATGACCATTGTGCGAGTGAGAGAAGTTTCACCATGTCCTATCTATCTATTTTTATTTTTTAGACAATATGAAACTTAAGGTCGGTCCGTTTCCGGTGATTTCTTTCACATTCGATTCAATTTACGTAACTATAAATAGAAATAATGATCGGTAATCGTTTTGGATAAAACTATGCAAAAACACCTCCGCCAGCCTTTTTAAGTTCTCTTTTATTTGAGAAAATCCATATAAGTATATAACAATTCCTTTATGCTGATTTTATCATTTAGCTATTGTTTATTTTTTTAATTAGAGGCGGAAGAATACAATATTTTTACGAAAAATCGGCAGGGTCTTTCATACCTCTGAAATAGGAATAATTGAGGCTAAAATCACAAATAGGACTTTTTTAAACAATATATACATAAATAATGATTAAAATACCGAAAAGAAATAAAATGAATACAAAAAGTGTTTAAAATATATTTTAATTAATGAATTCGGGCAAATAGAAAATTTTGGATCGGGGATTTTCGGATCGGGATCGGGATCGGGAAGGGTGTTTCATACCCGACCCGCTAAATAAGCATGTGTTGACTTGCTTCCCAGTAAAAATCACAGTATTTTTCAATGTAATATATTCAGTGCGAGGGTATTGTTCTCTCCGCTTTCATAAGTTACATTACATAGATGGTAACAATTTACACAGAAGCTTAATAAAGAGTGTTGACTTGCTTCCCAGTAAAAAACACAGTGGTTTTATAGTGAGATGATACACAAATGGTGCTAAAAATATAAGAGCCACTTAAAGGTATTACACGAATAACCTGCAATAGAAGTCTTAGTGGGAGAGTATTGTTCTCTCCGCCTTTATTAAAACTTTCTGTGTGAGAGTATCGTTCTCTCCGCCCTCATAATTCATAATTTACATTGCATGGAAGATGATTAACACAGAAAAATAATACATATTAAGTGTTGGCTCCTTCTCATCAAAACAACAGAGTGGTCCATAGTGGAACTATACAAAATTGGTGTTCACATACTGTAATCTGAAGTGTCTGATGTAATCCCCTAGTGAGAGAGTGCTGTTTGCTAATACAAGCTACTCAACTTGTCAGAGATAAGCTAAGTTTTAACAATATATGACATCAAGTTATTTGTCACATCAAACCAGATTATAATAGTGAATCAATGTGTGATATAATCAAGACTGGTCAATCTCATAACAAGATTGGTGTGAGAGTATTGTTCTCTCCGCCACAACAACATCAATAACAACAACAATAACAACAACAAAAATAAATCTAGACAGTAAATCTAGATGCATGTAAGTTAAATGATCAGCCGAACCTTGTGTGAGAGTATTGTTCTCTCCGCATACTCCGCTTCACTCATTCACTACCAAGGACCAGTACCATAGCTACTTAGTTCTTAAATATACTACACCATGGCGAGTAACAGGGGCAGCAGCAGCCAACCAAAAAGACATCGTGTAGGATCCGATGAGCAAGACATAGATGTGCAGTGCCAAAGATGTGATAAAATAGTTTCTGATAGAATTAGATGCTCAGGCTGCAATCTTGACTACTGTCTACGATGTGCAAATATAACAAACCAACTGTATAAACTTATTACAGAGGGTCAACTTGAAGATTTTAAATGGTCTTGCAAAAGCTGTAAGGCCACATTTCCCTCACTAGAAAATATCTCTGTTGTCCTAAAGGACATCCAAAAAGCACAGATACAAGAATTACCCACCTGGAGGAGCGAGTCAAATGTGTTGAAACAAATACCTCTGCGGCAATAAAAAATAGTATAGAAGAAATGAAGAGCCAAGTTATTGACAGTGTTAAGGAAAACCTCGACAAACTAGTTGATGTCAGAACCAAAGAAATAGAAGATCGGAAAAGAAGGGAGAGTAATCTAGTGCTATTTAATCTACCAGAACATAGATCATCACGAGGAGATGAAAACAAAAAGAAAGATGAAGAACACTTGAATGAACTGAGCAATAGTTTGGACCTTCAAAATCCACAGATACAGACTTGTTTTAGACTAGGGGTACAAAAGCCCACCCAAAACAGGCCATTAAAAGTCATTTTCTTAAACAAATCCCACCGAAAATTTATATTGGATAATGCCAAACACATAAATAACAAAGCTCCCAGCACCTGAAGGATGTAATCGTATCCAAAGACTTAACAGTGGAACAAAGAAATGAGAGGAGAACTAAAAGAAGACAAAGATCACAACAGAGGAATTTGGCACCAGAAGTTGCCACAAGAAGTCCTGTTGAGCCAACACCAAGTACTCCCCCAAGAATTTCTTTTGCCGACCCTATAGCAATGGCAGTGGACCAAGAACCACCTAGTCCAATTATTTCAAATCTGTTGCATCTGAACAACTTCTCAGAAAGCATAGTCGAGAATCACCATATTAATACATATGACCAAACTACAATAGCTGATGAAAGCACTATTTTGGGTGGTCAATCCCAAGACTTGGGGTCTCCGGTATAGGATCACAGTTTTATTTTTAACACTGTAAATAATGATTTTAAAGGTATTAAGGTATTGTACACAAACTGTGACTGTCTCACCCAGTCAAAAATCCATGAATTGGAAATCATTATACACAAATCAAAGCCTGATATTATTGCCTTGACTGAAGTCTCACCGAACAACAAAATTTATGATGTCACTCCGGAAACTTATAATATCCTGGGCTATAACATTTTCCACTCTGACCTGAATTTAGGAAGAGGAACAATAATCTATATAGCATCTTCATTGAGCAGTACGAACGTAAACCTGGGTACTGAATTTCAAGAATCAGTTTGGTGTAAGATAAAGCTGAACAAAGCAGACAACTTATTACTTGGATGTATATATAGGAGCCCAAACAGTTCGGATGTAAATACAGAACATATGTTCGAAATATTAAAAAATGCAAGGAATTTAAGAACAAGCCACTTACTAATTGTCGGAGACTTTAATATAAAAGATATAAACTGGTTAGATCAAACAACAGAGGCAAACGAAACACAAATTCCCTTCAAGTTTATTGAGTGCACTAGAGACTGCTTCATTTTTCAACACGTCCAAGAACCTACAAGATTCGGATCAAATAACACCCCCTCTATTTTGGATTTGGTATTCACAAATGAAGAAAATATGATTTCCAATTTAACGTATCTCCCAGGACTGGGTGGGAGTGACCATTTGATTTTAGATTTCAGTTTTAACTGTTATGCAAATTGCAGTGCTCCTTCTTTAAAAAAACTGAACTTTTTCAAGGGGAATTACTCTGCTATTAGAAAAGAATTGGATAAGGTAGAATGGAACCTGTGTATGCAGGGGCTGAACTTGTCGGATTCCTGGGAGTTTCTTACAGATAAGCTTACCAGATTAATACAGATAAACATACCAGAGAGTAAGATATCTCGTGAGACCGGCAAGAATAGACCCAACATAAGTCAGGAATGCCTAAACGCTATTAGAACAAAACATAAAAAGTGGACCAAATACAGAAACTCATTGTCAAATAGCAATTACGAAAATTATAAAACTGCAATAAACAGAGTAAAATCAGAACTAAGAAAATCCAAGTACGAATATGAAAAAGACCTAGCAAACAAAATCAAAACAGATAATAAGCTCTTCTGGAGTTACGTCCGCTCGAAAACAAAAACAAGCTTGGGAGAACTAGAAACACCTGATGGTTCATTAACCAGCGATAGCCAGGAAAAGGCGGATCTACTAAACACATTCTTCACGAGTGTATTTGAAGTTGAGGGAAATGGAGACTTACCTGAATTTCAAGATCGTACTTTCTCAGTACAACTTTTCTCCCTTGAAGTTACAGAAAGAAACTTAAATAAAGCCATAGATAAAATCAAAGCCGGAAAGTCCCAAGGCCCAGATAATATCCATCCTAAGCTAATTAAAGAATGTAAACAATCATTACTAGTGCCTTTGCGCCTGGTCTTTACAAAATCTTTACAAGAAAGCAAAATGCCCAACATATGGAAAGTAGGGCATGTCTCTGCGATATACAAAAATGGACCATGAACAAAGGCTGAAAATTATCGTCCTATCAGCCTTACTTCAGTGCCCGGCAAGATCATGGAGAGACTGATTCGAGATCAAATCGTAGAACATATGTCAGAAAATCAACTCTTTTCCACTGAACAGCATGGATTCATATGTGGGAAATCCTGTACTACACAGTTGCTTGAATTCTTAGAAGACTTAACAGAAGCTCTGGATAGCGGGAGCGATATTGATGTTGTCTACCTTGACTTCTGCAAGGCTTTCGACAAGGTGCCCCACAGGCGACTACTAAAAAAATTATGGGCCTATGGTATTCGAGGACAAATACACTCCTGGATATCTGAATTTTTCTCAGATAGAACACAGAGGTTAATTGTGGATGGGAAAAGGTCTACGACAGCTACAGTAACAAGTGGAATCCCTCAGGGTAGCGTCCTAGGCCCTATTCTGTTCCTGCTGTTCATTAATGACTTACCAACAGTGATTCATGTATTCAAGAAGCTCTTTGCTGACGACGCTAAAGTTTACCACACACTATCAACAATGGCAGAAATCACCCATTTCCAAGACGCCCTTGATAAATCGATGGAATGGGCAGACAACTGGCGCATGACATATAACTACAAAAAATGTAAACACATGCATCTAGGTAATCATGACCTGGGCCAGATCTATACAATGAAAAAGGGAACAGAAAGGAAACCTATTGAACAGGTTAACTCTGAAAAAGACCTTGGGGTCATAGTAGATAAATCTTTAAAATTCACTGAACATATCAGCTCCAAAATCAAATTGTATCGCCATATTCTAGTATTGGCCTGATGAATGCAATGTAAATTATTTCTAGTGACTTTCTGTCCAGTTTAAATTTTAGAGTTCTCATGATGTTTACCCTTGTCCAAGCTTTTTCTTTTATATACTGAATATGTTCATGCCACGAACAATCGTTCGAGAGATATAAACCTAAGTGTTTGTGAGACTGGACCTCCTTAATCTGCTGATTATGCATGAAGAGTGGTGGGTGAACTGGCTTAATAAGCTTTCTTGATACTGTGAGAGATTCATTTTTGGGGGGATTAAATAAGACCAGCCACTTATCTGCCCAAGCTGATATTTTTTGAAGATCGGTGTTTAGAATTGAAGCGGAGGCATGAGGGTTTTCAACACTTATGAAGAGACTTGTGTCATCAGCGAAAAGACGGATATTAGAGTTGATTTCAGTGACAATGTCATTGATAAAGATAAGAAAGAGAAGAGGACCTAAAACTGAGCCTTGGGGAACACCAGCTTTAATATAAGCCCAGTCAGAGTTTGCCCCAGGGAGAACAACCCTCTGTCGTCTGTCCGATAAGTAGTTTTTAAACCAGTCTAGTAGACTTCCAGAAACACCACAAGCATGAAGTTTATGTATTAGTCCGGCGTGCCAAACGCGATCAAAAGCGTTTTTAATGTCACAAAACACTACCCGTATCTCTTTGCCGTTGTCCAAAGCATGACAAAAAGTGTTGTAGAGATAGGTGAGCTGATTGACGGTAGAGTCTCCAGGGATGAATCCAGATTGCAGGGGTGTGAGAACATTGTTATCACGCAGATGATTAAAAAGATGTTTAAACACAAGTCGTTCGAAGAGTTTTGATTCAGAATTCAAGAGAGAGATATGCCTATGATTTGTAAGAAGTGATAGGTCACCTTTTTTGGAATAGGGGAGAGATTTGCCTCCTTCCAGGAGGCCGGGAAGGAACCTTTTGAGAGGGAGTAATTGAAAAAAGCGCATAAGGGACCAGATATTTCTTGAGCTAGCTCTTTTAGAATTCTGTTATTTAGGCCGTCAGGCCTAGAGGCTTTACCCAATACCAAAGTTTTAAGGACGGATTCGACCTCGAGTGGGGTTAATGTTAATGTTTCTAGTGGTGAACGGACTGGGTAGGGTATGATGTCAGGAAGCACAGCATTCTGATCGTTCAACAAAGTTTGGTCTCGGAAGAAATCATTTAGAAGATTAGCTTTATCTTGTTCGTCTGTGTATGTAGAACCATTATGTTCTAACGGAGGTAATGTGGATTTTGATGCTGGAGAAATGAAATACTTCAGGATAGACCACCAGTTTTTGGAGGAAAGCGAATCTGATCTAAGCTTTTCTGCGATTTTCGCGGTATGAGCTAATTTTGAATTGCGAATAAGAGACACTGACTTATTGCGGAAACGTTTAAATTTAATCCAATGAGCGGGTAAGTTGGTTCGCTTGGCTTTTCTAAAAGCTCGTTTTCTTTTTCTAATGACGCGTTTTATTTCTGATGTTATCCATGGAGGGTCGGTAGGCTTGATTCTTACCGTTTTATTTGGAATACAGTCTTTAGCAATTGTAAGTAAATGATTGGTTATGTTAGATGCATATACATCCACATCATCATTACGCAGGGTGTTCCAGTCTGTGTCAGCTGCTTTTGTTCTTAGAAGATCGTAGTCACCACGGTCATAATTCCAGATCTGACGAGTAAATGATTTGAGTTTAGGTCTACAAAATTTGAAGGCTCCGTATATTGGACAGTGGTAACGATGTTCCTGTCCTAGAAATGGGTCACCTACACCGCCAAGAACCAGACTGTTTTTATTGTGGACAAATAAAAGGTCTATTAACGATTCGGACGTTTCTGTAAAATGGGTTGGGTCGTCAATACACTGATATAACGCAAATTCGGAACACAGGGATGTTATTTTACGCGATGCTGGTAAGGATAAAGCATTTAGGTTAAAGTCACCAGTAATGATTATGTCGTTCAAGCCGGTGTCAGTAGCGAGATTTAAGGAATCTAGTATCATTGAAAAATAATTTGCATCAGAACTCGGTGGTCTGTAAAAAAGACCGAATAGTATATGCTTGTGTTTGCTCAACAATTCTATCCATATGCATTCTAATCCACGGGGCTCCAAATCGTGTCTACGGCGATAGTCCAATCCTTCCTTCACATAAATCATAACGCCACCGTACCGGTCATGAGGTCGGTCCTTCCGTTCTGGAATATGGAATGACGGAAATATAAGCGCATTTGATTCAATTGAGTTGTGGAGCCAAGTTTCAGAGAATGCCAGTATGTCAAAAGAGCTAAGTTCTGTCTGTAAAATATCAAGTTTGGGTACAATGCTTTGTACGTTGTAATGTACGAACGATAGATGATGGCGTTGGTTGAGTGTATCAAGTATATTACTTGATATGGTTGTAGACAATGATACAGAACTGTCGGTTGAAGACGTAGATAAAGGTCCAGGGTTCGAGTGCACATCACCGCAACAGAGAAGGAGTATGCCTAACCAAAGTGTAAAAGTAACAAAATAAAGAGTAGCTATTATTTTTCGAACAAAGTAGGTATTACTGTAGTACGTTACACCAAACTGTATGCGTTTGTAATTTCTACTGACAGTTTGAAGAGCTAAGAATTCACTGTTGCGTATCGACTGAAGCAAGCAAAAGGTTTCAGTAAAACAAAAATGGACTTTGAATAGTACTAGAATGTGAATGAAGAGATTGAGTCTGCAAGTACGGTAGTAGTTTGGCATGACAGCGATCAGTTGCCTGTGTTTACTCTTTTTTACGAACATTTGTCATGTAGAACAAGAACAGCTCTACCACTGTCATGCAAACAACATTGATATTTGTTGAAACAATAGGCGTCCAGTCCTCCAGGAACGTGCATCCTAACTCAGGCGGAAATAGAAGGAAACCAACAGTAAGGCAAGGAAGAAGAAAAAACAGGTGTACATTCATAATGAACATAATAGCAAAGAGGAGCTAATGATAACAATAAATACAAAACATGTGCCTATATGTAGATGTTGGTAGTGGATTGGAAATAAACTAAAGAGGTACTTGGTTTTAGTTGTTTTATCATATGACGTCGCGTCTGATGTTGCAACATAGCCATGTAATAAATTCCGTAATCTGTTAGTGGGTTAAATATGCCTGTTAGTAAGAAAAGCCCCATGATATTACACGTACAACGTCATAAACGACGTCGTGTTTACTAATGGCGGAATTTGGTAAGCAAATCGTGAAAAAAAATGCGTTTTAAAAGTCATATGATAAATATGATCTTGCATGTGTGCTGATGAATCAGTAAGTTCACCAAACCCGTCCAGGAAATGGATTGAATGCTCGGCGAAGCCTCGCATTCTTTCCTTTTTCCCTAACTCGTCTAATGAATTCACTAATGTATGATCACTCATGCAAGATCTTGGATTCAGCACCTTGTATTAAATGTCCTTGTATTAATCTATGATAGTCACAACACTATGATATGAAGTTGTAATTGTAAAATTCGTGTCAGGTACGAATACGTAAAGGATATTCAGTGTTAACAAGATTTCGTCTGCCACTATGCATCGTCAAAGAGAGAATAAAAAATAATTACAATAAACGTCAAGTCGACTTGGAGACGGCGGTTTGTCGATTGTCGTCGAATTGACGTCTATCCTTAAAATGTTCCCGCAGGAGTGCTGTGTCACACTGAGAGGCTACACAGCTCATCTTTATGAAGTTGCATTTGGTAACATTGTTTCAAATAATACAAACATCACAGTAGTTCGTCGAGAAAAAGCATGAAAACGCACATGAAGAAAGAAAGACAGTTACTGGAAGAAAGACAAATTCTACAGCTCGACCACGAGTAAAGTAATATTGTTACTTCCCTTGAATAGGAAAACACACAGTAATTGATTAGGCGGGGCGATATTGTGCTACGTGGTTCGAACAGATATTATACATATCTCTAATTTTGTTATTTTTGATTTTATGGCACCAGCCCCAACGCGTGTGCGACGTCGCATCCACGTCGATCCAACTTCATGACATTGTATCGACACAGATGCGACTCCACCCAGGCGCCATACGCCACCTGGGAGATAACGTGCCCTGGCCCTTGATCAAGTGAGAGTCCATAAGATACGCCCAAGCATTTACTTATAAAAGGTCTTCTGATAGGAAAATCAGCAATTGTATATACGTGGGTTTAAACATTCTAACCTAATCTGGTTATAATTACATAACCATACCAGTGTAGACCTAGATCAGACTGTTTCAGAGAAGCAATCTGATCAGCATTTTTTATTTGTGTGTGTGTGTGTGTGCGTGCGTGCGTGCGTGTGCCACGAAGAAGCCGTTTGACATTAGGCCGCTTGAAACACAAAGTAACTAGTAAGGGCAGGCAATTTCAACAATTCTCCCAGCAGACACAGATCAGCTTGCTTAGACACACAGTATGGTCATGATCGCTGGAGGCATGAGGAAGAGTAACAGTGCCCAGCATACACAATTCAGCTTTCTCAGCCGCACAGTATGGCCATGGTCGCTGGAGACATTAGGAAGCTTTGGCTACTTCACGAATCATAGTTACACTGCAGTGCTAAGACACAAATCAGATTGTGCGGATGCGATGTGTCCCTGTGCGATGTGCTATCGATGTGCCCCTGCCCAATAACATTCATAAAACGAAACCGAAAGCAAGAAACAAAGAAAGAAATAAAGACATACACTTACGGATGATTGCCACTTGCCCCAATAACGACTAAGGTTTGAGTAATATGATAATTGTTCTGTTTGTTACTTTATGACACGTGTCGATAGAGGTAACGACGTAAAGTGATTAGTGTTATTTTTTCAAACCGACATGTGCCACCAATACAAATAAATATAGTGATCCCAGAACTACAATTTTCAAGTTCATAAATATACATTTTTCTTTTCTAAATAAACATAACCTGTTTTATATTATTTTTATTTCATATATTTCATTTCATAGGTTGCATTGCGAGAAGAGGTAATTATTGAAAATAATGATATAAATGCCGAGCGGTAAAAAGGGTGGTAACAATAAATTGTATCTACATATATTTTGTCATAAATTAACTATATCTTTCTTATTTATAGTTTCGCTGATAATTGACCCCTAACAGCCTTGAAATCATTTATGGGCCGAAATTGCTATTAGCCGATTTTGATTTTGTTTAGGGCCGAAATGACCCGGAACCGCATGGACGGGCCGACTCGCGCCACTTTGCCTGGGCAGACTTAGATCTTCTAAGCGGTTTAACAGTACTCGTGTGCGGTCGGTTTCAGCTCTGCGTTGAAGCATCATACAACCCGATCTATTTTTCTAAACCTCGGTGGGCGGGGGTAATTGCAGTAAAAATAGATAGATAGATAGATAGATAGATAGATAGATAGATAGATAGATAGATAGATATAGATAGATAGATAGATAGATAGATAGATAGATAGATAGATAGATAGATAGATAGTGTGTGTGTGAATTCGGGTTTAACGTCGCTTTCAACAATTTTTCAGTCATATCACGACGGTGTCTGGTTGCGACAGGGAGCTCAATGCTTACGTTTATAGTGCTGCCTCACTGACGTATCATGTCCCAGACACATTACATGATACCACACCCAGTCACATTATCCTGACACTGGATCGACCAGTCCTAGCTCTACCCCGTAAATCTGAGTGCCAAGCGAGGAGCAGCTAGTACCATTTTTAACGACTTTGGTATGTCGCGGCCCGGGATCGAACCCGAGACCTCCCGTTCCCCGGAGCGGACACTCTAACAACTGAGGTATCGGGGCCGGTGAGATAGATAGATAGATAGATAGATAGATAGATAGATAGATAGATAGATAGATAGATAGATAGATAGATAGATAGATAGATAGATAGATAGATAGATAGTAGGGCTGTAACGATATAGTCACCCAACGATACGATACGTATTGCGATACTTGCCTCACGATACGATACGTATCACGATACTACTTTTATGCTTAAATCACAGCTCAAAAATTTTAAAACTCTTGGAAAACTGGCTCAAAACCATCTCAGAGTTCAATCTTGTGGCCTCTTTAAGATGCCCATATTTGTCATAGAAGTGATCAGTGTTAAGATCTTTGTAATTTGTTATGAAAATGGTCTTGAAATATGTTAAAGCTGTGATTTTCTTTGAAAAATGTATTTTTGGGCGTATCGTCAGGTATCGCGATGTTAGCCCAACGATACGATATGCGTATCGTCAGCAAAAGTATCACGATACGATACGATTTCAATGAATCGTTTCACCCCTAATAGATAGATAGATAGATAGATAGATAGATAGATAGATAGATAGATAGATAGATAGATAGATAGATAGATAGATAGATTACACGAGTATAAGGGTTTTGTTTTAAAGAGGTTTGCCATTAATTTTTACATAGACTTGAAGTTTTCTGATTAAAAGGCGAATCAATCATGTGCGCACCGTGTGAAACCGGTGGTGCGTTCAACAATGCGAGGATTCGCATGAGCGCCAGAACGAAAGCAAAAACAAAACAAAAACAAGAGGGCCATGATGGCCCTGGATCGCTCACCTGATCCATAGTGTAACAAGTGGGCCCCAGAGAGGGCCATTATTGGCCCCAGGGTTTTAATGTGCATAATGTTGAGGGAGGTCTTAAAGGTGAAGCTTCATACCAAACATCAACAAAGGCTATAATTTGAACAATCTTGGCAAAGGTCCACTAGATGAAGCTACACATCAAATATCAAAGACCTGGGCCTAGCAGTTTCAGAGAAGAAGATTTTTAAAGATTTTCCCTATATAAGCCTATGTAAAACCAAAGGGCCCCGGGACGGGGGCATTTTTTGCCCCAGCACTATAATTTGAACAATCTTGGTAGGGGTCCACTAGATGAAGCTTCATACCAAATATCAAAGTCCTGGGCCTTGTGGTTTCAGAGAAGAAAATTTTTAAAGATTTTCCCTATATAAGCCTATGTAAAACCAAAGGGCCCCGGGGCGGGGGCATTTTTGGCCCCAGCACTATAATTTGAACAATCTTGGTAGGGGTCCACTAGATGAAGCTTCATACCAAATATCAAAGACCTGGGCCTTGTGGTTTCAGAGAAGAAGATTTTTAAAGATTTTCCCTATATAAGCCAATGTAAAACCAAAGGGCCCTGTGGCAGGGGCATTTTTTGTCCCAGCACTATAATTTGAACAATCTTGGTAGAAGTCCACTAAATGAAGCTTCATACCAAATATCAAAGTCCTGGGCCTTGTGGTTTCAGAGAAGAAGATTTTTAAAGATTTTCCCTATATAAGCCTATGTAAAACCAAAGGGCCCCGGGACGGGGGCATTTTTTGCCCCAGCACTATAATTTGAACAATCTTGGTAGGGGTCTACTAGATGAAGCTTCATACCAAATATCAAAGTCCTGGGCCTTGTGGTTTCAGAGAAGAAGATTTTTAAAGATTTTCCCTATATAAGCCTATGTAAAACCAAAGGGCCCCGGGGCGGGGGCATTTTTGGCCCCAGCACTATAATTTGAACAATCTTGGTAGGGGTCCACTAGATGAAGCTTCATACCAAATATCAAAGTCCTGGGCCTTGTGGTTTCAGAGAAGATTTTTTTTTAAAGATTTTCCCTATATAAGCCTATGTAAAACCAAAGGGCGCCGGGGCGGGGGCATTTTTGGCCCCAGCACTATGATTTGAACAATCTTGGTAGGGGTCCTCTAGATGAAGCTTCATACCAAATATCAAAGACCTGGGCCTTGTGGTTTCAGAGAAGAAGATTTTTAAAGATTTTCCCTATATAAGCCTATGTAAAACCAAAGGGCCCCGTGGCGGGGGCATTTTTTATCCCAGCACTATAATTTGAACAATCTTGGTAGGGGTCCACTAGATGAAGCTTCATACCAAATATCAAAGTCCTGGGCCTTGTGGTTTCAGAGAAGAAGATTTTTAAAGATTTTCCCTATATAAGCCAATGTAAAACCAAAGGGCCCTGTGGCGGGGGCATTTTTTGTCCCAGCACTATAATTTGAACAATCTTGGTAGGGGTCCACTAGATGAAGCTTCATACCAAATATCAAAGACCTGGGCCTTGTGGTTTCAGAGAAGAAGATTTTTAAAGATTTTCCCTATATAAGCCAATGTAAAACCAAAGGGCAACGTGGCGGGGGCATTTTTTGTCCCAGCACTAAAATTTTAACAATCTTGGTAGGGATCCACTAGATGAAGCTTCATACCAAATATCAAAATCCTGGGCCCTGTGGTTTCAGAGAAGAAGATTTTTAAAGATTTTCCCTATATAAGCCTATGTAAAACCAAAGGGCCCCGGGGCGGGGGCATTTTTGGCCCCAGCACTATAATTTGAACAATCTTGGTAGGGGTCCACTTGATGAAGCTTCATACCAAATATCAAAGACCTGGGCCTTGTGGTTTCAGAGAAGAAGATTTTTAAAGATTTTCCTTATATAAGCCTATGTTAAACCAAAGGGCCCCAGGGCGGGGGCATTTTTGGCCCCAGCACTATAATTTGAACAATCTAGGTAGGGGTCCACTAGATGAAGCTTCATACCAAATATCAAAGACCTGGGCCTTGTGGTTTCAGAGAAGAAGATTTTTTAAGTTTTTGGTGAAAAAAATCTATTTTCGGCTCCTGTGACCTAGATGTGCAACGGACCGGAACCATTTGAACAACTTTGAAAGGGGACCACCTAAGGATCATTCCTGTGAAGTTTGGTCAAAATCCGATCAGTGGTTTAGGAGGAGATGTCGTTTAAAGAAATTGTTTACGCACGGACGCACGGACGGACGGACGGACGACGGACAAAAAGTGATCCCAAAAGCTCACCTCGTCACTACGTGACGGTGAGCTAAAAACAAAAAAAAAAAACACCATCGAACGACTGTGGGCGCTCGCTCTTTCAAGATGGCGACCATACACTGTTCGTCTGTTTGCCTGTCTATCAGAAGTTTAATTATGCTAGTTCTGCTTGAGGAAATGGCAAATTGTTCCGTGGAAGGTAGTTAATACCCGTTTAGACGGCTGTAAACAAACTATTTTCTTTGTCGATACAGCTGAGGCCGAACATCTGTCCCCTTCACGCATGCGCAAAGGATTCAGTACCCAACGATACACCTCCCAGGCTGTATTTCAAGCGCTCGCCTCGCGGGCGCTCGGGCGAACGCTTGCATTCAGGAGGCAAACGGCGGCGGGCGCCCGCGTTGTTGAACGCACCTCACTTTTAAGTCAGTTTAACGCTTTGTATCTTTATATAGATTTTTTAGCCATGAAAATGAGTTCTCATTACCAAAACACATCTGTGTAACAAACTGCATTCTTTCAAATCTCCAAGAGGTTGATGAAAATATATAAGGTCAAGGGTGCTGTTAGATCGCCTCATTGAGGCGTTTTCTAACGAGTATCTAGAACCTATGTATTGGAGCAGAACTAAGAAAAAAAAAGAAAAACATTATAATCCTGCAAACCCCATTTGTTTATTTGCTGTTGTTGTTGTTTTCATTATTTACTTATTTATTTTTATTGTTTGTTTGTTTGTTTGTCTGTTTTACGACCCTTTCAATATTTGTTCACTTATTTCAAGCCGATATTTAATCAGATGGCGGCGAGAACCAGAGTACCGAGAAAAACTTAACCTTCCGTTGCAGAACATGGCTTCTCACTTTTGACCTGAGCAAGGCTCGAACAATAGCGGTGAATAATGTTTTTTTTTTATCTCATATGAGCCTCATCGGTCTGTGATTTGTATAAAATCTGTGATTAAATTCTATTCTTTGTGATCTCTTTGTTTGATGTACTTGTAGAGCTTATAAACTTATGTGAGTCGATAAAATAGCTTTGATAGCTAATGTTAAAAGGTTGTATATTAGTCTTGTATCTTGTATCGCGAGGAAATATGTCTTTGGTGTTTCCGACCACATGAACCAACATACCAGTCTGCTCAGTCTCAGAAGCCTTAGTCGACCCTTTTTAATTTGGATTTTGGTTTTACGGCCCTTTCAAGTTTATTTCACTCATATCGAGCCGATCGTTAATCATAGCTGGATGAAAACAGGAGTACCCGTAGAAAACCCCACTGACCTTTCGTTGTAGAACTTGGCGTCTCACAAGTGACCCGAGCTAGGCTCAAATCCACAGCGGCGAGAGGCATTAGGTGACCTGAACTTTTGTCATAAAACCGCCTAAATGATAACACGATCTCAAAAGCTTGTATTATATGCGCTGATCAGACCATGCTGATGCGCAGACTGATCTGCGGGTTTGTTCACACGTGCAGATAGCAGGTTTTCTTTCTCATGTAATGTGTAAAAAAGTGTTTTTGATCTTTACATCACTATCTCTAAAACTACAGTTTCAGACGACGGCAATAAAAGATAAGATAAAGATAAAGAAGCTTTATTTAACGACGCATATCCGAAACAAATAACATAAGCTCTGTAGAGCTTTTATTGCGACAAACAAAGTATCCTTTAACAAATACTTACCTGCCTTCATTTATCTTCCTAGGTCTACCCCTGATAATGCGAGGGTCAGACAAGGGAGCACCTAGTACCATTTTTCACGCCTTTGGTATGGCGCGGCCGGGGCTCGAACCGGCGACCTTCCATTCCCGAAGCGGACGCTCTACCACTGAGCTATAGGGGCCGGTAATATGCCAGCTTTCTCAAAGAAATGCTTAATAATTAAACAGTATTAAGAAAATGAATGTTTTAGTGTTTTGAAATGTAGAAGTAAAACAAAGATCAGGAATCGATACAATTAACTTACTCCACCCATCAAAGACACCAAAGGGAAAGAAACACAAGCATGAAGCGACCAGACCATAATGCAAACCTAAACAAAGGAAGGCCATAAGGACTTTTCCACAAAATGGCCAAATGGCCATCCCAAATAAAAAGACACAAACTGCTTGTGATACACATAGTAAGTAACAAACAACACAATAAATAAACCGCCACAGAAGAACCGCCTTGGAACGGTCAGTGGAAAGAATTCCACTGGGGGCTTAAATCGATTTTACATGGCCATAATCCTCGCCCTTACCTCTGTCGCGGTATACACTAATTTTGTTTAGTCCGCATGAAGGCTTCCTAACTCATCAGTGTAACATCTCCGAGAACATACAAACAAAAAAACTACAGAGATGAAACAAGGTTGAGGACTCGACAGCATACAACAACAGAATTGCTGGAGCAAAAGAAATGTTATTCAGATGTTTATCCGCATTATTACCTGCGACTGTACCTTTTACAGTTAATTGACGTAACCCATGACGTCGAATTACCCATGACGTCGAATCGATTTTCTGCGACATTATCACCATTTTGACCCAAATAACTACAGAGGCATTACCCTTAGTAGTTGCCTTGACAAATTGTTTTGTCATGTTATAAATTCTAGAATTTCTTCTGAATTAGAGAACAAAGGCTTCTTGAAGCAAGAACAGGCTGGTTTCCGGAAGAATTACCGGACATCAGATCATTTGTTTGTTTTAAAAACCATAATTGATAAATATGTCCTAAACTCAAAGAATGGAAGTAAATTATTCGGCTGTTTTATTGATCTTAGAAAGGCCTTCGATACAGTTTGGCACAGAGGTTTATTTCTTAAACTTCAGAAAGCTGGAATCAATGGTAAAATTTACAACGTTATTAAATCTATGTTTGAGAATTCTTACTCAAAGGTTAAATGTAAAAACCTAATGACTGAGCCAATTGAAATATCACAAGGTGTACACCAAGGAAGTGTCTTAAGTCCTTTATTGTTTAATTTATTTATAAATGATATAGGGGGCAACTTAACTGTCAACAATGTTCCTATTCTGCATGGATCTAAGATAAGTCACTTACTATATGCGGATGATTTGTTACTATTGTCTACTTCAGAAGCTGAATTGCAACACAACATAAATAAGATAAATGATTTCTGTAAGAACTGGGGTCTAGCAATTAACGTAGATAAATCAAAAGTAGTTATTTTTTTGCAAAAATGGCCGTGCATCAAAAGACAAGTTTATTTTTACAGTTGGACAAACACAGCTGGAATGTGTGGACCAATACAAATATTTAGGGATCAATGTAGCTGCAAATGGTAAATTTTTAGTAGCTGAAAAAGTTTTAAGTATGAAAGCAAGCAGGGCACTATTTTCAATAAAGCAGAGTATTTTTGATAGTAAAATAAAACCATCCGCAGTTTTGCATATTTTTGACTCGCTCATTAAGCCTATTGCCCTTTTTAACAGTGAAGTATGGGCAGGATATAAAACTTGTTATCAAGACAAGTCAATTGATGAAATGTTTGACATGTCTTTTAAATGTAATAATGACTTTGATAAAAAATTTACCAGATTCTCTAAATATCTTTTAGGCCTGCATTCAAAAGCTACTAATTTTGTTTTTTTAGTGAACTTGGGCAATATCCTATGCTTCTTGCTATCATTGCCAGGTGTATTAACTTTTGGATTCATACTATTCAATCTAGTAATGAATCTCTTTTATCAGAGGCTTACTGGGAACTCTCTAATAACCCGGTTTTAAAGAGTCCATGGCTAAGTTTTATAAAAAATGTTTTAACTGATTTAGGATTTTCACATATTTGGCATAATCAGTTTACTTTTAATTCATCTGCTTTACTTACTTGTATTAAAACGAAATTAAAGGAACGATTTGTTTCTTTCTGGGAACAGAAGATGAATTCTAATAATGGAATGGATAAACTCAGAACATACAGATTAATCAAACAGATTTTTTTTTTTATGAAAAATATTTAGATGTTTTAACGGATAGAAAGCAACGCAAGGCGTTATCAGCTTTCAGAATCAGCGCGCATAACTTACAAATTGAGCGTGGGAGATATTTAGGCCAAAACTTAGAAGATAGACTGTGTAGTGCATGTAATGTTATAGAGGATGAAATTCATTTATTTTGTGATTGTATAAAGTACCAAGCAGCTCGCAATAAATTTTTCAATTGCCAAGCCTTAAATAATGCTGTGTCTAATAAAAATCAATTCATCAGATTTATGACTTCAGACAATGAGGATACCTTGAAATCTATAGGTTCATATATCAGTCACTGTAATATTTCATGACATGACTCTGGTACTTCAGGCCTTAAGAAAATGACATAGTGTTATCAAATTTAAATCATGTTTTTTTTAATTCGTATGTGTATGTTGTTTGTATCTTAAAATGTACTTGCCATGAACCCTTATAGTGTATAACTGTGCAATAAATAATATTCTATTCTATTCTATTCTACGTTTAGTGTACCTATGTTTAAAAAACTGTAAATCTGAAACCTTTAGGGATATTTTATTCACTAAGGTGTCAAATTGTTTCTGAAATACCAATATATCTGAAATCAGTTATAACTCATTTTCGCCAAAAATTCCCAGAAGGTCCCTTTTCGCGTGACCGGTCACATATATTAATAGGAAGTGTCTAGATTGCCAGTAATACCCGTTAATACAATACTTGATAGCTATAATCCGCCAGAGAGCACCATACTAAGGACGAATTAAAGAAAGAAAACATTAACCTGACATTATATCTAAAATTATCAACGAGAATACTCCACATGTTACGTGACTGCAAAACCGCCTCAAGGGAGAATACTCACATGATTTTGAAACTGTGTATATATCAACAACTGTTGAGTTGACTGACTGAACTGGTTTTCAAGGTAACCGGGCGCTATAAGCACATAGGGGCTACCCCTAGACCATAGTTTTTTCCACTTTCTGAAAGCTTTCGCATGGAGTTGTACACTAATTCCGGTGTACTCCTCTCGCCTCAGTCACGGTGCAATAAAGGTGAAAGCGGTCTGTAAGTTACCGTGGTTTTTGACGGAGTCTCCAAATAGTTGTGGGCTGTCAATCGCGGCTATGGAACATGGACAAATCCGACCTGCAAATCGTGTTCCATAGCCATTGCCCGTCTGGCCGTGGTAGAGGAGGAAGGCAAGGAGCCTAAGTTTTAGTGCTTCTGGGCTGCGAATCGCGGCAGTGGTCAGCAATTTTGAATTTTGAACGCCAGGTCGAAAGTGGGCATGAAGCAATAGAGAAATCAATGCCAATTCCGGCTGCAAATCGCGATTTCTCTGTTTCGCCCGAGCAACCTAGGTCATGTGGCACTCTCTTAGGGCCGCGTTATTCGCGTCGGACTGGCTACACATGAAGTAGCCTTGCAATACCCATGGTAAACAGAGTTTTCGGACATGCGGCCCTAAGTTCACGATCTCGGTCCGGTGCTGGGTTAGGAGGGAAAACTATCACTCCATCCGTCATCGCCGTATCTAGGAAAAGTTTGTGGACCTTCCGGGTTCTCTTCTTGTTTAGGGGGTTTCTTCGGTGCACTTTTCCGGGGAGTTGTAGAGGTTCTCGTCGAAATACTTTGAGGTGGGTCCTTTGTAGATTATGAAGGCTGGAGTATCGGCTGTCTTGAAGGCGTAAACGGCAAGGTCCACGTTGATAGTTTCAGTTGGTCTTTTCAGTCGATGTAGTTCTAAGATGGTGGAGAGGGGGTCTCTAGTATTTGCCACCCAGGCTCTGTCCAGGTGGTATTTCTCGTGCCAAGGTGGGAGTGGGTTGGGTGGCAGCTTCTCGAAGTCCTTTTCTTCGGACGTGTAAATTCTTCCTCTTCTGGTGGCTGGGGCAGGTGACGAGCATCGTTGGGCTTTAGGCGGGGTGGTCTGTCTATGGGTGATAAGTCGGTGGTCGCTGGCTCTGGCGATGACGGCGTTGGTCTCTGGATGATGGGTGCGGCGGGCGCGGGTTCGGCGTTGATTGTTGGCTGGCGCTGGAGGATGATCGTTGCTGTAGTTATAGTCACGGTCTCCTCGGCTGGCGGCGCTCCTTGTCGGATCTGTGGTCAGATATGTGGTGCTGTCTTCTTGGTTCTCTGTGGAGCTGGAAGGCTGAAGTCCCAAGTAAGGGTGACAGCTACCCTCTGGGGCTCAAGTGCGGTGTTTACTTGAGGCACCCCATGAAGTCGGCAAGACTTCAAGAAGGCTACCAGAGGCTCACGGAGATGTTGCACTGATGAGTTAGGAGGCCTTCATGCGGACTGAACAAATTATTTGTCTAAATCGCGACGGAAGTAAGGGCGAGGATTGTGGCCACGTAAAATCGATTTAAGCCCCCCCCCCCCCCCCCCCCCCAGTGGAAATCTTCCACTGACCGTTCCAAGGCGGCTCTTCTGTGGCGATTTATTTATGTTGTTGTTTGTTACTTACTGTGTGTATCACTTGTGTCTTTTTATTTTGGATGGCCATATGGCCATTTTGTGGGAAAGTAACTGTCCTTATGGCCTTCCTTTGTTTAGGTTTCCATTATGGTGTTGTCGCTTAATGTTTGTATTTCTTTCCCTTTGGTGTCTTTTATGGGTGGAGTAAGTTAATTGTATCAATTTTACTTCTACTTTCCTTCATTGGGAAAGACAACTTGACGTGTTGAATATAGAATGATGATTGAATGAAAACCAGTTATATGAAACAGTTGGGTTGGCTAGAGTGCCAGTAATATATAGACACATCCAAACACTACGTCATCACTCAATAATACTATAAACCCTTTTGATTTCATTGGGCGACAGGGCTTGAGATGTCATTTCATCTCAATGGTCGGGTAAAAATCCCCCAAAATTGGAAGCAACGTCTCAAATATGACCTTTACAGTGTTGACGGGGACGTTAAACCTCAAATCAAACAAACAAAAATCAATAATACTATTTGCCGGGACTTACCGGTGGTTGGCAAAAAAACGTCTTTTACCGTTTATCGCCATTGTAAATGCGATGTTATTTTCTTGTTTGGAATCGAAACCACAAAATTGACCTTTAAACTAACTTTTATAATAGACATATCTTAGCTAGTGATTATTGGTTTCTAGAAGATTTGAGGATGTTTTGATGATTAAATTACCTGTAGTTATGCTTATGCAGTAATGAGGCGGGACGGTCTTAATTATTTGTAATAAAAATGCACAGAACGAATTACAAAACGCGGAAGATGCATGCATGAACTCTAAAGTATATTTATATACTCATTTAAGTATAATTCGATCGATCTTCTGTGACAGTCAACTAAAATATGCCCGTAATATTGAGCCTATTTACAATGTGTTTATATGGAACCAGGGGCTTTTTGCCAACCACGAAAGAACGTTATCAAAGGTAAAAGTAATTTTGCGCATGCGCAATGACATGTTAACAAGGTCACATGTCAAAACATTGGATCCGTCTATTAATTCTTTGTTATTTCCATCATCTACCACCTAGAATCGAGATAAAACGGACATAATTTCTCTGACATGTCATGTTAGTCTGTGAACTACACGGATGCGCAGTCTGATCTGCGCCTCTGTTGTTTGCATATGCAATTAACCGGTTTTCTCACGACGCGGCTCATTATTATAATGTCTTCATGGAAAGAAAGTATGCAATAACGTTAATTGGAAATAGATTTATTATTATCATTATTATCTTCCATATTATTGTTTATACATAACATAAATGAAATAGAAACCAGTGTTTGTCGCGGTTGTAACAATAATTATGGTGTGCTACAAACGGTTCTGGGACAACTCGGCACATAGCAAACTCGGCACATGACAAACTTGGCACATAGCAAACTCGGCACATGACCAACTCGGCCTATACGAACTCGGCACATACAATTAGCTGACAGGGCCAAATATCTATTGTTCACTTGGGTGTGACAATTACATAACCAAACAAACAATCAAATTAAAGTTCCTGTGAAATAGGGACCAACTAAATAGGGCTATAAGACTTAAGCTGACAAATTTTCGCCCCCGCCCATCGGGGCTTGGAGAAATAGATTGGGCTGCATGTTGCTTCCCCACAGAGCTGAATCTGACTACACGCGAGTACTGGTTAACCGCTTGGAAGGACTAGGCCTGCCCAGGCAAAGCGGTATGAGTCAGATCGTCCAACGCATATAAACCTTCTGGTATCATTGGACGGCAGGGCTTGAGATGTAATTTCACCTCAATGTCGGGTAAAAGTCCCACAAAACTGGTAGCAACGTCTCCAAGATAACCTAAATAATGTTGACGGGGACGTTAAACACCAATTCAAACCAAACAAAATAATAAGACAAATTTTATATCAATATTTAATGGAGATTTTTTTTTTCAATACAATTTCATCTATAAAAGTTGTTTCTTAAATTGACCAGCGAATAAATCTTCGAAAAAAGGTCTAATTAATTATCAGCATTTTTCTGTTTCTGGAATTTACCATACTGACGTTTTTTTTTTTTGTTTTTTTTTGTTTATTTTCTAGTTTGTTGTATCAGCCAGAATATGCAACCGTTTTTGTTTTCGGGTTGGTGCGTTGTGGCGTGCTTTCTGCAGCTTCACATTACGTTGATACACAAATGCAATATTGTGAGTTCAGCATGGGTGGAAATGAATCCCAAACATCATGTTCACAGCTTTTCTGAATTAACTGCTAATCATCACCTGATTAATCAGAACAATTAGTGTAGCAATTAAGTCATATTCCGAGCCTATTAAGATGATTTTTTTAGAAAAAAAATGCAAAAAATAAACTAGAACCTATTTTATTTAATATGCATATATATATAAATATTATAAAATTATAATAATAATTAAACAGGAAAATAAAGTATTAATGTTGGCTTGATAAGCTTTATAACTATTGTGGGCCGAGTTTGTTATGTGCCGAGTTTGTATGGGCCGAGTTGGTTATGTGCCGAGTTGGTCATGTGCCGAGTTTGCTATGTGCCGAGTTGTCCCGCTACCCTACAAACAACCTGTAACCTAATTGAGCTGTAGAACAACCTGAAAGACTTTTTAAAGTTTAAAGACCATATTGGCTTACATTATCACCACTAACGCATCACACACTTCAGCCTTCTCCTCAAAACAAACAAATCAATTATTTAAAATTACTTAATGCATCAGTGATTTTAAAGACCGCACAACTTAGTATCTAATTTACTGTAGAGAGGCTGGAACAACATACTTAGGCACCCAAATCTCGCCTGGAATCTCGTTCAATTTCTCGCGATAATCCGCCATCTTTACAAAGTTCATGAGAATTGTATTCATATCCAAAATTGCTTCTCAAAACCAAAAAAGAGTAAAGTTCCATTACAACAGAAACACAAAAAAACGTCGAAATAATTTAAAAAAGTTCTTTTCAAAGACTGTTGCATCAAACGCTGAAGTTTGACAGCTGGAAAGTTTCGAAACTACGTCACGTATTAGCCGGTAAAACACAGCACCGCGCTTGGATCAACGATTTACCGGAGATTTACCGAAGGATTTACCGGAACTATGATGTTCTCACCTGGACAAGCAATTAAAACTTTTTCACAAATTTACTCCGGGTATACAATAAAGTTCTGGGAATAGTAAGAGACACAATGAGCTATCTGGCTACCTGCTGATTTCTACCTTCCCAAGATTTACAAAGCGATGATGAGCCCCAAATCCCATAGCCTAGCGCTAGTGCTTCAGAATACTTTAAAGTATCCATGCTGCAAACTTACTGAGTTACCCTATCTAATTTTCTTCCCATGAAGTGCACACAGGAAAAACATTTGAGCATCATCATAATTAGGCTATGTGCAAAGCGGCGGTGAAGCTCTAACTATTGATAAGGTCATTTTCTGTCGTTTCTCAGAGAAAGGGATAAGAGAGATAGAAGTGGTAGTAGAGGGGAAGAGAGGGAGGCACAGGGCAGAAGGGGGAAAATGAATAAAGTGTAGAAACATAAGTAACAACGCCCTAACCTCTACCCTACCTGCTGCAAGGACAGCAGGCCTTGCCAGAATGGAAGTCAATATCAGTTGGACTCCCCAGTGATGCAAGCGACACCTTTGCCTCACAACAGAACAAATAAAAAACGTTGAAAGACAGTTTTTACGTAGTTTAGGGAAGACTTGCACGATCCCTCTTGGAGCCCTCAATGATCCCTAATGTGATAATACTCTGTGGAAGTTTGTCCTTAAATATGTTCTAGAAAGGGTTATCCTTTGGAAGCAAGGAATACACCACGAAACGGGAAAATATGGAGTGTACATGTTTTCTGGGCCAGACTAGCTAGTTTCGGCCATTTAGGCCTCGTCAGTGACACTCAAATATTTTCAAATTTCCACTATGGAATCAATCATCCCAAAGGACAAGAAAATATAAACTACACTATTATGTAGGATAGGGAGACTTTTTACGGCCGCCACACATTCATAGACAACAGCTGTAGTGACGTTAAATATGTTCTAGAAAGGGTTTATCTTTTGGAAGCAAGGAATACAACATAAAACGGAAAAATATAGAGTGTACATGTTTCCTGGGCCAGACTATCTAGTTTCGACCATTTAGGCCTCATCAATGACCCTCAAACATTTTCAAAATTCCACAATGGAATCAATGATCCCAAAGGACAAGAAAATATAAACTACACTATGATGTACGCCAGGGGGAGTTTTTACGGCCGCCACACATTCCCTGACAACAGCTGTAGTGACGTCAAATAAGTCTGAAGGAGAGCTGGCAGATGTTTTCGCAGGAGTATCCTATACAGTTCGCTCCTTTCGGGTTGGAGGCACTGCGAACATGGATGTCCACTTAGCCCGGAGAGATGCAACCACAACTTTGATACAAGATGTCAATGCTGGTGAGTTTGCCGGCCAAAGTGTTGCATCACTCGGGAAGTAATGCTGGTTGTGTGGCTAGTCACCTCTGACAAACCGAGCTATTCACCGATGCACCGTCTCCAGCCGCTGGATACAAAATGTGAATCCCATACTGATGTGGCATAATCCAGGATAAGTCTAATAATGGTCTCTTCCATCATGCTTTAACATCTTCAGAACAGTTGCTTATGTTCCTTCCAAAGAAACGCCTGGCAGCTTTTTTTTTTTTTTTTTTTTTTTTTTTGCAGTTGCCCATGACATGTTTCTGAAGTCTTTTAGACTGACAGTTCTTGGCAATGTGCTCCGTTTTATTACCCTGACTGCCGCACATTTGGTTGGGTTGAAAAGACTTTTGCCAGTCTGAATTCCATTATGGACATTGCTGTAGTCTTTCAAGTTCCCTGTGAAATTCTGCAGTATATGTCATGCTTGAGAGTTGGTGATATAAAAGAAGGTCATTGGCAAGAAGGTCAGCTCCAGAGCTGACTTTCTGTGGCAGGTAATTTACGCATGGGCAGAATAATAAATGTCCGAGCATTGCACCTTGAGGGACACCGGATACAGCTGGGGCAAAAGTGCAAACTGGCCTTGACCAGGTCTGGTTAGCCCCTGTTGGAAAGGGAGCTCTGGATCCACTTACAGTGGCTGCATGCTGGCATTTCTGAGCTTGACAGTACTCAAGCCATTTATGTGGAACTTTGTCCAGAGCTGCGGTGTCTATCTGTTGACCTTCATCTATCCCTGCTGCAAGGTCTGGTCTGGACTTTGGTCAAAGTAAGCTGGCTTTTGCACGACAGCCTCTTTTGACATCTGTACTTTTGGTCTGCCAGACAAGATGCAAATGATCTCAGTTGGGGAACGCATAGAAAGTACTGCCAAAATACTGAAAATACCATAGGAGAATGGTGTCAATGACTCCGCTAATTTTGCTAAGGAGTAGATATAAGAAATGTTAAGTATGGGGTTAAGTACCCCACATAAAAACCATCTGCATCTGTATATAGGTGGTTAACCAATGACTTGCTAGCGTGACTATCTATCTTTCTAGTATTATTGTTATAGGTCCCATTTGACCATTACTCGCAGGTGTACATACACTCGATTTGCAGGACGAACGCCCGGGCGAGAATAATGAAATTACAATAAGGCTCTTTAACTGTCATACGGGATGATTCTCCTTGCACTTTGTGGCATTCATCCCTACAACTGATGCCAATGGAACATATTTAGACACAAACTTTATTGTCGCTGCTGTGAATCGAACCTGAGGCATCTAGAATCATAGGCAAGTGCACTAACCACTGAGCTACCAATCTAGCACTACCGGTATGTTTTTAATTAACTAAAGAAGTTAATTTTTAAAAACTTAAGTGTTGTAAATGAGTGTGTTTGCTCAAAAGGCAGTGCCTTTATTTCCTATTACTTGCCAAATAATAATAGTAATAAAAACCATAACATTGCGAGTTGCTAGTGTCCGATTTTAGCAGTTGTTGATATACACAGTTTCAAAATCATGTGAAGTATTCTCCCTTGAGGCGGTTTTGCGGTTGTTGATATACTTAGTATATGTACCATGTGGATTCTCTCCTCCAATATGGTTGATAATTTTTGATATTAGGTAAATGTTTTCTTTCTTTAATCCGTCCTTAGTATGATGCTCTCTGGCGGATTATAGCTATCAAGTATTGTACTACCGGTACTCTAGCCTGGCATCATAGGAATGGCTAGAGTGCCGGGTCCGTCACTTTAGCCACCGAGTCTAGAGTGCCGGACCCGGCACTCTAGCTTCAGAGTCTAGGATGTGGGCACTGCATCACTAGACACTTCCATATAAATAAAGTGGTTTGATGTGTTTTGGGGTGGTTCGGTGTGTTTTGGGTGGTTTGGGATAATTCTATGGACCGTGTTAAAAATACCTTTATTCGATTGTCAAAATTTACTTCCTCAGTTTACTCCCGGCTGCCGGCCGTTAGTTCCGGCTTTTATATTCCCCAATTCCGTACGGTTCCGGCTAATACAAACTTCCTGGACTCTGTTCCGTTGTTGGTAAACGAGTGCTACCTGTAAATCACATGACACTACAGCCAGCGGTGGAACCGAAAGTAGACTCAAAAAAAAAATAAAAAAAAAAAGTTGAAAGGACACTATCACGCACACACACAAACAAACAACATAGCCTTGCTCAATTGTATGCGGGTGTTCCGTTCGACCTGGACGGAATTGGAAAAAAAATAGCTCGCTAAAAGAGAAGTTTTTTTCTTGGATATCTGTTTGGTTTCTTGTCTGATTCATAACAGACAAGCGTAAACTAGCAACATTTTATTGCTGGTTACCCTAGATTGTGTTTTGTTTGTCTTGTAGATTGAAAAAATTGCTGACATTCTTTCCCGCCATTACCTCACTAGTGGGTGGGGTAACGTAAAACTGAAATTCTTAGGATCAAAATTAGGTCGCTTGTCACATTCATTTTTCTGGAGAGCCTGTGTGTTGTCAGATATTTGAGTGTGCTGAGCTGTATATAATTGGACCAGTATACTGAATAGTCCTTTGTAGCTGTCAGTGTGCTGGCTGTGACAAACTCGGAATCAGGATTGTTGCTTGACACCCCATAATAAGTCATTAGAAATCATCAAATCACTACCCGGTATATTAAAATGAAGGTCTCCCTGTTTCCCATGGTCTTAATTCTTGGGTTCACTCTTTGGAAAACAACTTACAGAATGCATCCAGATGATGGAAATCAGGAGTGCAAGATTACAATTAAGGAGAGTAGTAGTAGAATTTCCCAGTACTTGGCATTTACAAGGAAGAATGGGAACAGAAGGTGTTCGGAGGGCTTGCGAAACTTCAAGTCCTCGCGCGGTACAAACTTGGCTTTACTTCTAATCTTGGCCGGAGACATTGAAACTAACCCCGGCCCAAGGTTTCGCTGCGGACTCTGCAAAAAATATTGCAAAGGTTCCGAGAAATGGATAGAATGTGAGGACTGTAACAAGCGCTTTCACTCCTCATGTTCTGATTTGGATAACAGTCAATTGTTAGAAATTGAATCTAGAGCTGGAACTTGGTATTGCAAAGACTGCAAAGCTGACTGTGGTCTTTGCAGTGGTGCTGTCCTTAATGGCCACAAAGCCGTTCAGTGTGATCAATGTGAAATGTGGATACACACTGACTGTTCCTTCATTTCAGATGCAGAATATGGCACTTTGGTAAATTCAAGCTGCCACTGGATATGTCCAAAATGTGAGGTCTGTAACTTTTCAGACTCCTTCTTTGATGAATATGTAGAACTGAGTAAGCCAAACAGGTTTGAACCTCTGTCAGAGGATAAGAGAGGCAAATCTTCAACTGCTGATGAAACTAAGTCAAATTTTGTGAAAGGTTTGAAACTTTGCAGTATAAACATAAATGGAATTAGAGGGAAAATTCTGGAACTTTTAGCTTTCCTCGAAACATCTCAACCTCATATTGTTGCTATTCAGGAAACAAAGATTGACAGTTCAATTACTACATCTGAGCTTTTCCCTGAAACTTGTGAGTACAGTGTGTACAGAAAAGATAGGAACTCTCATGGCGGTGGGGTGATGTTGCTCATTCATAGAGACATCCCTCACATGCCTTTCATGGAACTTGAAAATGACACCGAATCGGTCTGGGTTAAGGTTTTTGCAAATAAAACTTCCCACTTCGTAGCAAGTTGGTATCGACCACCAAATGGTACAATCGAAAACTTCCAGTTGTTTAAAGACCAACTGGATTGCATTAAATCGCAGCATAAGGGTAAAAAACTCCCGGCTGTACATGTTCTAGGTGACCTCAACTTCCGAGACATTGCTTGGCCCGACAGGCTCAGCAAACAAGGCACAATGCTGAGTCAGTCGGAAGGACAAATATTGATTGACATTATGAACGATCATGGCCTTGAACAAATTGTTAACTTCCCCACTCGTGATAAGAACACATTGGATCTGATCCTTACGACTTTGCCAGGACAATTCGAAGACATTCATTCCCCAGATAAACTAAGTGACCACGATGTTGTCTCCGGATATTTAAAAATTCATATCCCACCAATAAAGAAACCTCGGAGGAAGGTGTACTCATATCAGAAAGGTGACTATGAAACTATGAGGAAGGATGCACTCAGATTTGCAAAGGAGAATTACTTTAATGGTCATTCAGATGCTCGGTCTATACAAGAGAATTTTGATTTGATAACTTCTTTCATTCATACTTCGGCCGAAAATCATATCCCCTCAAAAACTAGTAGGCCTGTATCTTCTATTCCCTGGATCACTCCAGAGATAAGAAGGAAAATTCGCAGAAGGAATAAGATTCATGCAAAGGCAAAAAAGACGGGAAGTGGTAAACTCCGGACAAAATTTGAAAACTTGAGACGTGAAATCAAGACTGATATAAAAAATCAGCATGATTTGTATGTGAATAACTTGGTAGGTGATGTAAAGGCAAATCCCAGAGACTTCTACAGATATATTAATAGCCAGAAGAAAGACAGGCAAGGCATCCCGCCCCTTAATAAAAGAGGAGGGGACGGGGTTGCTGAATCAGACTCTGAAAGGGCAGAGGAACTAGTTGGTCAATTCAATGATGCGTTTAATAAAACTGAGTTCACGGAGGTTCCATTGACTGGAAGATCGGCCCCATTCATGAATAATATTGTTGTGACAGCTGCAGGAGTGATCAAATTACTTCAAGGCTTAAACCCCAGTAAGGCCTTAGGACCTGATGAGCTTCATCCCAGAGTCCTGAAGGAACTAGCAAATGAGTTGGGTCCAGTTTTCGCACACTTGTTTCAACAGTCTCTTGATACGGGTGAAATCCCCAAAGAATGGCTCTTAGCAAACATTTGTCCACTCTTCAAAAAAGGAGATAGGGCTCTTGCCCGTAATTATCGCCCTGTGTCTCTGACTTGTGTTCTGTGTAAATTGCTGGAACATATAGTCTGCTCAAACATCATGGCCCACTTGGACGAGCATAAACTTTTGTCAGACAGGCAACATGCATTTAGGAAAAGGCACAGTTGTGAAACTCAGCTAAGCACAGTTATTAATGACTGGGCAAAAATCTTGGACAAAGGGGGACAGGTGGACACATTTATTCTGGACTTCGAGAAGGCCTTTGACACCCCTCCTCATGAACTACTTAAATCTAAGTTATTTGGTTATGGAATTGGGGGAAAGACCCTCAAATGGATAGATTCCTTTCTTTGCTACAGAAAACAGCGGGTTGTTGTTAATGGTGAATCTTCGGAGTGGGCTCCAGTTTTGTCTGGAGTCCCGCAAGGGACCGTTCTTGGTCCACTTTTGTTCTCCCTGTACATCAATGATATTTCCACTGACATTGACTCAGAAATAAGACTGTTCGCAGATGACTGTGTTTGTTACCGGGAAATTAGAGATACAGATGACTCATTGAAACTTCAGGCTGACATAGATAGATTAGGATGTTGGGCACGTAAATGGGGCATGAGATTTCAGCCAGTTAAATGCAATATTATGCAGATAACTAGGAAGAGATCTAATAAAGTTGAGGCTTCTTACACCTTAGAGGGAACGGTCCTCGAAAATGTGGACTCCATTAAATACCTTGGAGTGACAATCTCACACAACTTGAGATGGAATACTCATATTAGCAACATGTGTACTAAGGCAAATAGAACGCTTGGTTTCCTGAGGCGAAATCTTCATCAGTGCCCTCAGGATGTAAAAGAGGCAGCATATAAAGGTCTTGTTCGCCCAATCTTGGAATATGGTAGTTGTATCTGGGACCCCAGTGGAGTGGTCCTTAATGATGAAATTGAGAAAGTTCAGAATAGAGCTGCTAGATTTGTAACAGGCAATTACTGCTTTGAAACTGGGAGCATGACTGGAATACTTGGAAAATTAAAATGGGAGTCTCTCAAGAAAAGGAGAAAAGACAGTAGGCTAATCCTTTTATACAAAGGTCTAAAGGGTGCTGCCAGCATTCCAACAGATGACCTTGTTCCCCCAGCTAGACACTGTAGAAATCACCATTCGTTGGCGTTTCAGACCCTTAGCGCAAGAACCGACATTTATAAAGAGTCGTTCTTCCCCAGAACCATTAGAGATTGGAATGCCCTTCCCGATTCGATTATCTCGACAGCTGAAGGTGCTGATGATTGTGTAGCTAAATTTACCTCTTTGGTTAGAGCTAGGGACTAACTTCCCACATCACAGGTCCTGGTGTATGAATGTCATTTGACGTGTCACCAGTAACAATTCTGATTCTGATTCTGATTCTGGTTATGTGGAGCGTGATAGCTCAGTGGTTAGTGCACTTGCCTCTGATGCTAGAGGTCCGGGTTCGATCCCCGGCAGCGGCGATAAAATTTCGGTGTCCGAACACGCTCCATTGGAATCTACTCCCATACATGAGAGTTCTGCGTTCCAGACATTCATATTTTACATTTATATGCTGTTATTTATGTTTTTGTTATTCTTCGGTGTAGGCTTTCATCCTGCAAAACATGGAGTGTATGTAATATACACCTGCGGTAATGGTCAAATGTGACCGATGCAGTATCAGAAGATAGATAGATAGACGACAATATGCTTAAGATACTTCCGGGGTCAACATTTTTCTGAGTTTCTGATCATGAAATCTGAACTTTTTATACTGAGTCGGTCACATCACAGGGACTTGTAGCAATGAATGTAGGACGATTTAGCCTAGGACAATTCGGCCTAGGACAATTTGGCCAGCCAAAAATATTGGGTAGGACAATTTGGCCAGGTTAATATAATGGCTAGGTTAAACTGAAAATTTAATGTTTTAGGTTTGTTTTTACTATACAGTAATGTTTGAATATGTGGAAGGAATTTTTTAAAGATGATTTTAAACATTTAGACATTTTTTGTTGTTGTTTTTAAACTATAACTTTTGGCCTGAGATATTCTTTAGGAGCAAATTAATAAAAATGGTTAACTATAATCTCCCAAACACAAAAATACAATAAAATAATAATAAATAAATAAATTTAATTGTTTTGTTTAAATTGGCTGGAAAACAAGATTAATTGCATTTTCTTGTATTCATGGTTAATTGGCTAACTGATTTGCTGACTGGTCTTGGTTCCTTGCTTTCTTAATTAGCTATTTCACACTTATTTATTTGGTTTTGTTTGGTTCAAGAATGTGCACCGCACTGGTTAACCACTTACACTTAGGGGGACTGATCTGCTCAATGTGACCTAAATAGTGTTGACTGGGCTCTGATACTATAAATGGGCAGAAAATATGTAATGATGTGTGATAAAAATATGTTGTCAAATAAAGAAACTGCTCAAACTTTTAAAGCAATTTCACTCATCAAAGCCAAGAAATGACATAAAATCACTGAAAAAAACATGAAATATTAGCCAAATGAAAAAAAATATGCGAATGAAATGACTGATAGTTGGTAAAACCGCTCGGAGAAATTAATTTGGCCAAATTGTCCTACCTGGTAATTTTGGCTGGCCAAATTTTCCTAGGCCAAATCGTCCGGGCCAAATCGTCCGCTGGCCAAATTGTCCGCCCACCTGTAGCAATAAAGTACATAGTCTATTATTCAGTGTCTGAATACCTATACAATATACAAATTCTTTAAAAAAAAAAATGCTACACGTCCCTTTGGGTCACATTTGTCCAGAAGGGGAGTTGTCAGTTTCTGGTGAAAGAAGGTGCACTGTTCTGGTTGACCACTTACATATAAGCCTGGCCAGGAAAAGTGTGAATAGGTAAACTGACCGGCTCGAAAATGACCTGAATATTATTGTCTTAAGGACTATGAACATATGAAAATGGCTTCCTGGCAGAATACGGGACATTTCGGTCCCGAGTCGTTTCGGCCTGGGTCACTTCGGCCCAAATTTGGACCTTGGTCGTTTCGTCCTATTTCCAGTCAGGTGCATAACCTATACAAGTTAATTTTTATAACCTGTTCCAGTTATAAAGTCACATACCGCCATTGAATTTCAAGGTGCGGCTATAGAAAATAACTTGTTTAGGTTATGTCACAAGTTCTTTAAGATTATGTTAAATTGAAAAATACAAAAATATTAACGTGAATGCGTTAATATTCCCTCCACCCCACTCTTGTTTGAAACACGTGCATACAACTTTTTAGACGATGCGTACAAAGAATTTTGATTTCAATCATCAAATTAAAGTCTTCTTTCCATTTTAAAATTGTTGCCACATCCGGCAAAATTGCGATATTTAAAAGTGGGAATTCAATTTTTAAAACCATTAATTTTACCGTTTTGGCACTCAAAATCCACTCAAAAAACGATTTTTTCTGAATGAAAACTCATTCGTGTTGACGAATCCACCATCTTGTTAGAAAGAGCGCTTCTCATGGAATCTCGTGATAATGACGCAAAAATGTCGCGAATTTCAAAAAAGAAGAGAAAAACTAGGCCGATTTTTACTGATTCCCGAAAAACAAAATATAACGCAAATCAAGGTTGCAAAAATGCCGGCAAATATCATATTTTCCATGCCACTGGCATTTACCGGCATTTATGGCCAATATGGCAAATACAGCGATGTTGAATGGTAGGTTGCAGGCATAGAACAGCCTGGCTATCTGCTCATCAAGTCGTTCGGACATGGACTGGTCAGTTGACAGGCAGTGCGAAGTCATGCTGGATTGGAGTAATCTTGGCTTCTTGGCGGAAGGCTCTGTCGTGGGTGTAGATGGCTCAGTAGAAATATCATCTTCAGGCAGTGGTCGTTTCTGGAAGGGTCTGTTGGCAGGACATTTCTCTCTGCGGGCACGAAGTCGTGGAGCTTTAGCACTGACAACCGCTTTGCAGTCAATGCAGCTGACACTGGTTTTGTTGTCTTGTTCAACAACAGCAAAGAAGTTCTAGATTGGATCTTTTAGCTTCACCATGGTGACTAGTAGTAGTTTGCTTTAGATGTGTTTAGCTAAATTTCAGGACATTTAATGAACAGTAATGCTCTAACTTCTAGGGTATACATAGCTTAAAGCCATACAATTACTCAGTTCACACCTAAGATACCTCTTTTCAATTCCACCTAGACTAAATATCTAAGTTATATAAACAAATTATGAAATAACAAATTATGACATCTTCTTGTTTTCATCTTTGCCTCTGGCTATGCTCTACCTACTTTAAATAAACATTTTCTTAAATTTGTTGTTTTAGTAATTCTATCTGTCTAGTGTCTATCCAAAGATTAAGGGTCAATATACCAAGTGTCACTGGCAGAGCTAAATAAACATGTTCTTAATTTTGTTGTTAAGTAATGTCAAATTGACAATTTATGTAAAACTCCTTGCAACTTTGGATAGTGTCAAACTTGCTGAATATTCAATTAAGCCACACCCATTTCTGACTTTGAACCAATCAGTTTACAATTAATTTCTACATATTCATAAACTGAATGTCAAACAGTGTAGATCCTTCAGAAGCCATCTGATCTGGATCTACACTGTTTGCAAAGATAGGGGCTTGTCGCCAAGAGCAGGATAAAGGTTAAAGCATGTTGTTGAGAAAGTAAACAGACAAATCAGTCAAGGACCTGATCAGACTGTTCTGATCTGAACCATCTTTAAGAGGCCTGTCTACTGTCTATCCAAAAACTTAGGATCAATATTAGTGTCAATGGCACAGCTAAATGCATACCTGTGATTTTATTTTTACCTGCTTAATATCTCAATTTCTGACTTGGTCGAGATTTCTAAAATATTTTAAGACCAAAATCATATTTGCCATATTTGCCACTTTGGGCATATTTTCCAGGCCGATAAATACCGGTAAATGCCACTGGTAAATACCGGGGGTGGAATTTGCCACTCAACCTTGAGTCGCAAATGAGTTATTTTTTTTTTACTTGTTCAGGTTATGCACCTGACTGATCACTGTGGGTCGTTTCGGCTCTGGGTCGATTCGGCCTGGGTCGTTTCGGGTCCGATTTTATTAGCATTTTTTCTGCATAAAACATATTGAATAGTAATTCTTCAGAAGCCATCTGATCTGGATCTACATTGTTTGAAAGATAAGACATATCCGGGCTCAGCAGGACAAGGGTTAAAACAGAATTAGTCATAATAGCGGAATTTTACTGTATTTCAGGCAAAGGATGCCACTATAACATGACAGAGTCGGACTGGGAGATTGTACCGCGACCTATTGGCTTTGACAATTTATTGTCAGTTATTGACACAGAAGCTCAGGCTCAGGGTACAAGTAGTAGGGGCTGGGGAAGATCTCCAGTTGAGCAGGTGTCGCCAAATGTCGATTATGATGTGCGGCTCCAGTTTGATGGTGGACGATCAATTGGGCGGTCTCTAGGAAGTGATAAATTTCTTCCAGGTTTGGGTTCAGAGGCACAGGATGAAGAAAAAATCACTGGTGAGTAATGATATGCTAATTACGGTACACGATGTTCTTTTTTGCATGCTGGAAAATCACGCCTATTCAGATATATTGAAAATTTTGACCAGGAAAAAATGAAAACTTTCAGATCCCAAATTCTGATATTTTTCATATTTCTGCTCAAAACATAGATATTGGATACTCGTTAGAACAGCCTCGAGGAGGCGGTTCTAACAAGTACCCACAATCTATATTTTAGAGCAGAAATAAGAAAAATAATATATACCCCTGTAAACTCGAGTTTTACTGTATAAAAGTGGGGTTTCAGGGGTTCAAAATTATATAGGTGTGTTCGAGCGATGTTCGCAAGCTTTTTACCAGCTGTTGATTTTTAGATCGGCTGTTTTCCAAGAAAATGACGAGGTAGTGTCATAGCTCTGGTGTCGTCGTCATGCAAAAACTTGGACATTTGCGTCTGCGTCGTGCAAAAACTTGGACATTTTGTAATATCTCTATCATTACTGAACAGATTTACTTGAAACTCATACTAATTGTTCATTATGAAAAGGGGCTGCAGCTGATTGCTGCACCCATATGCGGTGCTCTTGTTTAAATTTCTTTTGAAAATCACTTTTTTTCAAAAAAAAAATTCTTTCAAGAATACATTCATAATGTCAAATAGTTATATATATATAGAAAACTGGGGTTTACAGGAGTTTAACGAGGTGATCATTCCACAGACAAGTTTGTCATCGTGATTAGGCAAATGACTACCCAGTTGATCATGGTTTTCCTTTGCCCCCGCCCATCGGGGCTTGAATGCATGCATGGTAGTTAACCCAATCACGGTTGGCAACTTTGCTTCCCTCTTTAATTGCACGCCGGTGGGTCAGGCCTCAGATTCTATGACGGCTCCAACGAAAAGGCTTATTGAAAATTAAAGAGATAATGTTGGTTGGTGCCTGATGCTCTGTCTCTGGTCGGGCTCATCGGAGTCTAACTGTTGGTTTTCTTTTGCTCCAGCATTTCAGTGGTTTCTTGCTGTCGAGTCCTCACCGTTGTCTCACCTCTGTGGTTCTTTGATTTCTGTGTTCACGGAGATGTTGCACTGATGAGTTAGGAGGCCTTCATGCGGACTGAACAAATTATTTGTCTAAATCGCGACGGAAGTAAGGGCGAGGATTGTGGCCACGTAAAATCGATTTAAGCCCCCCAGTGGAAATCTTCCACTGACCGTTCCAAGACGCAGAGCTGAATCCGGCCCGCACACTAGTACTGGTAAACCGCTTAGAGGATCTAAGCCTGTCCAGGAACCGCGGTGCGAGGCGGACCGTCCATGCTAATAAACCCTATTGGTTTCATTGGGCGACAGGGCTTGAGATGCCATTTCATCTCAGTGTCGGGTAAAAGTCCCACAAAATTGGAAGCAACGTCTCCAAAATGACCTTTACAGTGTTGACGGGGACGTTAAACCTCAAATCAAACAAACAAACAAACTGACCGTTCCAAGGCGGCTCTTCTGTTGTGATTTATTTATGTTGTTGTTTGTTACTTACTGTGTGTATCACTTGTGTCTTTTAATTTTGGATGGCCATATGGCCATTTTGTGGGAAAGTAACTGTCCATAGGGCCTTCCTTTGTTTAGGTTTCCATTATGGTCTGGTCGCTTAATGTTTGTATTTCTTTCCCTTTGGTGTCTTTTATGGATGGAGTAAGTTAATTGTATCAATTCCTGATCTTTGTTTTACTTCTACTTTGCATATCAGGGCTGTTTTGTTTGTGCCGTGTGGCGGCTGTAAAAGGTCTCCCCGTACATGCATTTAATGCTCTTATTTTTCCAATCCTCAGGGATTGCTTATGCAATTGCTTTTCACTGTTCCATCAATTGACATCCTTTAGATACCTGTTGAAGGTCATTATTAAACCGATGTTCGTTCCTCGTTGTATAACAACTGCTTGTTTGACATCCCTGTACTTTAAGTAGACTAGGATGTTTTGTGGGCTTTTGTTGTACCGACCTTCTATTCGAAGGAATCTTCTTCAGTAATTTTATTTATTTAATAACCGGTATGAACATCGCTTTAGTTTTGACGGTATCACAACCTTACTAACCAAAATGAGTATTACAAATACATTTAAAATATCAATATCACCCCTTAGGTTACACTCTGCTTCTTCTGTACGGATTCCCCATTCTATTAAGAACTTTAATACTATGTTGCCTTCGGTATTGGTTAGACCCTTAAATTTGTCTTCTGTAACTTCAGTTAATCTCAAAGGAGCAGGCAATACCAATGTTTTTGGGAGTAGTCTTCGTATAAGACTATCTCCTCTCAAATCACCCATCCTTCGAAAATATACTAATCCGTGGAAAAGAAGAGGAATGTATCCTAGTATTTCTAAGTGCAATGCCAAGAGGTGCAGATGTTGTTCGCATTTAAGCACTGCGTCTACCGTTACTTCATCTGTAAACGGTAGACGCTTCTCTGTAGTTAACATGTCTGATTTGACATGACAGTCTACAGATTTAATTTATCTAATTACTTGACGTGCTGCAAACTGTAATATGCAGTACGTCGGTCAAACTAACCGCATGCTTAAAACTAGATTGAACGAGCATTATCGTAGAATGAGTAAGCCTAAGAAAACTGACACTTTCTTGTACCGTCACTTTCGACGTACAGGTCATTCTGTAAATAACATTATTATACAACCAGTGGAAAAACTTTATTACGATGCAAATTCTACATCTAGATTCAAAATAATCAAAAGACATGAAGCTGAACTGAAATGGATTAAATTTTTACAGACCCCTTTTCCACTGGGATTTAATGACAACATTTATCATGAGGGTAATATTTCCAGAATGCCGGACTTTGATATTTTCTCACTCCTGGAATGTCGAAAACGCAGAACTAGATCTCACGGCTCCAGGAAAAATGGTAACTTTAAACGTAAATCACGTGCGTTTAAACAAAACAATACTAGACTGAAGTGACTGTCAATTATATTATTAAATCATGGACGCCACTCTATGCTTTCATTTTTAAGTTCATTACCCGTTTCTGTTTTACGTCTTCTGGACACCGAGGCGAATAAATTCTACGATAGTTCTCATCAGTTATATGATGCGGCTCTCTTAACTAGAGGCTATACTCAGCATACTCTCCGTCCTTACATTGATTCTGAAATTAATCATAAACGTCATTTCTTCAAAATATCCTTCATTAATAAGGGTATGGATTTTATAGATTTGCCAAGTATCTTCCGTGAGAGATCGGTGCTTTCTTCCATTCCTGCTTATTTTCGAAATACTGAAACACCTATAATTTGCTATAAATATAACAAACCTGTTAGATCTATCATTTTTAATTTCAATAAACTTGTTTCAGATCTTGATATTGATACTAATACTCCTGATTCATGTGATTGTAAAAACTCAAAGTATTGCTATCCTGCTGCTGGTCATGTATTTACTGGCAATTTGAAAATTATTCCTGATTCTAGGATAAGGAATATAATTTATAAAGGACCGAAATATCGGTTTCCTTCTAAAATTGATTTCAGTAAATGTAGAGATGAAATCGCTGCTTCCTTGAATGAATTCGGTAATCGATGGTGTAAGCGAGAGTATGTTGAGTGTAAAGCCCTAAAGGACTGGAAACTTAGCATTTTAAGACTAGTGAATAAACGCATTTCTTTCTATTCTCAAAATACTAACTTATTACCTCCTAAGCCCAAGACGTCTTTACGTCATCTAAAACTAGGTATTCAAGAATTTCATAAGAAGTTTGTTTTGGCCCCTGCAGACAAGGCCGCTAACAACGTCGTCGTTGTGTGACGGCTCCACTATGTTAACACACTTAAGCAGGAGCTTGGTGGTACTAAGGCCTATGAACTTCAGCCTTTGGCTGAAGAGAGAGCTATAGTAGATAAACATGTTTGTCTTTCAGCCACCAAGTTTGCTGTGTGTGTTAAAGAAGGCTAAGACAAGCTTCCTACGCTATACTGGTTACCAAAACTTCATAAAAAACCTTACAAAGCACGGTTTATTGCAAATTCTAGTTCTTGCACTACCACTGAACTTTCTAAATTATTAACTTCCTGTCTTACTGCTATTAAAACGCATGTAATTAAATATTGTGATAAAGTCTTTGAAAGATCTGGAAGAAATCTGTTTTGGTCTATAAAAAATTCAAATGAGGTTTTAAATAAATTGAAATCTAGACAGTTTCGTGCTTCTAGTCTGTCTACCTACGATTTTTCCACTCTTTACAGTTTACACTACACTTCCTCATAATCTTATAAAAGAAAAGCTTAATGATTTAATTGAATGGGCTTTTCACAGAGAAGATTCTCTCTATCTTGCATGTAATGTCAGAAATGCATTTTTCACTTCTAAAGAGCATAAGAATTATACACTTTGGTCATGTCAGAAAGTGTGTGATGCCCTCACCTTTCTACTTGACAATATTTATATTAGATTCGGTACTAAGTTATTTAGACTAATTGCGCACCTCTTGTGGCTGATCTGTTCTTGTATTGTTATGAAAGAGACTTCATTTTGTCGCTTTCCATTGATAACCAATCTGAAATTATTGAAGCTTTTAGCTCTACTTCTAGATATTTAGATGATTTATTAAATATTGATAATACCTATTTTGATGGTTTGATCAGTCAGATTTACCCCCTAGAACTTCAGTTAAATAAAGCAAATTCTTCTGATACCGAGGCCCCGTTTTTGGATTTACATCTATCTATTGTAGATGGATTTGTTTCGTGCAAAATTTATGATAAACGCGATGACTTTGATTTTGAGATTGTAAATTTTCCTTTTTTGGATGGTGATGTTCCTCGTGCGCCATCCTATGGCGTTTATATTTCGCAATTAATTCGATTTGCTAGAGTGTGTAGTCATGTAACTGACTTCAACACCCGTAATAAATTATTAACGGCTAAACTCCTTAATCAGGGTTATCGGTACCATAAACTACGCAAAGCCTTTTCAAAATTTTATAGACGCCATTCTGATTTAATTTCAAAATTCAATATTGGACTTAAATCTCTTCTGCAACAAGGTCTATCGGAACCCGAATTTTATGGTGACTTAGTATATAAATTCAGAAAAATATATAACAGCAATGACTTCAGCACCCAATTTCGTAAAATCATTCTTCGATATAAAAAGATTGGGTACAACATGGATATTATACGACAGACTGCATGCATGGTAGTTAACCCAATCACGGTTGGCAACTTTGCTTCCCTCTTTAATTGCACGCCGGTGGGTCAGGCCTCAGATTCTATGACGGCTCCAACGTAAAGGCTTATTGAAAATTAAAGAGATAATGTTGGTTGGTGCCTGATGCTCTGTCTCTGGTCGGGCTCATCGGAGTCTAACTGTTGGTTTTCTTTTGCTCCAGCATTTCAGTGGTTTCTTGCTGTCGAGTCCTCACCGTTGTCTCACCTCTGTGGTTCTTTGATTTCTGTGTTCACGGAGATGTTGCACTGATGAGTTAGGAGGCCTTCATGCGGACTGAACAAATTATTTGTCTAAATCGCGACGGAAGTAAGGGCGAGGATTGTGGCCACGTAAAATCGATTTAAGCCCCCCAGTGGAAATCTTCCACTGACCGTTCCAAGGCGGCTCTTCTGTTGCGATTTATTTATGTTGTTGTTTGTTACTTACTGTGTGTATCACTTGTGTCTTTTAATTTTGGATGGCCATATGGCCATTTTGTGGGAAAGTAACTGTCCATATGGCCTTCCTTTGTTTAGGTTTCCATTATGGTCTGGTCGCTTAATGTTTGTATTTCTTTCCCTTTGGTGTCTTTTATGGATGGAGTAAGTTAATTGTATCAATTCCTGATCTTTGTTTTACTTCTACTTTGAAGAAATATATGGGCTGCATGATGCTTCCACTCAGAGCTGAAACCGCAGCACACAGGTACTAGTAAACTGCTTAGAGGATCTAAGCCTGCCCAGGCAAAGCAGTGCGAGCCGGCCCGTCCATGCTTATAAACCCTATTAGTTTCATTGCGGGACAGGGCTTGAGAGATCATTTCATCTCAGTGTCGGGTAAAAGTCCCACTTTGGAAGCAATATCTCTAAAATGACCTGTACAGTGTTGACGGGAACATTAAACCTCAAATCAAATGGTTTTTGTCGCACCTGCTTTAGCAGGAAGACATAGGTGTGCAAGTTTTCGTCCGTCCGGTTGTCCGTCCATCTTTCCGTCAACATTTTACACTTGGTGTCTTGTCATCGCAACTCTTCCTACAGTTTCATACCGATTATTTTGAAGCTTTGCGTGTGGTTTTGCCATGGTATGAGGATGCGCATGTGATTTTGACTTTAAAGCCGGATCATTTTCTGTCACTTTTTCCACATTGTGAACTTAGTCATTTTTAACCTTCAATTGATATATGATAGGTACCTCTTGTCATCGCAACCCCTCTTGCAGTTTTACACCGATCATTTTGAAACTTTGCATGTGTTTACGCCATGGTATGAGGATATGCATGCGGTTTCGACATAATTCTCAGAGTATTTTTTTTTTCAGTTTTTGCACATTATGAACTTAGCCATTTTTAAGCTTCATTTGACATACGATAGGTACCTCTTGTCATCGCAACTCCTCCTACAGTTTCATACCGATTATATTGAAACTTCGCGTGTGTTTTTGCCATGGTATGAGGATGCGCATGTGGTTTGGACTTTATCGTCGGATCATTTTTTGTCACTTTTTCCACATTGTGAACTTAGTCATTTTTAACCTTCAATTGATATATGATTGGTACCTCTTGTCATCACAACTTCTCTTGCAGTTTTATACCGATCATTTTGAAACTTTGCGTGTGCTTTCGCCATGGCATGAGGTTGTGCATGTGGTTTCGACATAATTCTCAGAATTTTTTTTTTCGCTTTTTGCGCATTGTGAACTTAGTCATTTTTAATCTTCAATTGATATACAGGAGGTACCTCTTTGTCACAGCAACTCCTCTTACAGTTTTATACTAATCATTTTGAAACTTTGCATGTGTTGTTGCCATGGCATGAGGTTGTGCAGGTGGTTTGGACTTAATCTTCGGATCAATTTTGTCACTTGTTAACCTTCAGTTGATATATGATAGGTACCTAGTCATCGAAACTCCTCTTTCAGTTTTATACTAGTCATTTTGAAACTAAGATTGCGTGTGCTTTCTCCACGATATGATGATGTTCATATGCTTTGGATATAATTCTTGGATCATTTTAGTTCATTTTATCACATTGTGAACTTAGTCAGTTTTTGACCTCACATATATAGGCTCTTCTCAAAGCTCTACATGTATATTCATTATAGCCCTGCTTTGAAAAAGTGGGGGCTATATTGGATTCGGCTTGTCCGGAATTCCGTCTGTCTGTCTGTCTGTCTGTAATATTTGATAGTGGGTACCTTGTGACTGCAACTCCTCTTACAGTTCTAGATCAATCCTTTTGAAACTTTACAGGTGTTTTCATATAGGTCTGGAACCGGCCCCGATAGCTCAGTTGGTAGAGTGTCCGCTCCGGGGAACGGGAGGTCTGGGGTTCGACCCCGGGCCGCGACATACCAAAGTCGTTAAAAATGGTACTAGCTGCTCCTCGTTTGGCACTCAGATTTACGGGGTAGAGCTAGGACTGGTCGATCCAGTGTCAGGATAATGTGACTGGGTGTGGTATCATGTAATGTGTCTGGGACATGATACTTCAGTGAGGCAGCACTATAAACGTGAGCATTGAGCTCCCTGTCGCAACCAGACACCGTCGTGATATGACTGAAAAATTGTTGAAAGCGACGTTAAACCCGAATTCACACACACACACACACACACACACATATAGGTCTGAAGATGTGCATATTCTTTTTTCATTATCCTTAAATAATTTTTTTCACTTATTTCACCCTTTTTAACTTAGACAATTTTTGAGATCTACTAATGTTAAAATGTATAGGGAGTAGCTACCTTGTGACCACAACTCCTCTTACAGTTCTAGGTAAATCCTTTTGAAACTTTACAGGTGTTTTCATATAGGTCTGAAGATGTGCAAATTCTTTTTTCATTATCCTTAGATAATTTTTTTCACTTATTTCACCTTTTTTAACTTAGACAATTTTTGAGATCTACTAATGTTAAAATGTATAGGGAGTAGCTACCTTGTCACCGCAACTCCTCTTACAGTTCTAGGTCAATCCTTTTGAAACTTTACAGGTGTTTTCATATAGGTTTGAAGATGTGCATATTCTTTTTTCATTATCCTTAAATAATTTTTTCCACTTATTTCACCTTTTTTAACTTAGACAATTTTTTAGATCTACTAATGTTAAAATGTATAGGGAGTAGCTACCTTGTGATCGCAACTCCTCTTACAGTTCTAGGTCAATCCTTTTGAAACTTTACAGGTGTTTTCATATAGGTCTGAAGATGTGCATATTCTTTTTTCATTATCCTTAAATAACTTTTTTCACTTATTTCACCTTTTTTAACTTAGACAATTTTTGAGATCTACTAATGTTAAAATGTATAGGGAGTAGCTACCTTGTGACCGCAACTCCTCTTACAGTTCTAGGTCAATCCTTTTGAAACTTTACAGGTGTTTTCATATAGGTCTGAAGATGTGCATATTCTTTTTTCATTATCCTTACATAATTTTTTTCTACTTATTTCACCTTTTTTAACTTAGACAATTTTTGAGATCTACTAACGTTAAAATGTATAGGGAGTAGCTACCTTGTGATCGCAACTCCTCTTACAGTTCTAGGTCAATCCTTTTGAAACTTTACAGGTGTTTTCATATAGGTCTGAAGATGTGCATATTCTTTTTTAATTATCCTTTAATAATTTTTTTTCACGTATTTCACCTTTTTTAACTTAGAAAATTTTTGAGATCTACTAACGTTAAAATGTATAGGGAGTAGCTACCTTGTGATCGCAACTCCTCTTACAGTTCTAGGTCAATCCTTTTGAAACTTTACAGGTGTTTTCATATAGGTCTGAAGATGTGCATGTGCTTTTTTCATTATCCTAAAAAATTTTTTTCTACTTATTTCACTTTTTAACTAAGACAATTTTTGAGATCTTCTAATGTTAAAATGTATAGGTAGTAGCTACCTTGTGAACGCAACTCCTCTTACAGTTCTAGGCCGATCCTTTGAAACTTTTCAGGTGTTTTCAAAGAGATCTTAAGATGTGCATGTGGTTTTTTCATTATCCAAAACTTATTTTTTAACTTAGACTGTTTTTCAGATCTAATAACGCGAAAAGTCTATAAGGCGTAGGTACCTTGTTAGGGATTTAACCCTCTCACAAGTCTTTACCTTTAATTCATGAGTCTTTCTCCTCTAACAGGGCTATAGGGGGGCTATAGTCAGATCCTCGGACAGTTCTAGTTTCTTCTGCCTTAAATATACTTTTATATTTTGTGTTGGGCAGGTGGGGAACAGGTGCAACATCAACTTCACCGAAGTTGAATTTCTGGTTATTGAGAATTGACAAAAATTATCCTTTAATTACTATATTCCTCCAATTTTGTGCCCCTGCTCCTATAAGGGCCCCCTCGCAGTTTTTTCAAGAACAATATAATAAGTGCCCCTTCTGCCGTCAGAAGAACTAATATTTTGATTTACCTAAAATAAAGATTTCAGCCTTATCATACCTGAATTTGCCAAAAATCGTATCTTGCAAGGTATTTCATAACCCCCTGCTATCACAGAGTGTCTGTGTTGACTGCAGGTCACTTTACATGTAACTATTCCACCATGTTTCATGAATTCTACTGGAAAACGTATCCTAACCCATTTCTGTTTGTCAGCCAATCAAATTACTTGATATAGTGTATTGGTTTAATACACAAACTGCATGACAAACAGTGCAGAAGCCATCTGATCTGGATCTACACTGTTTACAAAGATATGGGGTTGTTGTCTTCAGCAAGGGTTATTTAATATTTACCATTAATGTTTCCACAGAAATAACAAAAAGACACTGGGTGAACAGTGAAGACAGGCCCAGCTGTAAAAACAACCAATGTCGGAAGAAATTTTCTCTGATTGATCGACCTCATCACTGTCGGAAATGTGGTGAAGTGTTCTGCAATGCTTGTGTACGGTACAGACGTAAACTCACTCTCCTGGCACAGGCTGATCCAGAGGGAAAGTCATATAAGGTATATTCATAGCACATCACGAAAACAGGCCCATATAAGTTTGACCCCCTTGAACCCCACTTTTATATTGTAAAAATGAGGTTTACAGGGGTAAACATTATTTTTCTTATTTCTGCTCTAAAATTTATATAGATTGTGGTTCTATATTTTGAGCAGAAATAAGAAAAATATTATAATTTTTCATCTTAAATTTTTTTATTTTTGGCGGTAAAATTTACAATGTATTTGTATAGGCATATTTTCGTAATGAACAGATATGATCAGTGATGGGTATTTGGATAACAGAAGGATAACTTTCCTTATTACTCCAAATAAACATAGGCTGTGTTGTGGATATTCAATTGAACCGCTTCTGTGGATATTCATTTGAATACCCACAACATACACCTGTGGACAAAATCCATTCAAACTTTGAGGAGCTTCATTTCATTTTGATATGATGTTTCTTTCAATATTTCCTTACATCCTGTCAGTCAACTGCAAGACAGGAATAAATTCAAAACATAAAGTGTTGTATATTTCATTGTAGACCCTGCACTGTCCAAACAGAATATATCTCAAATGTCAATCAGATCTAAAAATGGCAAAACATGTGCTTGCCACAATTAGACCAATCAATGTATATTGCTTGATCAAGTTTTAGACTACTTTGATGAATGACATTTTGCTTGTCAAACTAACTTGATGCAAAGACATTCATTGAAAGGTACTTAATCAGAGTTTGAACGCTTTTGTGTCCACAGGTGTAGGGTTTTATGGAGAAATAACAAAAAATTATCCTTCAATTACATGTATCACCAAATAGAGGATATTTGATTTTTTCAGTGTAAGATCGAATTTTATTTCACCGAATGATCACCAAAACCAGTATTTATACGAGTGGCATGAAATACCAGTTTTGGTGTTCATGAGTGAAATAAAATTTGATCTTATAAAAAAAAACACAAAATTTTCTGTTTCTTACGTGCTTCAAAACAGCAATATTTAGCTTCGCTAATCGCGTCACTCACCCTCAGAGAAAACTAACTTTGTTCCTGGTCGTTTCGCGTCAATTTAGTGTTGTCCAACGTATTTTCTGGGTATAATATTGGGTGTAAACTAAAAGTTTGCACCTGAGAAATAGCCTTGGATGGCATTTCTATGAATGGTTACTGAAATAATTGAAAGATTAGTTTCCCAAAGAAGGTGCGGACAGATCTTACATCGCACAACAAAATACATGACATCAGTATCAAAAATGTCGTCATTAACGTCCTCTTGACATGTGAACGGGCTTTAGTGTCACTTCTAATATGATTAATTAATTTTCAATCATCTGACAATGAAAAAACTGACCACAGGATTAGATTTCGAGATAAAAGTAGTCCAAAACAGTGATAAATAAAATTGATATCAGTCATTGTTTAAAACAGTGACAATATCATTTTCGATTTCACTGAGAAATCTCTATATTTCATTGAAAAGCATGTAAGAAATTGCCACTTTATCTGTTTCTCTATATACAGTAGACAACTATATTTATGTGAGAAGATGATACATTTTATAGGTACTGACTCTTAAAGATTAGGTCTTTCGCCACTTCGGATTCCTACTCCGCATTCCAAGTTTGGCAATGGAATGTCTGTCATGTAACATGGTAATAAGGTGTACCCTTGTAATCCTTACTTGCCAGATTCCATTGTGTTCACTACAAAGATTCACTAATCGGAAGTAAGTTTTAAATGGACTGAATTGAAAAAAAATATAAATAAAGAAAAGAATGTGCTGAGCTTTTTAAAAAAAGGGGAAACAACTTTCACAATCTAATTGCTGAATTAATTTTGCCACACCTATATCTGACTTTCAGCCAATCCAATTACTTGATTTATTGTTTATTTGAATTGAGGTATAACGTCCCCATCAATGCTATTTAAGTCATTTTGTAGATGTTGCTCTCAGTTTTGTGGGACTTTTACCTGACATTGAGATGAACTGACATCTTAAGCCTGCTACCAAATAAAACCAATAGGGATTATATGCATGGATGGTCCGACTTGCACCGCTTTGCCTGGGCACTGCCTTTGCCTTGCCGTCTAAGCCTTTTTGCCAGATCTCACGTGCTGTCAGTTTCCGCTCTGCCTGGAAGCAACATGTAGCCCAATCTATTTCTCCAAGCCCTGTTGGTTTGGGGGCCATACTTGATATATTATATTCATTTAAATTCACAATCTGTAGGACAGTGTAGATCCAGAACTGGCTTCTGTACAGAATAAATCCTGATCAGATGTCTTCTGAATGAACCATCTTATCTGGATTGACACTGTTTGCAAAATTAGAGGTTGTTGTGATCAGCAGGATGACATTGAAGCTAATTGCTTAAAAAAAAATCTATGTGAAAATAGGCCTCATATTTTTCAGGCATTTGCAGGATTTCAGGCTTTTAGAGCTTGATTTTTATCTCGATTTTCAGTCTTATTTGATTTGATTTTTCCTCCTATATTCTGTTCAAAATGACTATTTAATGCTTATCCTACTGAATAAAACTATTTAGCCACACCCATTTCTGACTATTCACCAATCAAATTACTTGATATTATGTATTAATTTTGTTCAATTCACAAACTGCATTGAAAACAGTGTAGATCCTGATCAGATGGATTCTTCAGAAGCCATCTGATCTGGATCAACACTGTTTACAAAGATAATGGTTGTCATGTTTAGCAGGATGAGGGTTAAAAATGTTCTAGAAAGGTTATCCTTTGGAAGCAAGGAATACACCACAGAACTTGAAAATATGGAGTGTACATGTTTTCTGGACAAGACTAGCTAGTTTTGGCCATTTAGGCCTCATCAGTGACCCTCAAATATTTTCCAAATCCTGCAATGGAATCAATGATCCCAAAGAACAAGAAAGTATAAACTACACCATGATTTAGGGCAAAAGACTGCAAAATCGGGTCTTTCAGGCTTGGATAAGCTTTGTCAGTATGAGGCCTGACAGTAAAGGAAAACATTTTCCTATATTTGGAACAAAATTCTTTCTTGTAATACTAGTACCATGGTAGTTGCATGAGTTTGATTCTCATATCAGGCACACAAGAAAGCCCCATCATTCTAACAAGTACCCAGAACACATATTTTAATGAAGAAATAAGTAAAAAGTATCCTGTTGTTGGGTTGATTGTTTATCCAGCGACACAAATTTATAAAGCTCACAAGCTCCTCTATGCTGATGTCCATGTGACTGTCACTAATTTGTTGAAAATAGTCACGCTATTCTTTTTGCTGTGAGCTGAGAGTTTGCCTAAGATGGTTACCTGTAGTATCTGGACTGGAATAATGTGTTGGGTTTGGCAAACAGTGTAGATCCAGATCAGGCACTGCACAACATCTGAACAAGGTCTACATTGTGCTTCAGTAAAGATCCAGACCAGACACTGCAGAACACAGCTTCTGATCAGGGTCTACACTGTTTGCTAACCGTATGGGAATTTAACCAATTTTGTAACAGAAACCCAAACTGGGTACCCTGGTAAGTGGTGCAGGTGCAGATCAGACGCAGCAGAATTTGGCATCTCATCAGGGCCTAAACTGTTTGCAAAAAGTTCAGCCATGTTCAAGATACATTTTGAAAAAAACACAAACTGACCTTCATAAATTGTTTTTTGAAATGGGCCTTTGCTGTATATAAAGTGGAAGATTTCTTTAAGTACAAAATGAGTTACGGGTTTAACCCTTGACCTGCTTAATATTTATATATGCCACACCCACTACTGATTATCAACCAATCAGATTACTTGATACAAATTATTGCACCAAATTCATGAGCTGAATGACAAACAATGAAGAACCTGATCAGATGGCTTCTGAAGAAGCCATCTGATCTGGATTTTCATTGTTTGAAAGATAAGGCATATCTGAGCTCAGCAGGATAAGGGTTTAACAAAAAGTTCAGGACTACTTTCCCAGGTCAGAGAAAAGTAAACCCAACAGTGCTGTCAGTGCTTTGTTTTTCCTTTTTGTTTCCCTTTATCTGAAGCTACAGTAAAAATCCTTAGAATTCGGACGCCTTTAGAACTTGCTGTAATTCTCCTAAAATTTTAACAAAGTGTTTTTTCTCTGGTACTCCGGCTTGCACCCACCTGATTAATGATCAGCTTGAAATAAGTAAAATTATCTTGAAAAGGCTGTAAATCCCAGTCACTCCCCCATCCCCGTCCCTGAAGAAAAAGGCTTTAGCAAGCAACCTCATCATGTTAATAAGTTCGTGTAATTAAAACTTCTGTAAAACCCACTTTATATAGGGATAGAGAGGTGTTAGTTACAAAGACTTTTTAATCCTTATCCTGCTGTTCATGACAACCCCTACCTTTGCAAACAGTGTAGATTCAGATCAGATGGCTTCTGAAGAAGCCATCTGATCAGTGTCTTCACTGCTTGTCATTCATTTTGTGAATTTGAATGAAAACATAATATCCCTGATTGGCTTAAAGTCAGAAATGGATTTGGCTAATTCAAATATTCAGCGGTATAAGGGTTTAAGTTATGGGTTGTACTTCCTAAATAAACAGGTATGTAAGGCCTGTTTTGATGAAGGCCGTGACAGTGCAGGAACAAGTAGGAGCCTAACAAATGAGTTCCGAGATTTGAAGCTGAGAACCAGCTATTACAGAAGCCTGAGGGAAAGTGGACAGCAGAGCCTAACAGTGTCTAGAAGAGAGAAGTAAGTAAATTTCTCCTTTACCATAGGAAAAGATAAAGTGAGTATTTGGTGATGATGGAATGAGCCTGCGCATGACAAAACCTACAATAAGACTGGTGTGACCAGCAGAGACTCATCACGTGAATAAGTCCGTGAAATGAAGACCCCCCTAAACCCCACTTCATATAGAGAAATCTGGGGTTTACGGGGGTAAACATCATTTTTCTTATTTCTGTTCCAAGACATCGGTTGCGGGTACTCATTAGAACCGCCTCATGGAGGAGGTTCTAACGATGGAGGAGGTTCTAACGAGCACCCACAACCTATGCTTTGAGCATTTATAAGAAAAATATCAAGGATTTTCATCAGATTAGTAGCCATTTTGGAGCTGTGAAAAAGTGCACTGTGTCACACGGGTGTGTTAACGTGATGAATTGAGCCAGCGCATGACAAAACATACAATAAGACGGGTGCCACCAGCAGAGACTCAAATCAACCTGTGCATCCATCTACTATGACAAGAGCTTTTGCTAATGTCTCTTTGCATAGATATTAGCCTATAAAAGGTATATGCGGTCAACAAAGACCCTGATCAGAATGTGCAAATGCGCAGGCTGATCTGAGTCTTCACAGGTCACTCAAGCCTTCTTGTAGATTTTGTCATGCGCTGGCTCAAATGATAATTTTTGTCAATTCTCCATAAAAATCTATGATGTGGGTATTCATTAGAACAGCCTTGATGAGGCCGTTCTAATGAATACCCAAAACATAGGTTTTCATGGAGGAATAAGGAAAATTATCCGTCAGTTATCGCCAAATACCAACTTTACCTGAAGTTGAAATTCGTATGTACTCATCCACATCCGGTTGTTCTGATTATCATTAGTCTAAATGATATTTTTCTTAGATGGGAAATGCCAAAACTGCCAAACAAAGCAGGCCCATATCAGACACCACATAATTTACCTTCACTGTTGGCAAGAACGTTAGTAGACCTTCATGCTGACTGAACAGATTTTTTGTCTAAATCCTGAGGGAAGTAAGGGCGAAGATTGTGGCCATGTGAAATTTGTTTCACTGACTGTTCCAAGGCGTTTTTTCTGTCGTAGTTTATTTTTTTTATGGTTTGTCTTTGAGTGTGTGTATCGCTTATATTAATTTGTTTTGGATAGCCAATTGGCTGTTTTGTGGGAAAGTAATTATCCTTTTGGCTTTTGGAGTTTGGTTGTTTCGTGTTTGTGTTTCTTTTCCTTTGGTGTCTCTGATGGGAGCTGTGGGTATCGATTCCTGATCCTTGCCTTCACTTCTATTTGCAGACAATTTTAAATCCATTTCTAAAATCAACACAACCAGGTACCCATTACAAAAACAAATACATTCGAAATTTTACCGCCAAAAAATATAAATTTTAAGATGAAAAACTGCTCAAAATATACATTGTGGGTACACGTTAGAACCCCCTCGTCGAGGTGGTTCTAACGAGTACCCAAAATCTATACTTTTGAGCAAAAATAAGAAAAATGAGGTTTACCCCTGTAAACCCCAGTTTTAGTATATAAAAGTGGGGTTCAAGGGGGTCAGAATTACATAGGCATGTTTTTGTGATGCCTAGATTTTGAAATGAACACCTGCTACATACAAGGCAGAAGAGTCTTTTCAGTACAAAAATGATTAACCCATTGTATACTTGTGAACACTTCCATTGCTATACCTATATTGGCCAAGTCCATTTGTCATATAAGGGGTGGTAGGCCTATTTTTCCAAAGGCTCTGGGGGAGCTTATAGGATGGTAGGCCTAGGCCTCCGTCGTAGGTCCTCCACCATTTTCAAATGTCTTTCCTCTCTGAAACCACTGAGCCAATTCCATTTAAATTTCATATGCAGCCTCCTGACAATGGGTGAATGAAAGTTTGCAAGTATGGTCCAGGTCACATGACCAAGATGGCCGCCATGCCCAAATATGGTAAAAACCTTATAAAATTTTCTTCTCCAGAACCACTGGGTCGATTGTCTTAAAACTTGGTATGTAGCATCAGGTGACTGAGTACTAACAAGGTTGCAAATATGATGACCCTAGGTGAGTGAGTGAGTTTTAGTTTTAGGTCCCACCAACAGCTAAGGTCATACGGAGACAGGACCTCGGTTTAAAGACTCATCCGAAAGTCTGGAGAAGCCCGGGATCGATCCTGCGATCCCTGGTTTACAAGGCGAGTAGCATAACTACTGCGCCACATGGGTTTCTAATGATGACCCTAGGTGGACCTTGAACTATTTTCTGCCAAGGACAAATTTGGTTACTTAGGCTTTTCATTTGGCAAAAAGGTAAAACAATGCATTTTTCTAAAAATATTGTGGTCTGTGAAATGAGAATAGATAAAAAATAAATGTCTATGAATGCTTTAGGTCAAGGTCATTCAGTGACCGTGGCTCAAGGTCACTTGAAATATAGGTCCATTGACATTTTAAAATACATTTTCTCTGAAACCACTAGGCCAATTTCAATTACATTTAATGCCTTAGGACACTGCAGGAACAAAAAATTGTTCGGATGGTCCATGTCACATTTGCCAAGATGGCCACCATGCCCAAATATGGTAAAAATCTTAAAAAAACTTTTTCTCTGGAACCACTTGGCTGATTATCATGAAACTTGGTATGTAGCATTAGGTGACTGAGTACAATGAAATTTGCAAATATGATGACCCTAGTTGGGCCTTGACCTGTTTTATGCAAGGTCAAATTTGGTTTCTTAGGTTTTTCAATGGGAAAAGGGTAAAACAATGCATTTTTAAAAAAAATATTGTGGTCTATGGCATGAGAATAGGTAAAATATGAATGTCTATGAATGCTGAAGGTCATTGTCATTCAGTGACTCAAGGACACTTGAATTACAGGTTCATTGACAAATAAAAAAAATCATTTTCTCTGAAACCACTGGGCCAGTTTGATTTAAATTTTATACACAGCCTTAGGACAATGAGTGTCTAAAATTTGTTCAAATGGTCCAGTTCACATGAGCAAGATGGCCGCCATGCCGAACTATTGTAAAAACCATAAAACATCTTCTCAAGAACCACTGGGCCAAATGTCTTGAAACTTGATATGTAGCATTTGGTGACTGAGTTATACCAAATTTGCAAATATGACTTTGACCGATTTTACGCCATGGTCAAATTTGGTTCCTTAGGCTTTTCAATGGGAAAAAGGGTAAAACAATGTATTTTTTTGGAAAATATTGTGGTCTGGGACATTAGAATAGGTACAAAATGAATGTCTATGAATGGTCAAGGCCATTCAGTGACCTTGGCCCATGGTCACATGGATTGCAGGTCCATTGACATTTCAAAATACATTTTCTCTGAAACTACTGGGGGCAATTATGTCCCCCCACCAAAGGGGTGCAAGATATCTCATGAACTAGTGGGTGGATTTTAATCAAATTTGCATGGATATAACTTTGGGACAGGATGAAGAACTGATTAGGTTTTGGTGACCTTGAACTATGTTCAAGGTCACAGCCATGCTAAATAGGTCAAATGTAGCCCACATTTTGGTTGTGTGCAGAATATCTCATGAACTACTGTGTAGATTTTAATCGAATTTGCATGGATATAACATTAGGACTGGAATAGGAACTGAATAGGTTTTGGTGACCTTGACCTTATTTTCAAGGTAACAGCCATGCTAGGTAGGTCAAATTTAGGCCAAATTTTGGTTATGCCCGGTATATCTGGATTTTAATCAAATTTGCATTGATATTAACATTGGGACAGGATGAAGAACTGATTAAGTTCTGGGTGACTTTGACCTTATTTTCAATGTCACAGCCATGCTAAATTCAAATTTAGGTTGGGTGGATTTTAATCAGATTTGCATGGATATAACATTTGGTAAGGAGAAGAACTGATGAGGTTTTCATAACCTTGACCTTATTTTCATGGACACAGTTGTGCTGTTAAATTAAGCTTGTTTTGAAAGGGGTATGTGGTGGGGGACATCTGTTTTCTCAGAAAACAAGTCTAATTTTATTTAAATTTGATGTGAAACTTTAGGACAGTGAGGGAACGAAAGTACGTTCAAATGGTCCAGGTCACATGTCTAAGATGGCTGCCATGCCCAAATATAGTAAAAACTTACCAAGGTCGGCAACATTCTTTCGTGGCGATTGATCATGAAATCTTTTTTACAGTCATCCCTTTCGCAGATTCAAGAAGGGCAGTTGTCAGTTTCTGGCAAAAGAATGCGCACTGTACTGGTTTACCGCTTACGTATACGCCTGTCCAGGAAAAGTGTGGATAGGTAAACTGACTGGCTCAAAAATGACCAAAAATAGTGTTGACTGGGTCGTTAAACTCCAATTCAAACAAAACACGTGTGACACATGTGCTATCATGATGGACAGGTTTTCTTGAGACAGGACTCGCATACATTGCAGGGTAGATAGAGCAAAAGAATGTCAGCGATTGAAAGATGGATTCAAGAAAAACATCAGCTCATCAGAGACATTGAGAACACTACATGAGATGAAAACAATGTTGAAGACCCCAGACTGGCAGAAATCATCTATATGGATGGTAAACTGGTTTTCTTTCTGTTCAGTTTAGATTCTGAGTTTTCCATAAGAAACTTTTAAACAAAGTATTAAAAAATTTTTTTTTTTCGAGAAATACATAGAGGTTCACAGAATGTAACATTGGATGGTATCTTCATCAGAAAGATAACTTTATAGTAAACCAACGATAGAGTCAAATTCAAAATAGATGGGAAGGCAATGATCAGGAATTGATACAATTAATCCACAGCTCCCATCAGTGACACCAAAGGGATAGAAACACAGACATGAAATAACTAGACCCTAATGGAAACATCAATTGCAGAAAGCCAAAAGGACATTTACTTTCCCACAAAATGGCCAATTGGCTATCCAAAACAAAATAATATAAGCAATACATACTCTCAAAAGACAAACCATAACAAAAATAAACCGCGACAGAAGAACCGCCTTGGAATGGTCAGGGCAACACATTCCACTGGGGGGCTTAAATCGATTTTATGCAGCTGCAGTCCTTGCCCTTACTTCCATTGCAATTTAGACAAATAATTTGTTAAGTTTGCATGAAGACCTCCTAACTCTTCAGTGCAACATCCCCGAGAACACAAAACCGAAACAACCACAGAGAGGAAACAATGGTGAGGACTCGACAGCAAGAAGCCACTGAAATGCTGGAGCTAAAGAAAACCAACAGTTAAAGTCTGATGGGCCCGACCAACATTACATAAAATTAAATTCTCTGTATTTCTCAGTAAGCCTTAAGCTGGAACCATCATAGAATCAAGCCTGACTGGTGATCAGGGTGTTGCAGTTGATCCCCGTCCGTTCCATAAAATTCATTAATGGAAATTACGGTAAAAATCTAAATAATTTGGACACCTTGAGGACTTGCTGCCATTCTCCTAAACGTTTAACGAAGTTGTTTCCCGATCTAGCAAGGAGTCATGAAGGAGCAGTCTGATCTGGGTCTGCACTGTTTGCTTTGGCATGTCTGTCCCAATACTTAGGATCAATACAGTAATCATGAAGTGAGTGAGTCAGTGTTTGAGTTTTATGTCTCATCAACAGCTAAGGTCATACGGAGAGAGGGCCTCGGTTTTAAGACTCATCTGAGAGTCAGGAGAAGCCTGGAATCAATCCTGCAGCCCCTGGTTTACAAGGCGAGTTGCATAACCACAGAGGCTTCTACGGTAATCATGAAATATTTTTTCTTGCATACCAGATATGATAAGGAAATCCATAGTTTTATCTTGGGATAGAATTTCTGTTGTAACCCTGGTTTGTTGTTTGATTTGAGGTTTAACATCCCCGTCAACACTGTAAAGGTCATTTTGGAGACGTTGCTTCCAATTTTGTTGGACTTTTACCGGACATTGAGATGAAATGACGTCTCAAGCCCTGTCGCCCAACGAAACCAATAGGGTTTATAAGCATGGACGGTCCGACACTCACACCCCTTTACCTGGGCAGGCTTAGATCCTCTAAGCTGTTTACCAGTACTCGTGTGTGGGTCAGATTCAGCTCTGCGTGGAAGCATTATGCAGCCCATATATTTCTTTAAGCCCCGATGGGCGGGGGCCGGTTCTAACCCTGGTGTTCTTACCCAGGGTCAGGGTGAAAATCCAATGTTCTGGCGAGTTCTATAAATGCACTGGTTGAATACGACCTTATTTGTGCCGCCGTTAAGGTTGACATAACAGCATGTTACCTGAAGTCACTAAACATCACTGTAGTGTCATCTCGGTTTGGCGGACGTCGGCAACTGCAGTATTAAAACTTCATGCTCAGAAAGGGAAGGTATGCAAGAAAAAGAATCTTACATGGGTGTGAGGGGTGGATCAAAAAGTCTGAAAGTGACCCTCGGCAAGGATTTTTCCCTCCACCGCTCACACCCATTTAAGATTCTTATACTCTTGCACACCAGATAAGGAAACCAATAGTTTTAGTTTGGGATAGAAATTCTGTTCTAACTCTGGTGTTCTTACCCCAAAATCGAATATTCTCATGTATTTGATAATGCACTGGTTGAATACGACCTCATATGCGCCGCCGTTGAAGTTGACATTACAACATACTACATGATGTCACTAAACATTCCTGTAGTGTCATCACAATGTAGCGGGCATCGGTAACCGAAGTAACTGCAGCATTAAAAATCCTTGCTAAGAAATGGAAAGTATGCAAGAAAAAGAATTCTATATGGGTGTGAGGGGTGGATAAATTCTTTCCTTTTAGAGTAGATCCCTTTTTCAGCGGGACATGGCATATAGAAAAGCGAATAGGAAGTCCCAAATGTTGTCTCCCTTTGAAAAATGGCAGAATAATCTGCCAGGTGTTCCCATTATGCTTAAATGACAACTTTATCACCCAGTTTTACATATAAGAAACTCCTAAGGAGCAACTACTATTTTTATACATTATACAATATACCAAATAATTTGTTTGGTTGATAATCAGAAGTGGGTGTGGCAAAACTAATTTATTCAGCAGAACAAGGGTTAAGGAACAGTAATTTACTCTGCATCAGGAGTCTGCAGATATAGATTGTGGGTACTCGATGAGGCGGTTCTAATGTGTACCCACAATCTATATTTTGAGCAGAAATAGGAAAAAAAATTCACAAATTTTCATCAGAAAATTTTTGTTTTTTTCTGTGGTTAAATTAACAATATATTGGTATTGGCATGTTTTCATAATGATCACCCAGTTTTACATATACAAAACTGCTAAGAAGCAACTACTATTTTGGGACTTAGACTAAGAGTTTTTGATTATTTAAATCCTTCTCCTCAGTTTCAGTGTACTATAATATACTATAAGTGAAATACTACAGCTGCAACTGCAATGATTCTTTGCCAATGGAAATTTCCTAAAGGTTTCTGATCAGGGCCTTCACTATTTGCAGAAAGTTGAACCATTTGCAAAGTAATTTTCTGAAAATAACTGAGCCTGCATGACAGCCGTACATCTTGAAATGGACTCGTTGGAAAGATTTCTATCAGTAGAAAATGGGTTAAGTAGAAAATGGGTCAACCCTAATTCTGCTGTTCACAACAACCCTGACCTTTGCAGACAGTGTAGATCCAGATCAGATGGCTTCTCTAGAAGCCATCTGATCAGGATCTACACAGTTTGTCATGTAGTTTTGAAATGAACAAATACATTATATTAAGTAATTTGATTGGTTGATAGTCTGAAATGAAATATTTTAAGTAATTTGATCGGTTGATAGAAAGCAATAGGTGGGCCAAAATAGATTTATTCCACAGGAAAAGGGTTAAGAGTAGCCCCCACCCCCTTTCTCTCAATGGGACTCACTTTGCCGCAGCACAGACGGGAAGTCACAGTATCAGAATCAGAATCAGAATTGTTACTGGTGACACGTGGGGCCCCTGCCCATAGGGACCTGAAGAAATATATGGGCTGCATGATGCTTCCACGCAAAGCTGAATCCGGCCCGCACACTAGTACTGGTAAACCGCTTAGAGGATCTAAGCCTGTCCAGGAACCGCGGTGCGAGGTGGACCGTCCATGCTAATAAACCCTATTGGTTTCATTGGGCGACAGGGCTTGAGATGTCATTTCATCTCTATGTCGGGTAAAAGTCCCACAAAATTGGAAGCAACATCTCCAAAATGACCTTTACAGTGTTGACGGGGACGTTAAGTAGAAGTAAAACAAAGATCAGGAATTGATACAATTAACTTACTCCACCCATAAACCTCAAATCAAACAAACAAACAAAAACTGGTGACACGTCAAATGACATTCATACACGACCTGTGATGTGGGAAGTTAGTCCCTAGCTCTAACCAAAGAGGTAAATTTAGCTACACAATCATCAGCACCTTCAGCTGTCGAAATAATCGAATCAGGAAGGGCATTCCAATCTCTAATGGTTCTGGGGAAGAGCAACTCTTTATAAATGTCAGTTCTTGCGCTAAGGGTCTGAAACGCCAACGAATGGTGATTTCTACAGTGTCTAGCTGGGGGAACAAGGTCATCTGTTGGAATGCTGGCAGCACCCTTGAGACCTTTGTATAAAAGGATTAGCCTACCATCTTTTCTCCTTTTCTTGAGAGACTCCCATTTTAATTTTCCAAGTATTCCAGTAATGCTCCCAGTTTCAAAGCAGTAATTGCCTGTTACAAATCTAGCAGCTCTATTCTGAACTTTCTCAATTTCATCGTTGAGGACCACTCCACTGGCGTTCTTTATTTATAGCCCCGCTTGAAAAGTGGGGCTATATTGGATTTGCCCTGTCATTCCGTAATTCTGTAATTCCGTAATTCTGTAATTCTGTAATTCCGTAATTCCGTTATTCCGTTATTTTTTCGTCACAGTTTTCCCCGAAACTAAGAGAGCTAGAAAACTAAAACTTTGTATACACGTGGACAATGGGTGCCTCCACGGACCTTACCGAAATTATGACCAAGGGCCCATAACTCTTGGAGTTATCTCCCCTGATAGGTTTTTTTAAATGAAAATGTTTGGTCACAGTTTTCTCAGGAACGAAAGAAGCTAGAAAGCTCAAACTTTGCATAAATGTGGACAATGGGTGGATATAGGGAGCTTACCAAAATAATGGCCAAGGGCCCATAACTGTTGGAGTTATCTCTCCTGATAGGTTTTTTAAATAAATGAAAATATAGGTTTTTTTTAAATGAAAATGTTTGGTCACAGTTTTCTCAGGAACTAAAGAAGCTAGAAACCTCAAACTTTGCATAAATGTGGACAATGGGTGGATATAGGGAGCTAACCAAAATAATGGCCGAGGGCCCATTACTTTTGGAGTTATCTCCCCTGATAGTATAGTTTTTTTTAATAAATGAAAAGGTTTGGTGACAGTTTTCTCAGGAACTAAGAAAGCTAGAATACTGAAACTTTGTATGAACATGAAAAGTGGGTGGATGTATGGCCCTTACCAAAATAATGGCCAAAGGCCCATAACTCTTGGAGTTATCTCCCCTATAGGATATTTTCTGCAAGTAAAAAAATCATTTCACTTTTCTAACCATCAAACCATGAAAAATATTTTCGATACAGTTTTCTCAGGTACTAAGAAAGCTAGAAAGCTGAAACTTTGTATAAACATGAACATTAGGTGGATGTAAGTAAATAATGGCCAACAACATTACTCTTGGGGTTATCTCCCCAGCAAAGAAAAAAAAAAATATTAAAGTTTTCTCTGGAACTAAGAAAGCTCCCCTGATAGGTTAAAAGCTTTTAGAGTCAATGTGTCTTACTCCTCTGATAGCGCTATAGCGGGGCTATAGTCAGATCCTCTGACAGCTCTAGTTGCTGCCTCTTTTACATCCTGAGGGCACTGATGAAGATTTCGCCTCAGGAAACCAAGCGTTCTATTTGTCTTAGTACACATGATGCTAATATGAGTATGCCATCTCAAGTTGTGTGAGATTGCCACTCCAAGGTATTTAATGGAGTCCACATTCTCGAGGACCGTTCCCTCTAAGGTGTAAGAAGCCTCAATTTTATTAGATCTCTTTCTAGTTATCTGCATAATATTGCATTTAACTGGCTGAAATCTCATGCCCCATTTACGTGCCCAACATCCTAATCTATCTATGTCAGCCTGAAGTTTCAATGAGTCATCTGTATTTCTAATTTCCCGGTAACAAACACAGTCATCTGCGAACAGTCTTATTTCTGAGTCAATGTCAGTGGAAATATCATTGATGTACAGGGAGAACAAAAGTGGACCAAGAACGGTCCCTTGCGGGACTCCAGACAAAACAGGAGCCCACTCCGAAGATTCACCATTAACAACAACCCACTGTTTTCTGTAGCAAAGAAAGGAATCTATCCATTTGAGGGTCTTTCCCCCAATTCCATAACCAAATAACTTAGATTTAAGTAGGTCATGAGGAGGGGTGTCAAAAGCCTTCTCGAAGTCCAGAATAAATGTGTCCACCTGTCCCCCTTTGTCAAAGATTTTTGCCCAGTCATTAATAACTGTGCTTAGCTGAGTTTCACAACTGTGCCTTTTCCGAAATGCATGTTGTCTGTCTGACAAAAGTTTATGTTCGTCCAAGTGGGCCATGATGTTTGAGCAGACTATATGTTCCAGCAATTTACACAGAACACAAGTCAGAGACACAGGGCGATAATTATGGGCAAGAGCTATATCTCCTTTTTTGAAGAGTGGACAGATGTTTGCTAAGAGCCATTCTTTGGGGATTTCACCCGTATCAAGAGACTGTTGAAACAAGTGTGCAAAAACTGGACCCAACTCATTTGCTAGTTCCTTCAGGATTCTAGGATGAAGCTCATCAGGTCCTAAGGCCTTACTAGGGTTTAAGCCTTGAAGTAATTTGATCACTCCTGCAGCTGTCACAACAATATTATTCATGAATGGGGCCGATCTTCCAGTCAATGGAACCTCCGTGAACTTAGTTTTATTAAACTCATCATTGAATTGACCAACTAGTTCCTCTGCTCTTTCAGAGTCTGATACAGCAACCCCGTCCCCTCCTCTTTTATTAAGGGGCGGGATACCTTGCCTGTCTTTCTTCTGGCTATTAATATATCTGTAGAAGTCTCTGGGATTTGCCTTTACATCACCTACCAAGTTATTCACATACAAATCATGCTGATTTTTTATATCAGTCTTGATTTCACCTCTCAAAGTAGAAGTAAAACAAAGATCAGGAATTGATACAATTAACTTACTCCATCCATAAAAGACACCAAAGTTTTCAAATTTTGTCTGGATTTTACCACTTCCCGTCTTTTTTGCCTTTGCATGAATCTTATTCCTTCTGCGAATTTTCCTTCTTATCTCAGTAATTGTCTCCCTTGTAAAAATGGCGGGAAAATATGCTCCTTTTTATCTTTCAGCAAGAAAAGTTAGCAAACCAATGCCAGGACTGCCGTAAGGAGTTTGGTCTGATGCGGAAGAAGTGTAACTGTAAAGTGTGTGGCCTTGCCCTCTGTAAATCTTGTGTCTCCCATGAACTGCTGATCTACATCCCTGATGATAGTAACAGAAACATACAGGAGCCAGAAATTGTCATCATTAAAGTGATTGGGGTAGGTGATAGTAGGAAAATTATGTAGGAGCCAGAAATTGTCATCATTAAAGTGATTGGGGTAGGTGGTATTAATAGAAATATACAGGAGCCAGACATTGTCATCATAAAAGTGATTGGGGTAGGTGATAGTAGTAAAAATATATAGGAGCCAGAAATTGTTGTCATTAATGTGATTGGGGTGATGGTTGGAGAAATATGTAGGAGCCAGAAATTGTCATCATTTAAGTGATTGGAGTAGGTGGTAGTAGGAGACATATATAGGAGCCAGAAATTGTCATCATTAAAGTGATTGGGGTAGGTGATAGTAGGAGAAATATGTAGGAGCCAGACATTGTCATCATTAACGTGATTGGGGTAGGTGATTGTAGGAGAAATATGTAGGAGGCAGAAATTGTCATCATTAAAGTGATTGAGGGTAGGTGATGGTAGGAGAAATATGTAGGAGGCAGAAATTGTCATCATTAAAGTGATTGGGGTAGGTGATGGTAGGAGAAATATACAGGGGCCAGAAATTGTTGTCATTAAAGTGATATGGGTAGGTGATAGTAGGTGAAGCATGTAGGAGGCAGGAACTGTTGTCATTAAAGTGATATGGGTAGGTGATAGTAGGAGAAATATACAGGAGCAAGAAATTGTAGGTGACAGTAACAGAAGTTACAGGAGCAAGAAATTGTCGTCATTAAACTGATCAGGGTAGGTGATCGAAGGAGAAATATATAGGAGCCAGAAATTGTCATCATCAAAGTGACTGGGGTAGGTGGTAGTAGGAGACATATATAGGAGCCAGAAATTGTCCTCATTAAAGTGATTGGGGTAGGTGATAGTAGGTGAAATATGTATAGGAGGCAGAAATTGTTGTTATTGAAGTGATAGGGTTAGGCGGTAGTAACAGAAACATACAGGAGCCAGAAATAGTCATCATTAAAGTGATAGGCATATGTGATAGTAACAGAAACATACAGGAGCCAGAAACTGTTGTCATTAAAGTGATTGTGGTAGGTGATATTAGGAGAAATATATAGTAGCCAGAAATTGTTGTTATTAAAGTGATTGGGGAAGGTAATATGTGTAGTAGGTGAAATATATAGGAGGCAGAAATTGTCATCATTAATGTGATTGGGGTAGGTGGTATTAACAGAAATATACAGGAGCCAGGAATTGTCGTCATTAAAGTGATTGGGTAGGTGAAACAGGAGAAATATATAGGAGTCAGACATTTCTGTCATTAAAGTGATTGGGGTAAGTGATAGTAGCAGAAATATATATAGGAGCCAGAAATTGTCACCATTAAAGTGATCAGGGTAGGTGATAGTAGGAGAAATATACAAGAGCCAGAAATTGCTGTCATTAAAGTGATAGGGGTAGGTGATAGTAGGAGAAATATATATAGGAGCCAGAAATTGCTGTCATTAAAGTGATTGGGGTAGGTGAAAGTAGGAGAAATATATAGGAGGCAGAAATTGCTGTCATTAAAGTGATTGGGGTAGGTGATAGTAGGAGAAATATACAGGAGACAGAAATAGTTATTAAAGTAATAGCCAGCATCGGTAGCTCAGTCGGATGCCCGTCTGACTGGTGATCAGGAGGACGGGGGTTCAATACCTGCCGGGGTTGGCAACATTCTTTGGTGGAGATTGATCATGAAATCTTTTCTACGATCATTCTCTCCCTTCCGCTGATTCAAGAAGGGCAGTTGTCAGTTTCTGGCAAAAGAATGTGCATTGTACTGGTTAACTGCTTATGTAAAAGCCTGCCCAGGATAAGTGTGAATAGGTAAACTGACTGGCTCAAGAATGACCTAAAATAGTGTTGACTGGGCCATTAAACCCCGGTAAAAACAAACAAACAAAGTTATTAAAGTGATAGATGTTGGAAGTATTAACAGAAATATACAGGAGCCAGAATTTGCCATCATTAAAATTATAAGGAGAGGTGATTGTAACAGAAATATAGGGGAGCCAGAAATTGCCATTATTGAAATCATATGGCTAGGTAATTGTAAGAGAAATATACAGGAGCCAAAAATTGCCAACATTGAAAGCATAGGGGTAGGTAATTATAATAGAAATATACAGGAGTCAGAAATTGACATCATTTAAAATCATACAGGTAGGTAATTGAAACAGAAATATACAGGAGCCAGAAATTGCTGTCATTGAAATCATGCGGGTAGGTAATTGTAACAGAAATATACAGGAGCCAGAAATTGCCATCTTTGAAATCATACGGGTAGGTAATTGTAACAGAAATATAGAGGAGCCAGAAATTGCCATCATTAAAATCATACCGGTAGGTAATTGTAACAGAAATATACAGAAGCCAGAAATTGCCATCATTGAAATCATACGGGTAGGTAAATGTAACAGAAATATACAGGAGCCAGAAATTGCCATCATTGAAATCATATGGGTAGGTAACTGTAACAGAATTATACAGGAGCCAGAAATATTGCCATCATTGAAAACATACGGGTAGGTAATTGTAACAGAAATATACAGGAGCCAGAAATTGCCATTATTGAAATCATAAGGGTAAGTAATTGTAACAGAAATATATAGGGGCGAGAAATTGCCATCATTGAAATCATATGGGTAGGTAACTGTCACAAAAATATACATGAGCCAGAAATTGCCATCATTGAAATCATAAGGGTAGGTAATTTTAACAGAAATATACAGGAGCCAGAAATTGCCATGGGTAAGTGATTGTAACAGAAATATACAGGAGCCAGAAACTGCCATCATTAAAATCATATGGGTAGATGATTGTAACAGAAACATACTTGAGATGGAAATTGCCATCATTAAAGTCCTAGAGATAGGTGATATGAGAAACATTTACAGGAGCCAGAAATTGCCATCATTCAACTAATAGGGGTAAGTGATCTGTGAAATATACTTTAGCCTTCAAGTAATCAGGGTAGGTGATAGTAAACTGTCATCATTAAAGTCATAGGGGTAGGTAATCCTGTATTGGGTTCACATGGAACGCTTGGTACCATCACATGAACAAGTCCATATAATGGACATCCTTGTAAATCCAGTGTTATATAGAGAAATATGGGGGTTGCAGGGGTATACATAGCATGTATTTTCTTCAGTTCCTATGAAACATTCATTTTATGTACTTGTTAAAGCCCCGCTTTGAAAAAGTGGGGTTGATAACTCATGGAGTTATGTCCCTTGATAGGTTTTCAAATTTGCTAAATAACTTTATGTTTGTGGTCCTACTTCAGTGATACTTATACTACACTTGGTCTCTCGGGTAGGGAAGGTGTATTTGCAGAATAGTGGCCTAGGGTCAAATGTCCATACATCTTTGAGTTATGTCCCTTGATAGATTGATAAATTTTAAAATACATTTTGCTTTAATAATAACTTTTATGTTTGTGGTCCTACTTCATTCAAACTTATACCACACTTGTTCTGTAGTGTAATTTTGTTTGTTTGATTTGAGGTTTAACATCCCCGTCAACACTGTTTAGGTCATTTTGGAGTCATTGCTTCCAATTTGTGGGACTTTTACCCAACATTGAGATGAAAAGACATCTCAAGCCCTGTCGACCAATGAAACCAATAAGGTTTATATGCATGGCACTTCTATTTTACATATGAGTCGGGGCACAGCATTTCTTACAATTTACATGTGCATCCAGCCAAGAATCAGATCAGCTTGTGCATCCATATAATCTGACCAGAGACTTCTCTTGCTGCATGAAGGAGCATTGGGCCCTTAGCTATGCTTAGAGTGGACAACAAAGACTCTGATCAGACTGCATGGATGTGCAGACTGATCTGAGTCTTCACTGGGTGCACTTGTCAATTGTAGCAAATGCTATGCCCTGGCTTATATTGTGAACTAAGACTGCGTTAGCTTTGAACAGCTGGGACCACAATGAAACCAACCAAACATTTGAGTACTGGTAAACCTCTTAGAAAATCTAAGCCTGCCCAGGCAAATGGTTGCAAATTTGTACATACCTTAAACCCTAGCAAATTCTCTGGACAGTATGGCTCGAAATGTACATGTAATTTCATCTGAATGCCATCTAGAATTCCCACAACATCAGAAGAAACTTCTCCAAAATTACCTAAATAGTGTTGATGGGGATGTAAAACTGCAACACAAACAATTAAACACTTGTTTGTTTACCTAACACTGCTTTAGAGCCCAACTGAGTGTTATAAAAAGGTTGGGTTGTACTGTCATAAGGAGACTTCTGTTTATTCGTAGAGCCCAGAAGTTGAACCTGAGATTTCTCTTCTTCTGCATGTGTGTGGCGAATGTCGCCGGTATTTGGTTGATCTCCAAGTCTCAGTGGCAGAGAAGTCTCTGAGGTCAGAAGAAGAAGAAAAGAAGGAAGGATTTGTTTCTAGACTGATAGCTGTAGATAGACTCATTGGTGGACTAGAGGAGAAAATTATGTCTCAGTTAACAAAGGTACCATTACGATGACACACCTGTGCCACATAGTGCATTTTTTCACATCTCCAAAATGGCTACTTTTCTGATGAAAATCCGTAATATATATTTTGTATTCACACTGTAAGCATAGGTTGTGGGTATCGTTAGAACCTCCTCATTGAGGCGGTTTTAACAAGTACCCACAACCTATGTCTTGGAGCAGAAATAAGAAAAATAATGTATACACCGTAAACCCCAGTTTTCTCCATATAAAGTGGGGTTTAGGGGGTCCTTATTTCACGGACTTGTTCCCATGATGCAGCATGATGAAACAGCTGGGTCCAGTTTTTCTGTAGCATTGTTAGTTGATTTTAACACAGCACCCCTATATAGGCAATGGAAAGAGAAACTGATTTATTTCGTAATACATCACAGGGCAGAAGACCTCAAGGCGAAAAAAAAACACCTTTAGAATGTCACTCTTAGACTCTTTGACATCAGATGGTGAAAGCGAAACGTTTCTTGCATCGAAAATGCTAGAAAAGGACATGAGTTCATGTGTTAACTTCAATTATTCCGGTAGGATTTCTTGTGTCAATGGTGAAAGGTTGGGAGAATTTGAAGGAAACAACAACATTATTGTCAATTTTCAGTGTGTAAGAATTGAAATAGATTAGCTTTAGTGTATGAATTAATGTTTAAGAAATCACATTTTGTTAGTAACGTGCAAGTAAACACACAATTGTGATTTGATCTCCTTTACAATTCAGCTTTAAATTGTAATTTATTACTCAACAAATCACAGCTGGAGCTGATCTATTTCTTAAAATTCATTAGTGTGTAAGTGGTTAAAACATTGACTGTTCCAGAATATCTTATCAATTGGTATTTTTGCTGAAAAATGTAAATTTTGAACAGTCTGACCTGTGCTATGCAAACACCAGTGGAAAACCAAAACATTGTTGTTTTATATGACAGTCTACCCACTTCTGACGAGAAACCTCCATGGTGTATTTGGTAAGCTACTTGCCTCAAAAACATTGAGTCAAAGGCTTGATTCTGGACTTCTCAAAACTCTCTGATGAGTCTTTAAAAGTCTCCATATGTCCTTAGCTGTAGAAACCAGTACTTAGCAATGTGGATAAAGTGTTTTGCTTAAGGACAGAACATATGATGTCTGCAACTGAAGGTCATGTGTTTTTTTCTGGGTACTCCTGTTTTTGACCACCTCTAATTAACCCTTTTTGTACCAAATGAAATCTTCCTCCTTTTATATGGCAGGAGTCCATTTCAAAATTTAGGGGTGTCAGGTTGTGTTTTCATCAAAATCTATTTGGAAAATGACTAAACTTTTAGCAAACAGTGGAGGCCCTGATCAGACGCCACATTCTGCGGCATCTGATCTGGGCCTGCACTGTTTGCCAGGGTACCCATTTTGGGGTTTCTGGTACTTAATGGGTTAAGAATCAACTTGATATTAGTGAAATAATCTGAAAAGGACTGTAAAACCAAAATAAAAAAAAAATGGCATCAATATAATTGCATAATCATTCTATGATTTATGTTTGTTTATATTTGAGTTTTACGGCCCAGTCAACACTTTCTAGGTCATTTTTGAGCCAGTCAGTTTACCTAGCCACACCTTTCCTGGGCAGGCTTATACGTACGCGGTTGACCAGTACAGTGCACATTCTTTCACCAGAAACTGACAACTGCCCTTCTTGAATCAGCGGAAGGGAGAGAAAGACCGTAGAAAAGATTTCATGATAAATCTGCACAAAAGTATGTTGCCTACCCTGGCAGGTATCGAATCCACATCCTCCTGATCACCAGTCAGATGCCTATGATTTATGTGAAGCTTTTTCATGAATTTAATTTTGTTTATTTAAAAAAAAAACTTCCGAATATATGAATAAAAGCATTGAAAATTTAAGGAGAAAGCTAAGGACACACCTCGCATATATTCTGCCATTTTGTACAAGGAGACAACTTTTAAAACTTCCTGTTGACTTTACTATTGACTGAGATCCTCTGAAAAAAGGGGTCTACTCTTAAAGTAAAGAACTTGCTCCTTTATTTTAAGAATAGACCACGAAAGATAAGGGATATAAACATATTTTGAAAGAGTTTGCCTCCCCTAAAGGTTTACCCAGTCCCCTAAAGGGGGTGGTTGGGGGAGGCAAAGTATCTTGCATCATGATATTGGCTTGCAGTTGGACAAGTCCTGTGAGGACAGCAGGTAAGGGTAAATGGGGAGTGTTGTTTTTTCTTCTGTTTCTGCACTTCATTCATTTTCCCATCACGAAAACACGCCTATCGAATTTTGACCCCCTTGAACCCCACTTTTATATAGTAAAACTGGGGTTTGCAGGGGTAATACTTATTTTTCTTATTTCTGCTCTAAAATATAGATTGTGGGTACTCGTTAGAACCGCCTCACCGAGGTGGTTCTAACAAGTACCCATAATCTATATTTGGAGCCGCAATAAGAAAAATATCGCAATTTTTCATCATAAAATTTTCATTTTTTCGGTGATAATGGTGGCAATGTATTTGTATAGGCGTGTTTGCGTAATATCTTTCTCTCCTTTACCTTCTCTTTCATCTTCTCTACTATCTGAGCCCCGCCAAGCCAATTTGGGTCTTCGAGCATTCCGTCATGACAAATTTTAACTGCGCATGCCCAGCCATTCAGAGGGGCCAGGGATATGGCTTTCTGTCTGAAGGTTCCTCTTGATTCACTGCTTGTATGAGCGAGCAGCGAAGGTTCTGGCGAGACTGCGCAGATGCGCAGGCTCGCCTGAACCATCGCTGCTCGCATAGGAGATTAGTACCAAAATCGCTTGACGGGGCCCAGCTCTTTTCTGCTTTTCTCTGGGAGACTACACAGAATGACCCACAAGGGTTGACGTTATGTAAAACCCGAAACAATCAGACCAGTCCCCTAAAGATGTTTGCTAAATGTGACATAAAACATTAGGATAACCCACCCGTGTGACATCATCATCATCATCATAATCATCATCATCATCATCATCATCATCGTCATCATTGGAGTTTTGATTGACATGCAGGTACAGGGGCAACATCCACATAAATGGGCCCACCTTCCACATAGCTGGCTTGCTGCATGCAGGGCAGAGCTCACAGTAGTGAGAATAGTGCATTTTTTCACATCTCCAAAATTGCTACTTTCCTGATGAAAATTCCAGATATTTTTCTTATTTATACTGTAAACATAGGTTGTTGGTGCCTGTTAAAACCATCTAACGATTACCCACAACCTATATCTTGCAGCAGAAATAAGAAAATATGTTCCCCTGTAAACCCAGATTTTTCTACATAAAGTGGGGTTTCAATTGGGTGTTCATTTCGTGATGGTTTGTGTTTTTCCCTAGTACCAAGATGTTATAGAGTCCCTAGAAGACAGTCGAAAGTCATCAGGAGACAGAAGCAATACTCAAGTACTAGCCAAAGCTCAGGTAGAGTATGAGGTTTTAACTGAAAATGTCATTGAGCTATTTTTGGTAACCTTATCGCAAGGTAGTTTGCTGAGTCTGTAATATAAAGTGCTATATACCTTAAGCTCCAATGACCAGCAGAATGACTCAGCACAGGTAGCTCTCTAACACTGAAAATGTCATTGAGCTATTTTAGTAACTTTGGCTCAAGAGAGTTTGCTGAGCCTGTGATATAAAGTACTAAGCTCCAGATAAGGCGCTTTTTTCATCCGACAAGTACTGATTTTTTTCTTATTTCTGCATGAAAACAAGCACCCTCGCCCTCGGGGCTTGGAGAAATAGATTGGGCTGCTTGATGCTTCCATGCAGAGCTCGATCTGACAACCACAAGTACTGGTAAACCGCTTAGGACTAAGCCTGCCCAGGCAAAGCGGTGCGAGTCGGATCGCCTAATGCATATCAGCCTTCTGGTTTCATTGGGTGGCAGGGCTTGAGATGTCATTTCATCTTGGGTGGCAGGGCTTGAGATGTCATTACATCTCAATGTAGGGTGAAAGTCCCACAAAATTGGAAGCAACTCCAAAATTGACGGGGACGTTAAACCCCAATTCAAACAAACAAACAAACAAACAAAGCATGAAAACATGTTGTTGGTACTCATTAGAAGCCCCTCAGCGAGGCACTTCTATAGAGTACCCACAATATTTATAACCCCGGTTCCGTATGCCATTGTGGTATATAGTTTTCGTATTTTCTGTGTGTGTGTGTGTGTGTGTGTGTGTGTGTGTGTGTGTGTGTGTGTGTGTGTGTGTGTGTGTTTGTGTGTGTGTGTGTGTGTGTGTGTTAACATTTTCGTGTCCGCTCCATAACTTTTAAACTTCTTGACATATTTTCATGAAACTTCACATAAATGTTTAACAACACGAGACGAGTGCAGGACACATGAACCGTAACTCTTGCTTTTCTACTTTCAGAGTTATTGCCCTTTGAATGTTATAACTTGCATTTTCGTGTCCGCTCCATAACTTTTAAACTGCTTGACATATTTACATGAAACGTCACATAAATGTTAAACACCATGAGACGACGTGCAGAACACATGAACGGTAACTCTTGCTTTTCCACTTTCAGAGTTATTGCCCTTTGAATATTATACTTTGCATTTTCAGGTCCGCTCCATTACTTTTAAACTGCTTGACATATTTTCATGAAACTTCACAAATGTTAAACATCATGAAACGACATGCAGAACACCAAAACCGTAACTCTTGCTTTTCTACTTTCAGAGTTATTGCCCTTTGAATGTTATAACTTGTAATTTTTACCATACACTTGTGCCTGCTCTGTAACTTTCAAACCATTTGGGATAATTTCATGAATCTTCAAACAAATGGAAAGCACAATAATAGGATGGGCGAGTTCGACTTTCAAGGACGTGACCTCAAGGTCAAGGTCACTGTGGCTATTTTTAGAAAAACTTTGTCAGCTCTGTAACTTTCAAACCGTTTGAGATAATTTCATGAAACTTCAAACACATGTAAAGCACAATGATAGGATGGGCGAGTTCGACTTTCAAGGTCATGACCTCAAGGTCAAGGTCACTGTGGCTATTTTTAGAAAAACTTTGTCATCACTCCAGCGCCTACATTTCTTCACCAATTTCAATATTACTTCACCCAAATGTTCCTTATGACAATATTTCGAGCAAGTTCGACTTTCAAGGTCATGACCTCAAGGTCAAGGTCACTGTGGCTATTTTTAGAAAAACTTTGTCATTGGTCTAGTGCCTACATTTCTTCACTGATTTCAATATAACATCACACGAGGTTCCTTATGACAATATCTCGACTGAGTTCAACCTTCACGGTGGTGACCACAAGGTCAAGGTCACTGACTGTGGCCATTTTTAGAAAAAACTTTGTTATCGCTCTAGGGCCTACATTTCTTCACCAATTTCAATATAACTTCACACAAATGTTCCTTATGACACTATGTTGAGTGAGTGTGACGTTCATGCTCATGACCTTAAGGTCAAGGTCACTGTGGCTATGTTTAGAAAAAACATTGTCATCGCTCTCGTGCCTTTATTTCTTCACCAATTTCAATATAACGTAACACAAAAGTTACTTATGACAATATCTCGAGCGAGTTCGACTTTCAAGGTCGTGACCTCACTGTCAAGGTCACTGTGGCTATTTTTAGAAAAACTTTGTCTTTGTCATCGCTCTAGTGCCTAAATTTCTTCACCAATTTCAATATAATTTCACACAAATGTTCCGTATGTCACTATTTGAGTGAATGTGACGTTCATGCTCATGACCTCATGGTCAAGGTCACTGTGGCTAATTTTTGAAAAATGTTGCCATCGCTCTAGTGCCTTTATTTCTTCACCAATTTCAATATAACTTCACACAAATGTGACTTATGACAATATCTAGAGCGAGTTCGACTTTCAAGGTCATGACCTCACAGTCAAGGTCACTGTGGCTATTTTTAGAAAAACTTGGTCATCGCTCTAGTGCCTACATTTCTTAGCCGATTTTAATATAACGTTACACAAATGTTCCTTATGACAGTATCTCGGGCAAGTTCCACTTTCAAGGTCAAGGTCACTGTGGCTATTTTTAGAAAAACTTTGTCATCACTCTAGCGCTTACATTTCTTCACCGATTTCAATATAACTTCACACTAATGTTTCTTATGACAATATCTCGAGGGATTTTCGACTTTCAAGGTCAAGGTCACTGTGGCTATTTTTAGAAAAACATTGTCATCACTCTAGGGTCAACATAATTTACTGATTTCATATAACTTCACAAAAATGTTCCTTATGACAATACCTCGAGCGAGTTTGACTTTCAAGGTCAAGGTCACTGTGGCTATTTTTAGAAAACCTTTGTCATCGCTCTAGCACTTACTTTCTTCACCGATTTCAATATAACTTCACACAAATGTTCCTTATGACAATATCTGGAGCGATTTCGACTTTCAACATCAAGGTCACTGTGGCTATTTTTTAGAAAAAACTTTGTCATCGCTCTAGTGCCTACACTTCTTAGCCGATTTTAATATAACGTTACACAAATGTTCCTTATGACAGTATCTCGAGTGAGTTCCACTTTCAAGGTCAAGGTCACTGTGGCTATTTTTAGAAAAACTTTGTCATCACTCTAGCTCTTACATTTCTTCACCGATTTCAATATAACTTCACACTAATTTTTCTTATGACAATATCTCGAGCGATTTCGACTTTCAAGGTCAAGGTCACTGTGGCTATTTTTAGAAAACATTGTCATCACTCTAGGGACAACATTTCTTACTGATTTTATATATAACTTTACAAAACTGTTCCTTATGACAATACCTCGAGCGAGTTTGACTTTCAAGGTCAAGGTCACTGTGGCTATTTTTAGAAAAACTTTGTCATCGCTCTAGCACTTACATTTCTTCACCAATTTCAATATAACTTCACACAAATGTTCCTTATGACAATATCTGGAGCGATTTCGACTTTCAACATCAAGGTCACTGTGGCTATTTTTAGAAAAAACTTTGTCATCGCTCTAGCACCTACATTTATTGATGGATTTTAATAGAACTTCACACAAATGTTTCTTATGATAATACCTTGAGTTGCTTTGACTTTCAAGGTCATGGCCTCAAGGTCAAGGTCACTGTGGCTATTTTTAGAAAAACTTTGTCATCGCTCTACCGCCTACATTTATTAACATATTTTAATATAACTTCACACAAAAGATGCTTATGATAATATCTCGATCTACTTTCAAGGTCATGGCCTCAAGTCAAGGTCACTATGGCTATTTTTAGAGAAACATTGTCATCACTTTTGACATTGCTATTTTCAGCTGAGGCGATAGCACTGGCCGGGGGTATATGTGCCCCACTGGGCACTTTCTCTAGTTTATAATGTTTTCCTGCAGAAATAACAAAAATCATATTTGGATACTCCCTCTTATCAGGGGTTATGTGAGCCACCACTGACCAGCAGAATGAGTCAGCACAAGTATCTCTCTAACACTGAAAATGCCATTGTGCTATTTTTTTAGTAACCTTGACAAAAGCGACCACCAACGGCTCTGCTAAGACTCCGCATATGTTGTCCACCTGCATATGAAGAATGCAAATTGCAGAAGGCTATACTCTCATGCATAACGAAAACCGGCCTCTTCAAATGCATTGTAACCTTTATGAAAATTTTAAGATGAAAACCTTTTATATTTTTCTTATTATTATGCTCAAAATATAGATTGTGGTACTCGTTAGAAGCACCTATGTTCTGTTCTGTTCTTACCTCATATGGGCGGTTCTAACGAGTTCCCACAATCTATATTTTAGAGCCGATACAAGGAAAAATATGGTTTACCCCTGTAAACCCCAGTTTTAGTATATAAATGTGGGCTTCAAGGGGGTCAAAATTATATAGGTGTGTTTTGTGATGAGAGGGCTCTTTTGATGGTCATTTTTCTAAAAAAAAAGACAGAATCGTGACAGTATTTCATTCTACAACAAACAAAACTTGTTAAACAACATTCTCAATGGAACGCATCCTTAGTTCAAGTTGAGACTGATTGTTTGTTTGTTTGTTTGATTTGAGGTTTAACTTCCCCGTCAATGCTCCTTTTGGAGATGTTGCTTCCAATTTTGTGGGACTTTTACCTGACACTGAGATGAAATGACATCTCAGTCCCTGCCGCCCAATGATACCAATAGGGTTTATAAGCATGGATGGGCCGACTCGCAGCAGTTTTCCTGGGAAGGCTTAAGACGAATTTTCCTGGGAAGGCTTAGAACAGTACTCTTGTGCATTCGGTATCAGCTCTGCGTGGAAGCAGCGTGCAGCCCAATCTATTTCTCCAAGCCCGATGGGCGGGGGCAGTTTGAGACTGATTAATGTAGATATTCAAGAATATGGTAGTTATTTAATACTCCAAGAAACAAATCAGAGAGGTGATTCTAACAAATGTCCACAGCATTTGTTTCTTGGAGTAATTTATGCTCTGTATGCTGGGTGTTTTTCGTGCAGAAATATTTGTCTTATTTTTTCCAGAAAAATGGATTTGTTTGAGTGTCACTGATGAGGCCTAATTGGCCTAAACTAGCTAGAAACAAATTGTACACTCATCAGTTTTCAGTTCTGTTCTGTTGTCCTTGCTTCCAAAGGATTACTATTTGATAGAACATATTTCACTTCACCACAGCTGGCGTTAAGGGAACGTGTGGCAGCCGTAAAAAGTCTTCCTGCCCTCCATCATAGTGTGGGTAACATTTTCTAGTCCTTTAGGATCATTGATTTCACTGCCAAAATTTGAAAATGTTTAAGGGTCACTGATGAGGCCTAATTGACTGAAACTAGCTAGTCTGGCCCAGAAACAACTTGTACCCTATTCCGTTTTCAGTTCAGTTCTATAGTCCTTTCTTACACTTTGATAGAACATATTGACATCTCATGCAATTTGCATTAAATTACTAATCCTATTTTCTGTGAAAAATAATAAAAATATTAACAATTTGTCGTCTACTGAATTAACCTCGAGCATAGTAAAGGTTAAGGAAAAAAAGACCCTTGTTACCTATTACACTACACCTTATTGGGACAAATTGGAGGGAACAAATACTATCGTTATAGCGAGGTTCCGCTGTATTGCTATGCATAGCGAAGCTTTGTATAAGACAATCGTTTATCTATCTTGATTTTAATTCCTTATTTCTTGACAGTTCTAACAAGTACCCATAACATTCATTTCTAACAAGAAATACTTTAAGTATTGGGACAGATAGGCCTTAGTGAACAGTGTATACTCAGATCAGACTACTCCTACTCAGATCAGACTGAGCAGTCTGATCAGAGTTTACAGGCCCCCGCCCATCGGGGCTTGAAGAAATATATGGGCTGCATGACGCTTCCACGCAGAGCTGAAAACCGACCGCACATGAGTTCTGGTAAACAGCTAAGAGGATTGTAAGGCTGCCCAGGCAAAGTGGTGGGAGTTGGACCGTCCATGCTTATAAGCTATATAAGCTATATTGGTTTCATTGGTCAACAGGTTTTGAGATGTCGTTCCATCTCAAAGTCGGGTAAAAATCCCACAAAACTGGAAGCAACGCAACGTCTCCAAAATGACCTACACAGTGTTAATGGGGATGTTAAACAACAAATCAAACAATCAAACTGATCAGAGTTTACACTGTTTGCCATTCAATCTGCACCTTTTCGACTCGTTGCTGGGTCATGAAATAAATTTGTTAGAATTTTAGGAGAATTAGAGCAAGTCCTCAGGGTGTCTGAATTTTTCGGATTTTTGCGTTTTTTTTGTTTTTTTAGCTCACCTGAGCACGAAGTGCTCAAGGTGAGCTATTGTGATTAGTCTTTGTCCGTCGTCCGTGCGTGCGTCCGTCTGTCGTCAACTTTCGCTTTAAATAACTTCTTCTCCAAAACTGCTGGACAGATTTTGAAATAATTTCACAGGAATATTCCTTGGGTGACCCTCTACCAAAATTGCTCAAATCGTTCCGCTCGTGTGAACAAGATGGCCGCCAGAGCTAAAAATAGAAAAACCTATAAACGACTTCTTCTCCTTAACCAGTGCAAGGATTTTGATATAATTTCACAGGAAGGTTCCTTGGGTGACCCTCTACCAAAATTGCTCAAATCGTTCCACTCAGGTAAACAAGATGGCCGCCAGAGCTAAAAATAGAAAAACCTTTAAACGACTTCTTCTCCTTAACCAGTGGATGGATTTTGAAATTATTGCACAGGAATGTTCCTTGGGTACCCCTCTACTAAAATTGCTCAAACCGTTCATCTCGGGTGAACAAAATGGCCGCCAGAGCTAAAAATAGAAAAACCTTTAAACAACTTCTTCTCCTTAACCAGTGGATGGATTTCGAAATTCCTTCACAGGAAAGTTCCTTGGGTGACGCTCTACCAAAATTGCTCAAAATGTTCCGATCGGGTGAACAAGATGGCCGCCAGAGCTAAAAATAGAAAAACCTTTAAACGTCTTCTTCTCCTTAACTAGTGAATGGATTTTTAAAATACTTCACAGGAATGTTCCTTGGGTGACCCTCTACCAAAATTGCACAAACCGTTCCGCTCGGGTGAACAAGATGGCCGCCAGAGCTCAAAATAGAATAACCTTTAACAACTTTTTCTCCTTAACCAGTGAATGGATTTTGAAATTATTTCACTGGAATGTTCCTTGGGTGACCGTTTACCAAAATTGCTCAAAATGTTCCGCTCTGGTGAACAAGATGACTGCCAGAGCTAAAAAACAGAAAAACATTTAAACGACTTCTTCTCCTTAACCAGTGGATGGATTTTGAAATTACTTCACAGGAATGTTCCTTGGGTGACCCTCTACCAAAATTGTTCAAACCGTTCCGCTCTGGTGAACAAGATAGGCTGCCAGAGCTAAAAGTAGAAAAACCTTTAAACGACTTCTCCTCCTTAACCAGTGGATGGATTATGAAATTATTTGACAGGAATGAGGTTTGAGGTTTTTTGCTGTGGTGGCCATCATGCTCAGTTAAGCAAAATATTTTGAGCAATTTTGTTAGAGGGTAACTCATGGAACATTCCCATAAAATTGCTTCCTTTTAGAGACAGATGGCTTTTGAAAGTTTTGGCCCCCACCCACCTTGGCTGCAAGGTGCTTCTACAGGAGTATTGGTAAACCACTTTGAAGGTCTTAACCTGTCCAGGCAAAGTGGTGCGAGTGGAACCATCTGTGCATTTAAACCCCATTGGTTTCATTGGGCGGCAGGGATTGAGATGTCATTTCATCAAAAATGACTTCTACATGTACTTCTCAAAATGACTTCTGCTCCTAAACAGGCAGACTGATTTTGAATAAATTTCACAGAAATGGTCTTTGGGTCCAACCAAAATTGCTCAAACCCTCCACAAAACCATATATTACCCACAATTCCGTTTGTACAATATGGATCAGGTGAGCGATCCAGGGCCATCATGGCCCTCTTGTTTTCTCTAGGAAGACCTGTCCGACCATTTAGCCAGTTATATTCTGAAGATTGATGTGCTAAAGAAACTAAAGGCAGCAACGCAGACAGACACACAGAACATACTTTACAAGAATTACCTCAAGGTATAGGTACAGAGACTCATTTGGTTTGTCAAACCAGAGTTCAGACTGAACTCTTAATTGTCCTGTTGAATGTGACAACCCCTATGTTTGCAAACAATGAGATCCAGATCTGAAGAAGCCATCTGATCTACACTGTATGTTTGTTTGATTTGAGGTTTAACGTCCCCGTCAACACTGTAAAGGTCATTTTGGAGACGTTGCTTCCAATTTTGTCGGACTTTTACCCGACATTGAGATGAAATGACATCTCAAGCCCTGCTGCCCACTGAAACCAATAGGGTTTATAAGCATGGATGGCACCTGGGCAGGCTTAGATCCTCTAAGCAGTTTACCAGTACTCGTGTGCGGGTCAGTTTCAGCTCTGCGTGGAAGCATCATGCAGCCCATCAATTTCTTCAAGCCCCGATGGGCGGGGGGCCGTCCACACTGTTAGTCATTCAGTTGTTGCATTGAACAAATTCATTATATCAAACAGTTTGATTGGTGAAGAGTAAGAAATGGGTGTGGAGTAATTAATTTATGCAGCAGGACAAAGGTACAGGAAGCCAGCTGGTGCCATTCCTGAACAAATCCTTAACACTTAATTGGATTTTAATAAAAGAAATAGTTTTTAGCTCGCCTGTACGAAGTACAAGGAGAGCCATTGTTGTCACCTCGGATGGCGTGCGCGTGTGCGTTTGCGTTTGCGTTCCCGTCACACTGCGTTAAAGTTTTTCAAATGCTTATATCTCAACAGTCACTCATCACAGACCACTCATATTTGGAACTTAAGTACCTGGGAGGGTCCTCTGATGTTCAAAGAGAACAGACCCCTGGGTTCATGCCCCGGGGTGGGGCTAGGGGTCAAAATCTAGAACACCTTTGTAATTCTGTGTTAAAGTTTTTGAAATGCTTATATCTCAACAGTCACTCATCACAAAGCATTCATATTTACAACTTGGATACCTGGGAGTGTCTTCTGAGATTCCAAGACAACACACCCCTGGGTTCATGCCTGGGATTGGGGATGGGGTGGGGCTGGGGGTCAAAATCTAGGACACCTTTGTAATTTGTTGTATACCTTTCCATTATACTAACGAGTTATAGACACAATTGGTTATACATCAGCCAATCAAGTGACATTGGTTCAAGTGTAAAAGGGTGAAGGTCATGGTGACCTACATTTCACGGTCCTGTGATTTTGCCTTATATCTTGAAGTCTATTTGTTGGAGAAATGTCATACCTGGGATATTAGTTCCATGTGACTCCACGATTGACCTCAAAATATATCTAGGTCACTGTGACCTATATTTCATGGTTCAGCGATTTTGCCTATTATCTCGAATACTATTTGATGGAGAAATGTCATACCTGGATAATTATACCCCCGGCATACGAAGTATGTCAGGGGGTATATAGTTTTCGTCTTTCCGTCCGTTCGTTGGTTTGTTCGTATGTTCGTTTGTTCGTTCGTTCGTACGTTCGTTCGGTCGTTTGTCAACCTTTACGTCAAAGTTTTGCGTTAAACCTTTTTGATTGCTCATATCTCTGTAACCACAGGTTGGATTCTCTTCATATTTGGTACAGGATATCTCTGTAGCATTACCTTTCATATGGAATATCTAAGCACCTGGGTCAAGCCCCTGGGTGGGTTGTCTGTCTGTCCGTCTGTCTGTTCATCTACTTTTACGTCAAAGTTTTGTGTTAAACCTTTTTCATTGCTGATATCTCTGTAACCACATATTAGATTCTCTTCATGTTTGTTACAGGATATCTCTATAGCATTACCTTTCATATGGAATATCTAAGCCCCTGGGTCAAGCCCCTGGGTGGGCTGTCTGTCTGTCTGTTCATCTAATTTTACGTCAAAGTTTTGTGTTAAACCTTTTTCATTGCTGATATATCTGTAACCTCATGTTAGATTCTCTTCATGTTTGGTAAAGGATATCTCTATAGCATTACCTTTCATATGGAATATCTAAGCCTCTGGGTCAAGCCCCTGGTAGGGCTGTCTTTCTGTCTGTTCATCTACTTTTACGTCAAAGTTTTGTGTTAAACCTTTTTCATGGCTGATATCCCTGTAGCCACATGTTAGATTCTCTTCATTTTTGATAAATGATTTCATGATGCATGTCCCTTCGCCCACCCATGGTGACCTTGACCTCAAGGTCACGGACTTAGAAATTTTTGCATTTGGTTAAAGTTTTATGTCAAAGTTTATAGATGCCTGTATGTTCTATTTGATGCCCTCGCTCCCTTGGTCCATTTAGAAATTTTATGTTTGGTTTAGCTTTTACAAGCACATTTATAGATTCTTATAGCTTCTTGACTTCATTCATATCACATACAAGCTCGAAAGATATATCAGAGGGTGACACTGGCCAGGGGTATACGTGACCCACTGGTCACTTTCTCTAGTTAGTTCCATATGACCCAATAATTGACTGCAAAATATATCTAGGTCATGGTGACCTACATTTCACGGTCCAGTGATTTTGTCTATTATCTTGAATACTATTTGATGGAGAAATGTTATACCTGGGTTATTAAATGCAGGTGACCCCATTATTGACCTCAAAATATATCTAGGTCACTGTGACCTATATTTTATGGTTCAGCGATTTTGCCTATTATCTAGAATACTATTTGATGGAGAAATGTCATACCTGGATTATTAGTTCCATATGACCCAATAATTGACCGCAAAATAGATCTAGGTCATGGTGACCTACATTTCATGGTCCAGTGATTCTGTCTATTATCTTGAATACTATTTGATGGAGAAATGTTATACCTGGGTTATTAGTTGCATGTGACCCCATTATTGACCTCAAAATATATCTAGGTCAGTATGACCTATATTTCATGGTTCAGTGATTTTGCCTATTATCTTGAATACAATTTGATAGAGAAACGTCATACCTGGATTATTAGTTCCATGTGACTCTATAATTGACCTCAAAATATATCCAGGTCAGTGTGACCTATATTTCATGGTTCAGTGATTTTGCCTATTATCTTGAACACTATTTGATGGGGAAATGTCATACCTGGATTATTTATTCCATGTGACCCCATGATTGAGCTTGAATTAATATCTAGGTCAGTGTGTCCTATATTTCATGGTTCAGTGATTTTTCCTATTATCTTGAATACTATTTGATGGAGAAATGTCTTACCTGGATAATTAGTTCCATGTGACCCGATGATTGACATGGAAATATATCTAGGTCCTTGTGACCTATTTTCATGGTTCAATGATTTTGCCTTATAATTCAGATACAATTTGATCCTAAAATGTAATATCTGGAATATATGTTCCATGTGACCTGATTATTGATCTCAAATATATCAAGGTGAGTGTTACCTATATTTCATGGTTCATAAATTTTTCCTTATATCTTGAAGTCGCGAAACAGGCGAGCTATGCTGTCTGGCCACAGCTCTTGTTTCATGACTTGTTTCATCAGGCTTACCCCATTTTGTAGAAGCCTCTGTGGTGCAGTGGTTATGCTACTTACCTTGTTAACCAGGGATCCCAGGAGCGAACCCGGGCTTCTCCAGACTTTCGGATGATTCTTTAAACCGAGGTCCCATCTCCATATGACCTAAGCTGTTGGTGGGACGTAAAACTCAAACACTCACTCACTCAACCATTTTGTACCCAAACCCCCAAAACGGGTATTTGGCAAACTGTGCAGGCCCAGATCAGATGTCGCAGAATGCAGCATCTGATCAGGGCCTACACTGTTTGCAAAAAGTTCAGCCATTTTCCAGATAAAATTTGAAGCAAAACACAACCTGTCACCCCTAAATTTTGAAATGGACTCCTGCTATATATATGGAGGAAGATTCCATGTGGTACAGAAAGGGTTAATGTGCAGTGAAACATTGATGGCTCAAACACCAATGGCTTGTTTACAACGGCTGTTTCACATCCATTTTATCAGTTAAAAGGAAACATTTCCCACAACTGCAGATAATAAGGGGAAATGGGAAGACCTGGTAGATTTTTCGGCCATTTTTCAAAGGGAGGCAACTTTCGGGACTTCATGTTAGCTTTGCTATAAACCCTGTCCCACTGAAAAAAAGGGTCTACTCTTAAAGGAAAGAATTTGCTCCTCAGGAGCAAATTCTTTCCTTTAAGAGTTGACCCCTATTGACATGGGAGACAAAAATACTTTAGCAGGAGTTGTCTCCCCTGAAGTTGTATCCATTCCCCTTAATATATTTCAGGGGCCAGTTGTTCAAAACTAACGATGTTGTTAGTTAATGTATCGTTAAAACTTTGATCATTTATTATGGCAAATATGCTAATATTTTTGCTGAAAAAATGTGAGCAGCTTTTGCACTCGCAAAAGCTGCTCACATTTTTGCAGCAAAAATACCAAAAATTTAAATATTAAACTTGCTAGAACAGTTAACAATATGACCACTAACGAGCTTGTTAAGCTAACGATGCTTTGAACAACTGGCCCCAGATAATTTGGAAGGATTTTTGTTATTTTCTCTTAAAAATGTATTTTTTGTGTACCCATTAGAATCACCTGGATGAGGCACATCATGTTAAGAAGGCTGTAATGAACACCCCTAAACCCCACTTTATATAGAGAAAACTGGGGTTTACATGGATATACATTATTAATCCCCCACCATGAAGCAGTGCAGGGATTATAGGAATGGCCTTTGTCTGTCTGTCCATATGTCTGTCTGTCTGTCGGTAACACATTCTTGTCTGCTCAATATCTCATGAACCGTTTTGTAGGTTTTCATTAAACTTTGATTAAATATTCCCCTCAGTGAGCTTATGTGCAGAAACTATAAATAAACCATGCCAACTGAAGGTCAAGGTCAAGGTCACAGTTGAAGGTCACAAGTTTGAGCCTTGAATTGTTTTTCCCATTCTATATTTCCTTTATCCCTAGAAACATTGGTCAAATGTTTGCCTAAGTGAGATGATGTCGACATTCAACAATTTCGACTCCAGTGAAAGCCACAATTGAAAGTCATGAGTTTGAGCCAATTGTCGGTACACTTTCTTGTCCACTCTGTATTTCCTGAACCCTTCGGTAGATGTTCATTTAACTTTGATCAAATATTCACCTCAGTGAGCTGATGTGCAGAACCCATAAATAAACCATGCAGACTCAAGGCCAAGGTCTTAAGTTTTAGCCTTTAGTTTTTTGGAAGGATTTTCATTAAACTTTGGTCAAATGTTTGCCTAAGTGAGATGATGTGCAGAACCCATAACTCAACCGTGTTGATTCAAGATGAAGGTTACAGTTAAAGGTCATAAGTTTGAGCCTTGAATTTCATGTTCGCTCTATTTCTCTTTTACCCCTGGAAAGATTTTCATTATACTTTGGTCAAATTATTGGGTTCCAGGACATTTCGCCCCCAAACCATTTCCTCCCCTTGTCGTTTTGCCCCCAAGACATTTTCTCCCTGGTCGTTTTCTCCCTAGTCATTTTGCCCCCCCCCCCCCCCCCCCCCCCCACAGTCGTTTCATCCCCTAGTCGTTTCGCCCACTTTTCACTGTAAGACTAAGTTTCATTTTTATTAGAGGTGAGAAGAGGCAAATAGTTAAGAAGGGTCATCGCCCTGTCATGTCAGCATAACTTATCCTTAGTTACCGGCCGGCACCCGCGCCTTAAAAGTGGCCACTCGGGGATGTGTGACTAAGACTTGTTACTCTAAAATTATTGAGGCTGTTTTCATCAAAAACACCCACCTTAACCCTGCTTTATATAGATGTGTGTGTGAATTCGGGTTTAACGTCGCTTTCAACAATTTTTCAGTCATATCACGACGGTGTCTGGTTGCGACAGGGAGCTCAATGCTCACGTTTATAGTGCTGCCTCACTGAAGTATCATGTCCCAGACACATTACATGATACCACACCCCAGTCACATTATCCTGACACTGGATCGACCAGTCCTAGCTCTACCCCGTAAATCTGAGTGCCAAGCGAGGAGCAGCTAGTACCATTTTTAACGACTTTGGTATGTCGCGGCCCGGGATCGAACCCGAGACCTCCCGTTCCCCAGAGCGGACACTCTACCAACTGAGCTATCAAGGCCGGTGCTTTATATAGAAACTGAGGTTTACGTTGGTGTTCATTATTTTACTTATTTCCATTCAAAGTCATAGGTTGTGGGTACTCCTTAGAACCGTCCCAATATGGCGGCTGTAACATACTTTTTATAACAAAAGCAGAGTACAATTAACAGAAAATAACGAATTCAAAGATGAATGATGTTTGGGCGAAGCTTATATATTCCTATCGTCGGCGTTTGAAAGATTTTCTAGAAACAAAAAATAAACCAATCATGACAATTTTACCATTTTCAACCATTGCTTGCTGACACTGCAGCCAATTTAAAGGTGAAAAAGAGACAATTAAAGACAATTAATTTTAATAGAGCACATGCTTTCACACCTTTGCTGACCGACTCTGTTAACAAACCAACCGACCAATTTATAACAAAACTGGTAAAGGTAAAGGTGCTTAAGTGATAATTAAAGATGTTTAACTTTGCAAAGAGTGCGTGTTTTTACACCTCATTATTAATGGCATTAATTGCGTGATTAATGTGCCAAATCAAATAAACAATGTGATTAATGGTATTGATCAAAACAGGTAATACTTATCATAATTCCTAATTAACATTTTCATTTAAATTACATGTTTTTTTTTCTCTCTCTCCCTCTCTCTCTCTCTCTCTCTGTCTCTGTCACACATGGAGATAATAAATCTTTTATATATATATATATATATAAAATATGGGAAAATATTTTGGGGGCAAAATGACTAGGGTTGGGGGCGAAACGCCTAAAAAGGAGGCGAAACAACTAGGGGGGAAACGACCGGGGGGGGGGGGGGAATGTCTTGGGGGCGAAACGTCTTGTTACCAAATAATTTCCTTAGTGTTCTTGTGTGCAGAACCCATAACTACACCATGCAGAGTCAAGGTCACAGTTGAAGGTCACAAGATTGCACCAATTTTTTTGTCATTCCATATCTCCTTTACCCCTGGAAGGATTTTCATTAAACTTTGGTCAATTGTTTGCCTAATTGACATGATATGTAGAACCCATAATTCAACAGTACAAACTCAAGGTGAAGGTCACAATTGAAGGTCATGAGTTTGATCCTTGAATATTTGTCTGTTCCATAATTCCTTTACCCCTAGAATGATTTTCATTAAACTCTCATCAAATGTTGGCCCAAGTGGGATGATTGGCAGAACCCATAATCCAACCATGCTGACTCAAAGTGAAAGTCCCAGTTGATGGTTAAGAGTTTGAGTCTTGAATTTCCTGTACATCTCTTTTATCCCTTGAATGATTTTCATTAAACTTAGGTCAAATATTTGCATCATTGCGCTAATGTGCAGAACCCATATCCACACCAGGATGAATCAAGGTCAAGGTCACAACTGAAGGCCGTAAAACTTTGGCGAGGGATATAGCTGATATAGCTGTCCCTCAGACTGCCTTCTTGTTTTTCTTATTTCTTTCTAAGACATAGGTTTTGGGTATTCGTTAGAACCGCCTCATTGAGATGGTTCTAACGAGCACCCACAACCTATGTTTGGAGTATAAATAAGAAAAACAATACTTTTTTTATCAGATTTTGTATCTAACAAGGTAATTGTAACAAATGTCCACAACATTTGTTTCTGATTACAATGTTCTTGGAAATCTCCATTAACCCATTTCAGACTGGAAACCCCTAAACGGGTACCATGGCAAACAGTGCAGGCCCAGATCAGACGCCGCAGAACGTCGCGTCTGATCAGGGCCTACACTGTTTGCAAAAAGTTTAGCCATTTTCCAAATAGATTTTGAAGAAAACACGACCTGTCACCCCTAAATTTTGAAGTGGACTCCTGCTATATATAAGGAGGAAGATTCCATTTGGTACATAAAGGGTTTAATCGTCTCATCCTGAGCTAGGATTCACTCCATCGAACTTTTCATTATAACAATAACAACAGTTCTGTCTTTGTCAAATGTTGGTATAAAGATGGTTGACTATTAAGTTACATAAATGAAATGTATCATTATAGCAACATTTTCTGCAGGACTCTCTTGATGTGGAATAGTTTCATCTGATGTCAGCAGAATGACATGCCCGTTTGCACGCTTTTAGTAAGCAATTGAAAATTTTCACATGATTCAGGGTCCTTTAGGTAAAATATAAATGTCATGGTAGAAAGATGATCAATAATTTGTAAAAAGGTTCATGCGCAAGCGATACCTATGACAGGTGGTACAACAAGTCCCAACCTCATCTTTTTATTTTCATGCTTAGATTGTTGGTTTTTCTGTAAAAGAAAAAAACAAATACTGCGAAAATGTCATGGCTGGTAATTGAAGTGTTCTTATATGAATTTCAGTGCAAATCAAATTTTTACCTTGATAACATGTCAACATTCCGGAGGTTAAGAACACGGCTGAGTGAATCTGCCCCAGTGAAGGTCCTAGAGTGCATACAGAAGATTGTGGACAAAAATGTAAGCCTCTTGTGTTGGTTTGGTTTAGTGTAAACAGGTGAATCTTGTTATCTGAAACACTGTTAGTATAAATTACACCCATTACGCAAACACGCCTATACAAATACATTGCCACCTTTATCGCCGAAAAAATGAAAAAAATTATGATGAAAAATTGTGATATTTTTCTTATTTCTGCTCTAAATATAGATTGTGGGTACTCGTTAGAACCGCCTCATCGAGGCGGTTCTAACCAGTACCCACAATCTATATTTTAGAGCAGAAATAAGAAAAATAAGGTATACCCCCGGAAACCCCAGTTTTACTATATAAAAGTGGGATTCAAGGGGATCAAAATTATATAGGCGTGTTTTCGTGATGATGGTCTCAGCCCCGGAAGCTCAGTCAGATGCACGTCTGACTGGTGATCAGGAGGACACAGTTTGATACCTGCCGGGGTCTGCAACATTCTTTTATGGAGATTGAACATGAAATATTTCCTACGGTCATTTTTCCCTTCTGCTGATTCAAGAAGAGCAGTTGTCAGTTTCTTGCAAAAAGAATGTGCACTGTACTGGTTAACCATTCATGTATAAGCTTGCCCAGAAAAAGTGTGGACAGTAAACTGACCGGATCGAAAATGACCTAAATATTGTTGACCTGGCTCAAATACAAACTCCACAGTCTCTTTGTAACACTATTGTTAGATTACCTGAGCTGAGGGCTTATAGGTGAGCTTATAGTAAAGCAAGGCTCGTCTGTCTGTCACCTGTCTGTCTGTTTGTTGTCTTTCTGTCTTCTGTCAACATTTTCAAACATCATCTCCTCTGAAACGACTGGGTGGAATGAAGTCAAATTTCATCTGGAGGATCCATGGGATGGGTGAAGAAAGTTTGTTTGCCGGGTCCAGGCCACATAACCAAGATAGCCACCATGCCCATATACGGTAAAAACTCTACAAAAATCTGCTCCGGAACCAGTGGGCCGATTGCCATGAAACTTGGTTTGTAGCATTTGGTACTTGGACCCATATTAGTTTGTTTGTTTGTTTGTTAGGTTGATTTGGGGTTTAATATCCCTGTCAACACTATATAGGTCATTGTGGAGAAGTTGCTTCCAATTTTTTGGGGACTTTTATCGACATTGAGATGAAATAATAGTATTTACAAATGATGACACTCTGGTGACTTTGACCTAACGCCAAAATCAGATTTGATCACATAGACTTTTGTATTGGAAAAAAGCAAAATTGTGTATTTTTAGCTCACCAGAGTTGAAGGTTAAGGATAGGCAGTTGTCCGTGGTTGTCGTATGTCATCTGGCATCAACACTTTCAACTGACATCTCTGAAATTTCATCTGTAGTATCCTTGGGCTGGGGGATTGCAAGTTTGTGTTTTTATGCCCCCAACTTCGAAGAAGTTGATGGGGCATATTGGTTCTGTCCTGTCTGTCAGTCCGTGCGTGCGTCTGTCCGTTACACTTTATACATATGTGAAACAGAAGAATGGTTTGTGGTAGGATCTTGAAATTTTATATATGGAATGAGCATGAAAATTAAGCGAACCCGTATATTTTTTCTTTTTCGTCGGACTTGTCTTTGCAGAGTTATGCCCCTTTTCGGACTTATGCATTGTGGCTATAGGGAAATCTTGTGAACAAAATATCTTGAGAACCACTTGAGCTAGGCTCATGATATTTAGTATACAGTTTGGGGCTAACGTGTAGATGACCTGATTAACTTTTGACGAAATTCCGAAAATATTTAACAGAGTTACGCCCCTTTTTGACGCATTGTGGCTGTGGGGAAACCTTGTGAACAAAATATCTGGAGAACCTCTTGAGCTAGGCTTATGATATTTAGTATACAGGTTAGGTCTAAGGTGTAGATGACCTGATTAACTTTTGACGAAATTCCGAAAATATTTAACAGAATTATGCCCCTTTTTGGACTTGTGCATTGTGGCTATGGGGAAACCTTGTGAACAAAATATCTGGAGAACTGCTTGAGCTAGGCTCATGATATTTGGTATATAGTTTGGATCTAAGGTGTAGATGACTTGATTAACTTTTGACGAAATTCCAAAAATGTATAACATAGTTACGCCCCTTTTCAGGCTTATGCATTGTGGTTATAGGGTAACTTTGTGAACAAAATATCTGGAGAACCGCTTGAGCAAGGCTCATGATATTTCGTATACAGTTTGGTTACTCTACATAAATTTTGAGCACATTTTATGAATATTGTACAAACTGACAGTTCTTTCACGACAGTGACATTTTTTTTAATTATGTTTTTTTTTTAACTATGTGTCTATTAGTGGCAAGCATATGGTTGGGGGCATAGTGTTTCACAAACACATTTTCTAGTTTTTATGAAAGTCAGCTTTATAGTTTGGTTGCTATGGCAACTTAGAGTTTCCATAGACTTACAATGGGTAAAATTGAAAAATGTCATTTACTGCCAAGTCATTGCAGATATGCTGACAAAACTTTTATAAAAATGTTCCTTGAGTAAACTTTTCTCAGCCATATGCTTTTATGCCAACATGGACATGGGGGTCTCCCAGGTTGTGGCTGGGCCATGCCCCACCCCCTCCACTTCATTAAAGGTCATATAACTCAGAAACCATTCAGATCCCCACCCCTAAACCATGTATATTCTTGTCCTTGATAAGATGCATTCAGTGACACTAACCTTGGTGTCCCCTGGAATGTGCCCAGGTCATGGCCCACCACCTCCGTTTCATAAAAGGCCAAATATCTCAGAAACCTTACAGATCCCCACCCCGGGGTGCCCTGGAGCCTTGCCCCACCCCTCCACTTCACAAAAGGCCATATATCTCTGAAACCATTTACCTTCCCATATGACAATTTTCAATACAGTTATTCCCATTCTAATGCACTTATTCGGTTGTTTTGTCAAAAACGGTAAAATTTTGCACAAAACAGCAAGCGCTGTGAGCTGCGTGAAACCAAATCCCAGCCAATGAAAAGAAACATTACATGATGACGTCAGGTTTCCGACAGTATATCGCAGAATATACTGTTGCAAATTTTTTACGTTATCCAATCAGGTATCATGTTACATATGCATGTGCATTAGAGTTTGTTATAATGAACAGTGTTAAGAAGAGGTTTATGTGTATCACTTAAATTTCATCTGTTCAGTTGGTAAACACCATTATTTCTAAATTCATGAAAGATATCACTGTTTTGCCATTATAACCATAAGGTTTGATGCTTCAAATCCATTGCAGGCTATTATCAGTGCTCAGGTGTATATCCGGCAACTTATCTATGAAACAATACATCTCTGTGATAAACATCAGTTAGAGGATTCCATCCCCAATTTGCTGGCGCCACTTGACCAGGTAGGTGTATTACAAATACAGGTATGTTCCAGAAAGCACCCCCCCCCCACCCAGCCCCAGAATCAAGGAATGATAGTATGGCATTGGATATATGGACCAAATAATTAGGGGATAACTGTATCAAAAATTATCATTTGGGTAGGTAAATCGGCGGTTTTACAATCGGAAATTTTGTTTTACGGCGACGTAAAACCACCAATTTACCTCCCCAAGTGATAATTTTCAATACAGTTATCCCAATTCTAATGCATTTAATGTATTTATTTTGTTTCAAAAATATCCTTCCTGCACAAAACGGCAAGCGCTGTGAGCTGCCTAAAACCAAATGTCAGCCAATAAAAAAGCAACGTTATATGATGACATCGGGTTTCAGGCAGTATATTGCAGAATATATCGCAAATTTTTTATGTTATCCAATGTCTCGTTACATACGCAAGTGCATTAGAATAATGTATAGTGTACATGGAAAATGACTGTGTTTTTGGTGGGACCTTTCTATGCGCCCCTTTCAGAAAGGATTGTTCCAAACCCTTTGAGGGATTAAGTTAATTAAACTTGGCATGATGCTAACTGAAGTTTAAACAAATTATAGAAATAGATCGGCTCCTGCCCCTCGGGGCTTGAAGAAATAGATTGGCCTGCATGAAGCTTCCAAGCAGAGCTGAAACTTACTGCACACGAGTACTGGTAAACCGCTTAGTGCATCTAAGCCTGCCCAGGCAAAGCGGTGCGAGTTGGCCCGTCCATGCTTGTAAACCCTACTGGTTTCATTGGGCGGCAGGGCTTGAGATGTCATTTAATCTCAATGTCGGGTAAAACTAAAAGTCCCACAAAATTGGAAGCAACATCTCCAAAATGACCTTTACAGTGTTGACGGTGATGTTAAACATCAAATCAAACAAACAAAACCAGGAAAGGCCACAAAGATTACAGCATGGACAGTCCAACTTCTATTTAGCAAGAGTCTTGAAAAGTTAGATATTAACTCATTTAGTACCGGAAACCCCCAAAACGGGTACCATGGCAAACAGTGCAGGCCCAGATCAGACGCCGCAGAACGCGGCGTCTGATCAGGGCCTACACTATTTGGGCCCCGTTAAGCGATTTTGGTACTTATCGCCTGTGCGAGCAGCGAAGGTTCAGGCGAGCCTGTGCATACGCGCAGTCTCGCCAGAACCTTCGCTGCTCGTTCATACAAGCGGTGAATCAAGAGGAACCTTCAGACAGAAAGCCATATCCCTGGCCCCTCTGAATGGCTGGGCATGCGCAGTTAAAATTTGTCATGACGGAATGCTCGAAGACCCAAATTCGCTTGGCGGGGCTCATTTGCCACACTTTCAGCTTTTTTCCTATTAGTATTTTAAGAAAACCAATGACACCAAGAGGAAGAGTAACAGAGGAGAAAAAAAAAAACAGGAAATAAATGAGCCACATACAGCATAGCAACCAGCTCCCTCTACCCCACAAGGTTGCAGTACTCCCGCACCTCCCAGTGACATTAATGTCATGGTCACAGACTCTGTTATTTATGTTTTGAAGATAATGATATGAATTACATCATAAGAAATTTTGCAAACATCACAAAAACACACCTATATAATTTTGAATCCTTGAACCCCACTTATATACAGTAAATGTATATAAGTAACACACACATGCAAAGGCACGAACTGTAACAATAATTAATTCACAACAGAAGGACCCCCTTGGAATGGTCAGTAAAACATCTTTCGCTGGGGGTCCTTAAATCGATCTAAAGAGGCCACGATCCTATTCAGCTGACCAGCTTATCACAACGTGAGTAGGCTCATCTTAGCAGGGTGGCTTTCCTGTCTGATGACTGGCCACAGCTTTTGTTGAACTTCTATGGCTGTAACACCCTTGGGACCATAACATTTGTTTGAGATACTTGCCCAGTTTGTCAAAACTTACGACGTTGTTAGTTAACCCTTGTCCTGCTGAGCCCGGATATGCCTTAGTTTCCAAACAATGAAGATCCAGATCAGATGGCTTCTGATGAAGCCATCTGATCAGGATCTACATTGTTTGCCATTCAGATTGTGAATGTGTTGCAATAATATGCGTCAAGTAATCTGATTGGTTGATAATCGGTAGTGGGTGTGTCATATATGAATATTCAGCAGAACAAGGGTTAACATATTGTTAAAACTTTGATCATTAAATATAGTCAATATACTAATATTTTTGCAGGGAAAAAATGTGAGCAGCTTTTCTTTTTTTTTTTCAGCAAAAATACCAAAATATTAGATATTGTACTTACTAGAACAGTTACGGGGCTTGAAGAAAAAGATAGGCTGCATGATGCTTCCATGCACATGAGTACTGGTAAACCACTTAAAGGATCTAAGCCTGCTCAGGCAAAGAGCTGCGAGTCAGCCCATCCATGCTTATAAACCCTATTGGTTTCATTGGGCGACAGGGCTTGAGATGTCATTTCATCTCAGTGTCGGGTAAAAGTCCCAGAAAATTGGAAACCTCTCCAAAATGGACTATACAGTGTTGACGGGGATGTTAAACCTCAAACAAACAAAATTAGAACTGTTAACAATTTGACTGCAAATGAGCTCTTTAGGCTAACAATGCTTTGAAGAACTGGACGAGGGTTATTTCAATTTTAAGACAAACCACCAGCTGTTAGTCATATATTGAGGTCAGATGGAATAGGGGGAATAATGTAGGGGTATCTTTTTGATCTTCTAAAAACTGAATGTATGGTGTGTGTACTCATTAGAATCACCTCATTGAGGCGATTCTAATGAGTACACACAACATACATTTTTAAGATAAAAAGCAAAACTGTTCCTAAATCATCCTATTTATGCTGGTGTCTGAAGTTATAGGCATCACAAAAACACGCCTATATTATTTTGACCCCCTTGAACCCCACTTTTATACAGTAAAACTGGGGTTTACAGGGGTAATCCTTATTAACCTTATTTCTGCTCTAAAATATAGACTGTGGGTACCCGTGAGAACCGCCTCAATGAGGCGGTTCAAACGAGTACCCACAATCTATATTTTGAGCAGAAATAAGAAAAATATAACACTTTTTCATCTTAAAATTTTCATTTTTTCGGCAATAAAGGTTACAATGTATTGGTATAGGCATGTTTTCGTAGAGATGTAAGAACAAGTACAAATCATCCACAGTAAAAGAGCCATCAATGTTTGAGCCATTTAGCCATTGAGTCGAGGATTTTTAACTGACCTCAAAATTGTCGTTTTGGGAAGTAAAACAGCTGTTTTATGGTAGGAATTTTTTTTCAAAGCAACATGTCGGCAGAGCCATACAACAGAATTTATGACTGTAAAATTGAAGATTTTTCTCCCCAAATGACAGTGGTCACGCTACTCCCTTTGTAAACCAGGGGATTTGTCTTTAAACTGAGGTCCCATCTCCGTATGACCTTAGCTGTTGGTGGGACGTAAAACTGAAACACTCACTCACTCCCCAAATGACAATTTTAAATACAGTTATCCCAATTTTAATGCACTTATTCACTTGTTTTGTTAAAAAAGAATAATCTATTTGCTCAGAACAGCATGCAAGCACAGTCAGCTGTGTTAGATCACATACCAACCAATAGAAAGCGATGTTACCTGATGATGTCTGGATTCCGACTGTTTATCGCAGAATATACCTATTCAGCCACCACAGCATCTTATTATATCATACTTGTTCTACAATTTGAACAAGTATGGTTTACTACCTGATGTTGTGTCTGGAGGTGGCTTGATGAGTGGCAAACAGTGTAGACTCGATGAGACACAGTATTTTGCGACATCTCATCTGGGTTTACACTGTTTGCTCAGGCCTGTCGGTCTGAAAACATAAGATAAATATGGTACTGTCACATTATCCAATCAGATGTTGCCATTACAAAAACACGCCTCTATAAATGCATTGTAAACAAAAACAAAAATTTTAAAATGAAAATTAGTGATATTTTTAGCTCACCTGAGCCTTTAGGCTCATAGGTGAGCTTATAGTATAGCCATGGTCCGTCGTCCGTCCGTCCGTCGTCCGTCCGTCCACCATTTTCAAAGATCTTCTTCTCCTATACTGCAGGGCCAATCAAAGCCAAATTTCATATGGAGCCTCAGTGGGATGGGGGAACGAAAGTTTGTTCGCGGGGTCTGGATCACATGACCAAGATGGCCGCCATGCCCATATATGGTAAAAAGCCTTCAAAAATCTTCTTCTCCAGAACCATAAGGCCAGTGGCCTTGAAACTTGGCATGTAGCATATGGTACTCAGGCCCATCATGGTTTGTACAAATGGTGACCCTGGGTTGACCTTGACCTATTTTACAGCAATGTCAAATTTGCCGACTTAGGCTTTTGCATGGGGCAAAGTGAAAATTATGGATTTATAGGAAACCATTGAAAACAGTGTCACCAAAATTTGTAGATCAGGTAAAGTAACTGAATACATGAAGATCTATGGGTGATAAAGGTCAAAGTCATTCATTGGCCTTAGACCCAAGATGGCCGCCATGCCCATATATGGTAAAAAACCTTCAAAAATATTCTTCTCCAGAACCACAAGGCCATTGGCCTTGAAACTTGGCATGTAGCATATGGTACTCGGGCCCATCATGGTTTGTACAAATGGTGACCCTGGGTTGACCATGACCTATTTTACAGCAATGTCAAATTTGCCGTCTTAGGCTTTTGCATTGGGCAAAGTGAAAATAATGGATTTATAGGAAACCATTGAAGACAGTGTCACCAAAATTGGTAGATCAGGTAAAGTAACTGAATACATGAAGATCTGTGGGTGAGAAAGGTCAAGGTCATTCATTGGCCTTAGACCCAAGATGGCCGCCATGCCCATATATGGTAAAAAGCCTTCAAAAATCTTCTCCAGAACCATAATGCCAGTGGCCTTGAAACTTGGCATGTAGCATATGGTACTTGGGCCCATCATGGTTTGTACAACTGGTGACCCTGGGTTGACCTTGACCTATTTTACAGCAATGTCAAATTTGCCGACTTAGGCTTTTGCATGGGGCAAAGTGAAAATAATGGATTTATAGGAAACCATTGAAGACAGTGTCACCAAAATTTGTAGATCAGGTAAAGTAACTGAATACATGAAGATCTATGGGTGAGAAAGGTCAAGGTCATTCATTGGCCTTAGACCAAGGTCATTCAGGATCCATATTTCAGATATTTTTTTCTCCAAAACTGCTGAGCCAATTTAAGTGAAATTAAGTAGGAAAATTGTCACCAGACAGGTGAGCAGTTCAGGACCACTGGTCCTCTGGTTCTTATTTCTGCTCAAGAGCAGAATGAGAAAAATAAGGTTTACCCCTCTAAACCCCAGTTTTACTATATAAAAGTGGTGTTCAAGGGGTCAAAACTATATAGACATGTTTTCGTGCATTATAATGTAGATATTTATTTATCTATATTAGGTAATAGACTCGGAGGTGACCAGTCTACTAGAGTCTCATGGAGAGGATTGTGATGAACACAACAGACACCTGTCTGAGATTATCAAGTCACAAATGAAGGTAGGAAAATCATTCATCACGTGAGCCATTCCGTGAAATGAACACCACCCTAAACCCCACTTTATATAGAGAAAACTGGGGTTTGCAGGGGTATACAGTATTTTTCTTATTTTTGCTCCAAGACATAGGTTGTGGGTACTCGTCAGAACTGCCTCAAAATGGCGGTTCTAACGAGCATCCACAACCTATGTTTGCAGTATTTAAAAGAAAAATATCACAGATTTTCCTCAGAAAGGTAGCCATTTTGGAGATGTGAGAAAATGCACTTTGTTGAACAGGTGTGTTATCGCAATGAATCCTTAAAGTCAGTTTAGAAAGAAATAGAGAATACCAGGTGAGTGTCTTTTGATATCAAGTTTATCAGCCAAGGGTTTGAGAATGCTTGTAGAATCGCAAGGCTTGCAGAGCAATTCTACATGCATTCTCGAAGCAGAGCCTGAATAACTTGATATCAAATTACACAAATCTGGTATACAGTTTATCAGTTTATCCCCAAGTACACCTAAATTAGCAATTTTTGATGGTCCTCAGTGCATCACAACATTCTGGTGGTTGATATATTTCGTATCAACTGACTATATTTTTCCTATGATAATTATACCCCCGCAAACGAAGTTTGAAGGGGGTATATAGGAGTCAGCTTGTCGTCTGTCGTCGGTCCGTTACAAAAAAGTCTGTTACAAAAAACTTTAACATTGCTCATAACTTCCTTATTCTTTGACCGATTTCTTTAATATTCACACACCTTGCCACTAGTACTTAAGATTGATATACACAAACCTGACCTTGACCTTTACGTTGACCTTCCTCAAGGTCAAATACTTGTAAAAATTTGTCGTTGGTCCGTTACAAAAAACTTTAACATTGCTCATAACTTCCTTATTCTTTGACCGATTTCTTTAATATTCACACACCACACACCTTGCCACTAGTACTTAAGATTGATATACACAAACCTGACCTTGACCTTTTACGTTGACCTTCCTCAAGGTCAAATACTTGTAAAAATTTGTCGGACAACGCATGCGGGGGTATAATTGGCGCCCGTTAGGCGGCAGCTCTAGTTTTTTCAAGTAATGTTACCATTTTTTCCAGCAATAATAAATTTTTGCCAATTTTTCTAGTAGTTCAGTTCATTCATAAAAGTGCAATGTCACATTGACCTGATAAAGCTCAATTGTCCTGACAAAAGCATATCTTTATCAGGCCAGTGTGTTACAATGCAATTAATATAGGGGCTAACTGATAAAATGCAAACATAATGAATCAAAGCACTGACAGCACTGGTCAGTCAACTGCCTTTGAGTGTAGGTTGGGGAAATTGTCCTGAATGAGGACTTAGATAGTTTGGTTTAACCCCTAAGTCCTGTATTTTGAATGAGGACTTAGATAGTTTGGTTTAACCCCTAAGTCCTGTATTTTGAATGAGGACTTAGATAGTTTGGTTTAACCCCTAAGTCCTATATTTTGAATGAGGACTTAGATAGTTTGGTTTAACCCCTAAGTCCTATATTTTGAATGAGGACTTAGATAGTTTGGTTTAACCCCTAAGTCCTGTATTTTGAATGAGGACTTAGATAGTTTGGTTTAACCCCTAAGTCCTATATTTTGAATGAGGACTTAGATAGTTTGGTTTAACCCCTAAGTCCTGTATTTTGAATGAGGATTTAGATAGTTTGGTTTAACCCCTAAGTCCTGTATTTTGAATGAGGATTTAGTTAGTTTGGTTTAACCCCTAAGTCCTGTATTTTGAGCAAACAGTGTACACCACAACCTCTTTATAACACTATTAATGGGGTCCAAAGCAGAAACCGTGTTAGTTAAACAACCATGTTATATTCAAACAAACTGTATAGATTATATAGAAAAATGACCATTTATGGTCATTTTTCTATATAATCTATACATTTTTGGGATCCATCTTGAAACTGTGTTATATCCAAAACCGTGTTATAATGAACTGTGTTATAACAAGGTTGTGGTGTAGTTCCTGACTAGATGCCAAGTTCTGTGGCATCTGATGATGTTCTTGGTCTTCACTGTTTGCTATTGTCCTAATATGCAAGCCCACATCATGTTTATGAGTCCATGAAATGAACACCCCTCTACACCCCACTTTATATTGGGAAAATGGAGTTTTCAGAGGTATACATTATTTTTATCTTGTGGTTGTGGGTACTCGTTGCTTCATTGAGGCAGTTTTAATGAACACCCACAACCTATGCTTTGATTGGTAATAAGAAAAATATCACATGGGCTTCTGGTTTTGGTCCACCCCAGATTTTGTGATTGGCTGGATATAAGTAGTATAATCTTGAAAGGGTCATAAAACCAAGAAATTAAGCTCATCATGACCTAATTAGTGTTGACTGGGCTGTTTATACTCCAAACTAAAATAATAATGAATTTCATTTTTGTGGGTTTTATCGATGTTTAAACTCTGGCGAATCACTCACAACTGTATGAAGCCCAAAGGGCTTTATGCTAAGGTTGTGAGTGATTTGCCCATTTACACATCGATAAAATCCACTAAAATGGTAATTCATTCCTTATAATTCCAACTTTGCCATCGAAATGTTAAAAATGTCACCAAAATGGTAAATTGTAGGAATTGTTTCCAAAACGTAAAAATGAACTTACTAACGGCCATGGTAGAATGATTATTCAATTAGAAGCTGCCATCTTTGAAAGAAAGCCAAGCGAAAAAAAAGTAAAGTCTTTAAATTCAGTTTATTTGTCTTCTAACATTTATATTTTCAATAGTTTCCCATCTTTTAATTGAAAGCTGTTGACGCCATTTCATATACAATGACATAACATGCGGGTTCTAAACGTCCTCCTTGGTGTTATATTTGCTATGTGAAATAGTGTAATGATTCTTGCTCATGGAATTTATCGAAGTATATAACTTTTATTTCAACTAATTAAATCGCATTAAATGCAGATAATGATGGGTTGGAATTTTTTTGTAAATGAAGGTGTTTTATTTTAGGAGCATCGTTTGATACGCCCATCAACGCGAAGTCTGTCCAGACACGGAACAAAACATGTAGCTGAGTTAATGAGATCTCGTACGCAAGAAGTCCTACAGCAAGTTAGTGTTCAGCTAGACTTAAAGGCCATCAACAGAAGCTTTATTAAAACCAAGAAGTGCCTTGAGGATACAACTAAACAAGCTCAGACTGTTCAAGTGGAGTGGATAAAATGAACAAAACATGCATTTCGAAAACATGCCAAAATGAACAAAACATGCATTATGAAAACACGCCTATTCATATATATCGAAAATCTTACCACCCAAAAAATGAAAATTACCAATTTTGAAATAAAAATGCTGATATTTTTTTTATTTCTGCTCAAAACGTAGATTGTGTGTACTCGTAAGAACCACCTCGTTGAGGTGTTCTAAAGAGTTCCAACAATCTATGTTTTTGAACAGAAATTAGAAAAATGCGTGAGACCCCTTAATACCCCTGTAAACCCCAATTTTATTGTATAAAAGCAGGGGTTAAGGGGATAGGCGTGTTTTTGTAATGCTGTATGTGTGTTGTGAGCTGAACAAGTTGATTAATTTTCATAGCTCCATAGGCTTTGTATCGAGCATAGTTAAGGGGAATGAAGTCACCTTCAGGGGAGGCAACTCCTGCCAAGTATTTTTGGTCTCCCATGTCAACAGGGGTCAACTCTTAAAAGAAAGAATTTGCTCCTGAGGAGCAAATTCTTTCCTTTAAGAGTAGACCCCTTTTTCCGTTGCACAGGACTTAAAGAAAAGCAAACAAGAGGTCCCGAAAGTTGTCTCCCTTCGAAAAATGGCGCAAAAATCTGCCAGGTGTTCCCATTCCCCTTAAGGGATTTTTTTTATTATTTTCTTGCTAGCAACACAGTCAAAACGTCAATGATTGAAACAACTTTGAAGCCATTAGCCCATTGCATGCAGGAAACGCCTAAAGGGGTACAATGGCAAACAGTGCAGACCCAGATCAGACACCGCAGAACACGGCGTCTGATCAGGGCTTGCACTATTTCTTACAGAATTTTCAGTCAAAAATAGAATAAAAATGAAAACATAGGCCTGACACCCCTTATTTGACAAATGGACTTGTCCAACATATAGCAGTGGAAGTGTCCACTAGCATACAATGGGTTAAGATTTGTTCTAGACAGGGTTGGTTTGAGCCACTGAGGGTTGATTTCCGGTATAGAGCCAGGTTAGGAGGCATCTTTTTGATTTTCTTATAAATTATGGTATGTTGTGTGTGCTCATTAGAATCGCCTCATTAAGGTGGTGTTCCAACAAGTACAACAAATTTCCACACTATATTAACCCTTATCTTGCTGAATATTCATTTAATCCACACCCATTTCTGTTTATCAACCAATCAAATTTCTTGATGTAATTTATTGCTACCAATTCACAAACTGAATGCCAAACAGTGTAGATCCTGATCAGATGGCTTCTTCAGAAGCTATCTGATCTGGATCTACACTGTTTGCAAAGATAGGGGTTGTCATGAACAGCAAGATAAGGGTTAATATCTAGTTATGGGAATCTCTTTCTAGGGGCTTGAAATTTATCTGGAAATTTGCTGAATTTTTTTAAACAGAGTAGGCCCTGATCAGACGCCACAGAATGCGTGTCATGCTGCAGAATGCCGTGTATGGGTTCAGCCTGCACTGTTTCCCAATTACCCATTTAGTGGTTTCTGAAACAAAAAGGGTTAATTATGCTCATAGCTATGCCTTGTCTGAAACTACATTTTTGATAACGCATCTTACAATATCATAGTGACATATTTTGTGGGTACTTGTTTTGTTAGCTCACCTGTCACGTAGTGACAAGGTGAGCTTTTGGGATCACTTTTTGTCCGTCGTCTTCGTGCGTGCGTGCGTGCGTGCGTGCGTGCGTAAACTTTTCTTCAAACGACATCTCCTCCTAAACCACTGATCGGATTTTGACCAAACTTCACAGGCATGATCCTTTGGTGGTCCCCTTTCAAAGTTGTTCAAATGGTTCCGGTTCATTGCACATATAGGTCACAGGAGCCAAAAATAGATTTTTTTCACCGAAAACTTAAAAAATCTTCTTCTCTGAAACCGCAAGGCCCAGGTCTTTGATATTTGGTATGAAGCTTCATCTAGTGGACCCCTACCAAGATTGTTCAAATTATAGTGCTGGGGCCAAAAATGCCCCCGCTCCAGGGCCCTTTGGTTTTACATGGGCTTATATAGGGAAAATCTTTAAACATTTTCTTTTCTGAAACCGCAAGGCCCAGGTCTTTGATATTTGGTATGAAGCTTCATCTAGTGGACCCCCATCAAGATTGTTCAAATTTTAATGCTGGGGCCAAAAAAATGCCCCCCCCCAACCCCCCACCAACCCCCCCCCCCCCCCCCACCCCCCACCCCCCCCCCCCGCACGGGGGCCCTTTGGTTTTGCATGGGCTAATATGGGGAAAATCTTGAAAAATCTTCTTCTCTGAAACCGCAAGGCCCAGATCTTTGATATTTGGTATGAAGCTTCATCTAGTGGACCCCTACCAAGATTGTTCAAATTATAGTGCTGGAGCTAAAAATGCCCCCGCACGGGGGCCCTTTGGTTTTACATGGGCTTATATAGGGAAAATCTTGAAAAATCTTCTTCTCTGAAACCCAAAGGCCCAGGTCTTTGATATTTGGTATGAAGCTTCATCTAGTGGACCCCTACCAAGATTGTTCAAATTATAGTGCTGGGGCCAAAAATGCCCCCGCACGGGGCCCTTTGGTTTTACATGGGCTTATATAGGGAAAATCTTGAAAAATCTTCTTCTCTGAAACCTCAAGGCCCAGATCTTTGATATTTGGTATGAAGCTTCATCTAGTGTCCCCCTACCAAGATTGTTCAAATTATAGTGCTGGAGCTAAAAATGCCCCCGCACGGGGGCCCTTTGGTTTTACATGGGCTTATATAGGGAAAATCTTGAAAAATCTTCTTCTCTGAAACCGCAAGGCCCAGGTCTTTGATATTTGGTATGAAGCTTCATCTAGTGGACCCCTACCATGATTGTTCAAATTATAGTGCTGGGGCCAAAAATGCCCCCGCACGGGGGCCCTTTGGTTTTACAAGGGCTTATATAGGGAAAATCTTTAAAAATCTTCTTCTCTGAAACCGCAAGGCCCACGTCTTTGATATTAGGTATGAAGCTTTATCTAGTGAACCCCTACCAAGATTGTTCAAATTATAGTGCTGAAGCTAAAAATGCCCCCGCACGGGGGCCCTTTGGTTTTGCATGGGCTTATATGGGGAAAATCTTTAAAAATCTTCTTCTCTGAAACCGCAAGGCCCAGATCTTTGATATTTGGTATGAAGCTTCAGCTAGTGCACCCCTACCAAGATTGTTCAAATTATAGTGCTGGAGCTGAAAATGCCCCCGCCCCGGGGCCCTTTGGTTTTACATGGGCTTATATAGGGAAAATCTTGAAAAATCTTCTTCTCTGAAACCGCAAGGCCCAGGTCTTTGATATTTGGTATGAAGCTTCATCTAGTGGACCCCTACCAAGATTGTTCAAATTATAGTGCTGGAGCTAAAATGCCCCCTGCACGGGGCCCTTTGGTTTTACATGGGCTTATATAGGGAAAATCTTGAAAAATCTTCTTCTCTGAAACCGCAAGGCCCAGGTCTTTGATATTTGGTATGAAGCTTCATCTAGTAGACCCCTACCAAGATTGTTCAAATTATAGTGCTGGGGCCAAAAATGCCCCCGCACCAGGGCCCTCTTGTTTTACATAGGCTTATATAGGGAAAATCTTGAAAAATCTTCTTCTCTGAAACTGCAAGGCCCAGGTCTTTGATATTTGGTATGAAGCTTCATCTTGTGGACCTCTACCAAGATTGTTCAAATTATAGCCCTGGGGCCAAAAATGCCCCCGCTCCGGGGCCCTTTGGTTTTACATAGACTTATATAGGGAAAATCTTGAAAAATCTTCTTCTCTGAAACCACAAGGCTTAGGTCTTCGATATTTGTTATGACGCTTCAGCTAGTAGACCTCTATAAAGATTGTTCAAATTATAGGCCTGAGACCAAAAATGCCCCCGCCATGTGGCCCTTTGGTTTTACATAGACTTATATAGGGAAAATCTTTAAAAATCATCTTCTCTGAAACACAAGGCTTAGGTCTTTGATATTTGTCAGGAAGCTTCAGCTAGTGGACCTCTACCAAGATTGTTCAAATTATAGCCCTGGGGCCAAAAATGCCCCCGCTCCGTGGCCCTTTGGTTTTACATAAGACTTATATAGGGAAAATCTTGTTTTACATAGACTTCTATATGCAGGGTAAACCTTTAAAATCTTCTTTTCTGAAACCAGAAAGCCGAGGTCTTTCATATTAGATATGAAGCTTCATCTTGTGGACCTCTACCAAGATTGTTCAAATTTTAGCCCTGGGGCCAAAATTGACCCTGCCCGGGGCCCACTTGTTATGCTTTGGATCAGGTGAGCGAACTAGGGCCCTCTGGGCCCTCTTGTTTTGATTTGAGGTTTAACCTCCCCGTCAACACTGTAAAGGTCATTTTGGAGACGTTGCTTCAAATTTTGTGGGACTTTTACCCGACATTGAGACGAAATGACATCTCAAGCCCTGCCACCCAATGAAACCAATAGGGTTTATTAGCATGGACGGTCCGCCTCGCAACGCTTTGCCTGGGCAGGCTTAGATCCTCTAAGCGGTTTACCAGTACTAGTGTGCGGGTCGGTTTCAGCGTTGCGTGGAAGCATCATGCAGCCCATCTATTTCTTCAAGCCCCGATGGGCGAGGGCGTAAGCTATGTCTTGTCTGAAACTACATTTTTTGATAACGCATCTTTCAATATCATAGTAACATATTTTGTTGGTACTTGTACAAATAGCCATACGAAGGCAAGGTAAATGTTAAAAAAATGTCCTTCTTTCTTGTTAGAGACTTGCAATTAGGGGTACTTGTTAGAATCACCTCAGTGAGGCATAATTATTCGAAAAAGTTTCCTTATTTCTGTAAGCAACATTGGAAGAACTGACATGATTAATCTAATAATCGGTGTATCGATCGATAAATTCCATAAAAAAAGGATTGTCATTACTGATTTGCTTGCAATCGATTATTTGTTAAGTACAATTTACTATCAAAAGTTGTGTCTAAAATAGCCGAATAGTGGCAAACAGTGCAGACCCTGATGAGATGCCACATTCTGCGGCATCTCATCTGGGTCTACACTGTTTGCTCAGGCCTGTCTGTTCAAATACATATTATAAAGAACAACATATGGTAGGACTCATGCTGAGACAGAAAGCCAGGCAGGTAAAATTATGACCAAATCTTCAATGATTACCAATTGATTATGGATCACAACGGTAGGACTGATAATCGATTATCTCTTCAGCTCTGATTAGCCAGCCCTACCTATTTGAGGCATAACTTTAAGGCAAAATTATTCTTATTTTTTTGTAAGAACTATGTTGTGAGAACTTGTTGGTATTGCCTCATTGAAGCGAGTCTAAAAGTACCCACACATCATTTGTTTCTATCAAGAAATAAGAAAATGTACTCTTAACCCATTTCAGACTTCGTTTTTGTTTGATTTGAGGTTTAATGTCCCTGTCAACACTGTAAAGGTCATTTTGGAGACATTGCTTCCATTTTTAGCTCACCTGTCACGAAGTGACAAGGTGAGCTTTTGGGATCACTTTTTGTCCGTCGTCCGTCGTGCGTGCGTGCGTGTGTGCGTGCGTAAACTTTTTCTTCAAATGACATCTCCTCCTAAACCACTGATCAGATTTTAACCAAACTTCACAGGAATGATCCTTAGGTGGTCCCCTTTCAAAGTTGTTCAAATGGTTCCGGTCCATTGCACATCTAGGTCACAGGAGCTAAAAATAGATTTTTAAAATGAAAACTTTAAAAATCTTCTTCTCTGAAACCACAAGGCCCAGGTCTTCGATATTTGGTATGAAGCTTCATCTAGTGGACCTCTACCAAGATTGTTCAAATTATGGCCCTTCGGCCAGAAATGCCCCCGCCCCGGGGCCTTTTGGGTTTACATAAGCTTATATAGGGAAAATCTTTAAAAATCTTCTTCTCTGAAACCACAAGGCCCAGGTCTTTGATATTTGGTGTGAAGCTTCACATATAGGACCTCTACCAAGATTGTTCAAATTATAGCCCTAGGGCCAAAAATGCCCCCGCCCGAGGGGCCTTTGGTTTAACATAGGCTTATACAGGGAAAATCTTTAAAAATCTTCTTCTCTGAAACCTAATGGCCCAGGTCTTCGATATTTGGTTTGAAGCTTCATCTAGTGGACCGCTACCAAGATTGTTCTAATTATGGCCCTTTGGCCAAAAATGCCCCCGCCCCGGGGGCCTTTGGGTTTACATAGGCTTATATAGGGAAAATCTTTAAAAAGCTTCTTCTCTGACACCACAAGGCCCAGGTCTTTGATATTTGGTGTGAAGCTTCACCTTTTGGACCTCTACCAAGATTGTTCAAATTATAGCCCTAGGGCCAAAAATGCCCCCGCTCAGGGGCCTTTGGTTTAACATAGGCTTATACAGGGAAAATCTTTAAAAATCTTCTTCTCTGAAACCGAAAGGCCCAGGTCTTTGATATTTTGTATGAAGCTTCATCTAGTAGACCGCTACCAAGATTGTTCTTATTATGGCCCTTGGGCCAAAAATGCCCCCGCCCCGGGGGCCTTTGGGTTTACATAGGCTTATATAGGGAAAATCTTTAAAAAGCTTCTTCTCTGACACCACAAGGCCCAGGTCTTTGATATTTGGTGTGAAGCTTCACCTATTGGACCTCTACCAAGATTGTTCAAATTATAGCCCTAGGGCCAAAAATGCCCCTGCCCCAGGGGCCTTTGGTTTTACATAGGCTTATACAGGGAAAATCTTTAAAAATCTTCTTCTCTGAAACCGAAAGGCCCAGGTCTTTGATATTTTGTATGAAGCTTCATCTAGTAGACCTCTACCAAGATTGTTCTAATTATGGACCTTGGGCCAGAAATGCTCCCGCCCCGGGAGCCTTTGGGTTTACATAGGCTTATATAGGTAAAATCTTAAAAATCTTCTTATCTAAAACTGATAGGCCCAGGTCTTTGATATTTGGTATGAAGCTTCATCTAATGGACCTCTACCAAGATTGTTCAAATTATAGCCCTAGGGCCAAAAATACCCCCGCCCTGGGGCCTTTGGTTTTACATAGGCTTATACAGGGAAAATCTTTAAAAATCTTCTTCTCTGAAACCGCAAGGCTCAGATTTTTGATATTTGGTGTGAAGCTTCATCTAGTGGACCTCTACCAAGATAGTTCAAATTATAGCCCGGGGGCTAACAATGACCCTGCCCCGGGGGCCTTTGGTTTTACATAGGCTTATATAAGGAAAATCTTTAAAATCTTGTTCTCTGAACCCGCAAGGCCCAGGTCTTTGATATTTGGTATGAAGCTTCATCTAATGGACCTCTACCAAGATTGTTCAAATTATAGCCCTGAGGCCAAAAATGCCCCCATCTTCGGGGCCCTTTGGTTTTTCATAGGCTTATATAGGGAAAATATTTAAAAATCTTCATCTCTGAAACCACAAGGCTCAGATCTTTGATATTTGGTATGAAGCTTCACCTTATATAGCCCTTGGGCCAAGAATGAACTAGAGACACTGATTCTCAGGTGAGCGATTCAGGGCCCTCTGGGCCCTCTTGTGTTTTATATTAGGATCACTTTTTGTCTGTCATCCGTGCGTAAACAATTTCTTCAAATGACATCTCCTCCTAAACCCCTGATCAGTTTTAGACCAAACTTCACAGGAATGATCCTTAGGTGGACCCGTTTCAAAGTTGTTCAAATGGTTCCGGTCCGTTGCACATATAGGTCACAGGAGCCAAAAATAGATTGTTTTCACCGAAAACTTAAAAAATCTCCTTCTCTGAAACCACAAGGCCTAGGTCTTTGATATTTGGTATGAAGCTTCATCTAGTAGACCCCTACCTAGATTGTTCAAATTATAGTGCTGGGGCGAAAAATGCCCCCGCCCCGGTGCCCTTTGGTTTGACATGGGCTTATATAGGGAAAATCTTTAAAAATCTTCTTCTCTGAAACCACAAGGCACAGGTCTTTGATATTTGGTATGTAGCTACATCTAGTGGACCCCTACCAAGATTGTTCAAATTATAGTGCTGGGGCCAAAAATGCCCCTGCCCCGGGGCCCTTTGGTTTTTACATGAGCTTATATAGGGAAAATCTTCTTCTCTGAAACTGGAAGGCCCAGGTCTTTGCTATTTGGTATGAAGCTTCATCTAGTCAACCCCTACCAAGATTGTTCAAATTATAGGGCTGGGGCCAAAAATGCCCCCGCCCCGGGGCCCTTTGGTTTTACATAGGCTTATATCCGGAAAATCTTGAAAAATCTTCTTCCCAGAAACCACAAGGCCTAGGTCTTTCATATTTGGTATGAAGCTTCAGCTAGTAGACCTCTACCAAGATTGTTCAAATTATAGCCCTGAGACCAAAAATGCCCCCGACTGGCCCGTTGGTTTTACATAGGCTTATATAGGGAAAATCTTTAAAAATCTTCTTATATGAAACCACATGGCCTAGGTCTTTGATATTTGGTGTGAAATTTCATCTAGTGGACCTCTATCAAGATTGTTCAAATTATAGCCCTGGGGCCAAAAATGCCCCAGCCCCAAGACCCTTTGGTTTTACATAGACTTAAGGGAAATCTTTAAAAATCTTCTTCTCTGAAACTGCAAGGCCCATGTCTTTGATATTTGGAATGGAGCTTCATCTAGTGGATCTCTACCAAGATTGTTCAAATTATAGCCCTGGGGCCACAAATGCCCCTGCCCCAGGGCCCTTTTGTTCTACATAGACTTATATATAGAGATAATCTTTGAAAATCTTCTTCTCTGAAACCGCAAGGCCAAGGTCTTTGGTATTTGGTGTGTAGCTTTATTTAGTGGACCTTTGCCAAGATTGTTCAAATTATAGCCTTTGTTGATATTTGATATGAAGCTTCACCTTTTTAGACCTCCCTCAACATTATGCTCATTATAACCCTGGGGTCAATAATGGCCCATCCCGGGGCCCACTTGTTACTCTATGGACCAGGTGAGCGATCCAGGGCCATCATGGCCCTCTTGTGTTTTATATTAGGATCATTTTTTGTCTGTCATCCGTGCGTAAACAATTTCTTCAAACGACATCTCCTCCTAAACCACTGATCAGATTTTGACCAAACTTCACAGGAACAATCCTTAGGTGGTCCCCTTTCAAAGTTGTTCAAATGGTTCCGGTCCGTCGCACATCTAGGTCACAGGAGCCAAAAATAGATTTTTTTCACCGAAAACTTAAAATATCTTCTTCTCTGAAACCACAAGGCCCAGGTCTTTGATATTTGGTATGAAGCTTCATCTAGTGGACCCCTACCAAGATTGTTCAAATTATTGTGCTGGGGCCAAAAATGCCCCCACTCCAGGGCCCTTTGGCTTGTCATTGGCGTATATAGGGAAAATCTTTAAAAATCTTCTTCTCTGAAACCCCAAGGCCCATGTCTTTGATATGTGGTATGAAGCATCATCTAGTGGACCCCTACCAAGATTGTTCAAATTATAGTGCTGGGACCAAAAATGCCCCCACTCCGGGGCCCTTTGGTTTGACATTGGCTTATATAGGGAAAATCTTTAAAAATCTTCTTCTCTGAAACCCCAAGGCCCATGTCTTTGATATGTGGTATGAAGCTTCATCTAGTGGACCCCTACCAAGATTGTTCAAATTATAGTGCACGGGCAAAAAATGCCCCCACCCTGGGGCCCTTTAGTTTTACATGGGCTTATATAGGGAAAATCTTTAAAAATCTTCTTCTCTGAAACCGCAAGGCCCAGGTCTTTGATATTTGGTATAAAGCATCATCTAGTGGACCCCTACCAAGATTGTTCAAATTATAGTGCTGGGGCAAAAAATTCCCCCGCCCCGGGGCCCTTTGGTTTTACATGGTCTTATATAGGGAAAATCTTTAAAAATCTTCTTCTCTGAAACCGCAAGGCCTAGGTCTTTGCTATTTGGTATGAAGCTTCATCTAGTGGACCCCTACCAAGATTGTTGACATTATAGTGCACGGGCCAAAAATGCCCCCGCCCTGGGGCCCTTTGGTTTTACATGGGCTTATATAGGGAAAATCTTGAAAAATCTTCTTCCCTGAAACTGCAAGGCCCAGGTCTTTGATATATGGTACGAAGCTTCATCTTGTAAACCTCTACCAAGATTGTTCAAATTAAAGCCCTGGGGCCAAACATGCCCCCACTCCGGGGCCAAACATGCCCCTGCTCCGGGGCCCTTTGGTTTTTCCTAGACTTATATAGGGAAAATCTTGAAACATCTTCTTGAAAGGCCCAGGTCTTTGATATTTGGTGTGTAGCTCCATCTAGTGGACCTTTGCCAAGATTGTTCAAATTATAGCCTTTGTTGATATTTGGTATGAAGCTTCACCTTTTTAAACCACCCTCAGCATTATGCACATTATAGCCCTGGGGTCAATAATGGCTCTCCCCGGGGCCCACTTGGTACTCTATGGATCAGGTGAGCGATTCAGGGCCATCATGGCCCTCTTGTTGTGGGACTTTTACCCGACATTGAGATGAAATGACATCTCAAGCCCTGTCGCCCAATGAAACCAATAGGGTTTATAAGCATGGACGGCCCGACACTAGCACTGCTTTGCCTGGGCAGGCTTAGATCCTCAAAGCGGTTTACCAGTACTTGTGTGCGGGTACGTTTCAGCGTTGCCTGGAAGCATCATGCAGCCCATCTACTTCTTCAAGCCCCGATGGGCGGGGGCTGGAAACCCCTAAACGGGTACCGTGGCAAACAGTGCAGGCCCAGATCAGACGCCGCAGGATGCGGCATCTGATCAGGGCCTCCACTGTTTGCTTAAAATTCACTCATTTTCCAAATAGATTTTGAGGAAAACACAACCTGTCACCCCTTAATTTTAAAATGAACTCCTAATAAGGAGGAAGATATCATTTGGTACAAAAAGGGTTAATTTTGCTCATTTATAAGGCCTGTTTGGAGCTACAGTTTTGAAGACATATCTGTTCAATCAATATCACAGGGACATATATTGTGGGTACTTGTAAGAATCACCTCAGCGAGGCATTATTCAGGGAAGTTTCGTTGTTTCTCAATTAGAGACATGTTGATACTTCCTTGAAAGAGGCAATTTTGACAAATACCCATATCTTGTGTTTATTTCTATCAAGACAAAAGGTAAATTTGTCACTTAATTATGCTCATAAATATCCTTGTCTGAAGCTATATTTTTATAAATAGAGGATCTTACATAAGTGGTCATTTCATATGAAATTTTTTAAACGAGCCTTTGGGAAGTTTCATAAATTTCATATGAAATGAACACAAGTGTACGATTTTGTTTATCATATGGCCACTTTAAATTGAATTTATCGCCTTTAAATTTTTTCCACAAAAAATGCACGGTTGACATGGACTTCATCATGAAGTTACTTAATCCTGCCAAAGTGTTATTACACATGTGGCCATAAGATTTTTATTACACTACATTATCCACAGCAATGTCATATGATAAACATATCTATACCATATCATAAGGACCTAATGCTGTGTGTTCTTGTTAGAATTACCTCATTGAGTCATAACTAACTTACGAAGGCAAAATTTTCCTAATTTCTTGTAAGAGACGTACCATGAAAATCCTAAAAATTGGGACACCTTGAGAACTTGCTGTAATTCTTCTAAAATTTTAACAAGTTTTGTTAACTATCCTGAAAGGAGTCCAAAAGGTGCAGAGGGAATGGCAAACAGTGTAGATCCTGATCAGACTGCTCCCCAGGAGCAGTCTGATCTGGGTCTGCACTGTTTGCTTAGGCCTGTCTATCCCGATACTTAGGATCATTATGGTATTTCTTGTAAGAGATGTATATTGTGTGTACTTGTTAAAATTGCCTCATTGAGGTGCAGTTAAGGGGAAATTTACCTAAACTCATGTTAGGGCCATACATGTGCTGCAGATACTTGCTTGAATAGCCAAATTGAGGCGATTCTAACAAGTACCCACATCTTAACCCGTGTCCTGCTGAGCACGGATATGTCTGATCTTTCAAACAATGCAGATCCAGATCAGATGGCTTCTGACGAAGCCATCTGATCAGGATCTTCATTGTTTGCCATTCAGTTTATGAATTTCTTGCAATGATTTGCATCAAGAAATCTGATTGGTTGATAATCAGTGGTGGGTGTGGCACATTTAAATATTCAGCAGGTCAAGGGTTAAGTTTCTATTAAGAATTAAGGAAAATATCCTTAAATTATGCTCATAACTTAGCCTTTTCTGAAACGATGTTTTTGATAACATTTTTATGCAATATCCTGCTATTTTTCTTGGCTTTACAAAAGAAAAATTATGAAAACGGTCCCACCGAAAGCCATTGTATTACATTTCATGTATTTATTTTATCCAGTAATGCACAACTTTGCAGCAATATAAACTGTCTCAATAGCTTGCCATTTAAAAGTTAATAAGGGATTATTGCTTTGTTTCTGGTAGCCTTGGCCACAAAATTCACAAGTTTTACATTATTACAAATTTCCAGCCATGTTATATCCAAAATTATGTCATACTGAAACATGTTATAATGAGGCTATGGTGTACATGCAGATCTACCAAAAACAAACTTGGATCCGGTTATAGCTATTTTTTGTGAAGGTGAGATGTCCGGTGTCGTTGTGCATCGTCCATCGTCTGCCGTGCGTAAACTTTTCTTGTTCACACTCTAGAGGCCACAGTTTTGGTCCAATCATAATCAAACTTGGTCGGAATGATCGTCATGACAATATCTCGGTAAAGTTCGAATATGGGTCATGTCGGGTCAAAAAGTAGATGAAAAGGTCAAATCATAGTAAAACCTTGTTAACACTCTGGAGGCCACAGTTTTGGTCCAATCATCATCAAACTTGCTCAGAATGATCATACTGACAATATCTTGGTCAAGTTCGAATATGGGTCACGTCAGTGGGTCAAAAAGTAGGTCAGTGGGTCAAAAAGTAGATCAGTGGGTCAACTCATAGCAAAACCTTGTTAACATTCCAGAGGCCACTGTTAACTATTTCCTCTGTATTACCTCCCTTTATTCCCTATGTTAAAAATAGAAGTAAACAATGATCAGTTTACTTGCAACCTCTGTCGTATAATGGATATAGCTCAGGATTCTGATTCAAAGGATTGTGAGTTCGAATCCCATTTGAGGAACATTTTTTTTTTTTCTTTTTTTTTTCTTTTTAAAATGCATAAATAATTCATATCCCCCAAAACAAAAAAGTTATTAGTGGTTGGGAATATTTCATTTGTTCTGTACACAACCTGTTCACACACAACCTGTTATCCCCCTCCCACCCACAACCCCTTGTCACCATGAGTCATTGATAGTTAGACACATCCTATTCACACATTCACACACAAACCTTTTGTCACCCCCTCAACACCCCCCCCCCTTGCACACAACTCCTTGTCTGCATGAGTCATTGATAGTTAAACTGAGCCTGTTCATCTTCTGGTGGGCAAGGACCCACGATGTCAAAGGGATCAACCCCCCTACCATTTCAGTTGTGCGATAAGGATCAGGTGAGCGATCCAGGGTCATCATGACCCTCTTGTTTCTAACTGTATATATTGAATTGAATACCTATTATACAGTAAAATTCCTATAAGACCACCTTTGGGACTGTTCAAAAGTGGTCTTTAAGACCACTTTTGAACAGTCCTGAAGATGGTCTCATATAAAAAGATATTGGGCAAGTTGGGCATACCTGCCAACATTTCAAATTTTCCATGGGGGAGATTCTGCGTGTAACGGCATTTTTCGATGGAATAAAGCGCAGTGAATATTTTCCCCAAAATTTCCATGGGGGAGATTTTTTTTTTCAGACTAGTAGACACACTCCAGTCCACTAGTACACTCAGAAAAATTGCATGTTTACATTTTATGTTTTATGCAATAAATCACTGGTATAATACTTAAGCTTCAATAATTAACAGTATTTGCAATAACTAAAGATTGTCTGAATATATGATCTGTCTGAAATTAGGTTCTTTTACTCAGAAACAGTTTTCATGCAATTGCAATGAGTGCTTAATATCTGACTATAACAGCCTTTATTTTGCAAAACAATTGTTTCTGAAGTGTTAGAACACTCATTACCAAATAACATAACAATTGTTAGTTGGAGAGATAAAAACTACGATTTTCGTAGTCACGAAAATACGTGACATTGCTCATCCATAGGTAAATATTTACTTTCATTACATCTGGGAGAGATTAAATAATTGTTCAAACATACTTACATGAAAAGATCAGCAAAGGGCATCCCTGTTCATGCTCATACAGATAGAAATTTCAAAACTGTTGGCAACTTGCATTTGTTTGTCTATCCTTTGGTTAAAAATAGTCAAAACAGCTAAAAATATACTCGGGTTTTTCCATCTCAAAAATAGATAGTGAAGAAATCCAAGATATTCCAAATGACTATTCACAAACAATATGGCTGATAAAAATACAAAGCGTGAGGAGGTGGAAAAATCGTGATTTTGCCTTATTTTGGCAACACGATCGTGAGGTCAAAACGCATGGAAAAATCGTGAAACTCACTCCTAATGCGTGAAAGTTGGCAGGTATGGTTGGGAGTAGAAATCATAAAGAATGAAAACTCTTTTGAATATAATTTTAAATGAAGAATACCGGTAAGTCTTAATTTTAAGTGGTCTTAATTGAGGAATTTCACTGTATAATATGGAGCTTAATATAGGGCATACACATATTGGTTTGAACTGAGGTTTAATATCCACCTTAGCACTATTTAATTAGGTTGTTTTGGAGACATTGCTTCCAATTTTGTGGGACTTTTTCCCGACATTGAGATGAAGCGGCATCTCAAGAGCTGCTTCTGAAAGAAACCAAATTTTTTCACTGTCATGTTATTTGACTCAGAACAACCTGAACATTGTTGATAGGGCAGTATAAGTATATATCACATCCCCACCTTTATAAGTCTTCTTATGCTGGCCCCAGTTGTTCAAAACTAGCATCTTCATCAGTTCACATATTTTTAAAACATTGTTTTTTTATCATGATATTATTGACATATATCAAAACTACTGGATGGAATATTTAACCCTTTTTGTACCAAATGGAATTGTCCTCCTTATATATAGCAGGAGTTTATTTCAAAATTTAGGGGTGTCAGGTTGTGTCTTCATCAAAATTTATCCGGAAAATGCCTGAACTTTTAGCAAATAGTGGAGGCCCTGATCAGACGCCGCATTTTGCGGCGTCTCATCTGGGCCTGCACTGTTTGCCAGGGTACCCGTTTGGCAGTTTCTGGTACTAAATGGGTTAATATTTTGCCTGCTCATCATCATCATCATCAACGAATTTTTTTATTAACAAGCAGGTACAGGGGCAACGTCCACATAAGTGGGCCCCCTTCCAGGTAGCTGGCTTGCTGCACGCATGGCAGAACTTACACCAGATCTCCAGGCTTGTCTATCATGAGGATTGATAGCAGAGAGCTTCCATTCTCTGCAATCTCTTTCTGTTAGCTGCTTCCAGATCATCTTGGGCCTTCCTGGCACCCGCTTTCCACCTACCTGTATGTCACAGGCAGTCTTGACTGCACCGTTGCACATGTCCATACCAGCGAAGCCTTCTCTCTTTCAGGATGAGGTCCAGGTCCTCAATGCCAAGACGCTCAAGTAACTCACTGGACCTGATGGTGACAGTGTCCTGTGGCTTGACATTGCAGATCTGTCTGATCATTGCCCTGTCATTTCGCTGTAGACGTTGGAGGTTTGGCTTTGTCAATGGCCATGTCTCACTGGCATGGAGCATTGCACTCCGCACACAAGACCTATACACACGGCCACATGTCTTGAACAAGAGGTGGCGGGAAGAGAGAACTGTTAGCAACTCCTTGAATTTCTTCCAGGCTGTTTTCACATGTGATGTAGTTGAAAGGTCGCAACCACCCGCTGCAGAGAGCATATCACCTAGGTAGCAAAAGGAAGCTACAACCTCCAGCTTGTTGGATCCGACTTGGACTTCCCTCTGTGTTCTGCCATCTAAGGGGCTTGCAGTTCCTTGGCACCATGTACACCTCTAATCAGGGTCCTCTATCAAGTGTTTTAGCCCACTGCATTTCTTGTGCACCCAGAACTTGCAGCCATTACAAAAGATTCTGTTGCTGCCCACTCCAGTGCGACATACAGCGCATGAGAACTGACCTGTACTCTGCAAGAGGTCCAGACCTGTACCATAGGTCATGATCTTTGTCTTTCCTGCATTTACTCTCAGCCCTTTCGCCTCCATTGCATCTTTCCAAGTTAAGAGCCTCATTCCTCAAGGGATTCAGTTATGATGACAAGGTTATCAGCATACAGGTCATCCCAGGGGACTCCAGAGCCGAACTCGCATGACAAGGCTTCAAGCACAATGATGAAAAGCAGTGGGCTGAGAACAGAGCCTTGATGAACACCCACCTTCACCTCGAATTCTTCACTGTAACCATCACCAACGCGGACACGGCTCCGAGCAGTAGCATACATTTCTTGGACCAGTTTCACAATCCACTCGTCCACTCCAAGTTTTCTTAGTGCCCACCAGATGACTTTCCGAGGCACTCAAATGCCTTCTCCAGGTCTACAAAAGCCATGTAGCGTCTCCTGTTGGCCGCCAGATACTTCTTTTGCAGCTGCCATACAACAAAAATTGCGTTTGTTGTGCCTCTTCCTGGGACGAAGCCAAACTGGGACTCGTAGATGTACACCAACTGCCTATTGAGGCCATCCACAATCCTCTTCAGGACTTTCATGACCTGTTCTGTCAGCTTGAGACCACAGTAGTTGCCCCGTTCCAATGCATCACCCTTGCCCTCGTAGAGACAGACAATGAAACTCTGTTCCCAGTCAGAGGGTACCTTCCCATCACGGATGATTGCAGCTGCAAGGTCGCGGATCATCGAGGTAGCGGCATCACCTGCAGCTCTTATCATCTCCACTCTATGCCAGAGGGACCCGGTGCTTTGCCAGTCTTCATCTGAGAGATAGCCTTCTTAACCATATCAATAGTGATTGGGATGGGTGGCCCTTCCACTGGTGGTTCATCAGAAAGGTGGTCTGGGTCCCAGTCGAACTCAACATTGAGTAGCCTTTGGTAGTGTTCTAACCAGGCCCTCTGCTTTGAGTCTTCACTCATTGACATCTCCCCTGCATCATTCTTTACTGGTTTGTCACCTTCAATATCGGCATTCTCTCTTACCATCTGGTTAGCAAGGCGGTATACTTCTGAGGACTTAGGGTCAATATTCTTGTAGATCTCCTTCTCAGCTTCTTGGCGAGCATGGTGCACCGCACGTCTGGCTATGCGTTTGGCCACAAGATATGATGCACGGGTGCCCTTACCAGTCTTCCAGGCTTTAAAGGTTTGCCGCTTGGCTGCAATGACCTTATTAACATCCTCATTCCACCACCAGGTTTCGCAACGCCAGCGGTGGGGCCGAGTTGTGCCACACACCGCTTCAGTTGTCTACCAAGCTTATTAATTAACCCTCATCCCGTTGAAAAAATAAGTAAGCCACACCCATTACCAGCTATCAGCCAGTCAGATTATTTGATATATTCATTCAATTCATAAACTGCATGACAGTGTAGATCCTGATAAGATCTTGACCTACACTGTTTGCAAAAGAAGGGGTTGTCGTGAACAGCATGAGATTGCTTCTTTAGAAGCCATTTGATCTGGATCTACACTGCAAAGGTAGGGGTTATCGTGAACAGATGTTTGTTTGATTTATTTGAGATTTAGCATCCCCGTCAACACTGTATAGGTCATTTGGAGACACTGCTTCCAATTTTGTGTGACTTTTACCAGACATTGAGATGAAATGACATCTCAATTCCTGATACCCAATGAAACCGATAGGGTTTATATGCATGGACGGTCCCACTGGCACTTCTTTTCCTGGACAGGCTTAGAAACTCTAAGCGATTTACCAGTACTCATGTGTGGTCTGTTTCAGCTCTGCCTGGAAGAATCATGCAACCCAATATTTTTTTTCAAGCCCCGATGGGCTGGGGCTGTGTTGTGAACAACAGGATAAGGGTTTAGCTAACCATCACTTTAACAAGTCCGTGACATGACCCCCTCCCCCCCCAAACCCCTCTTTGTATATGTAGAGAAAACTTGAGTTTAGACGGAGAAAACATTATTTGGCTTATTTCCGCTCCAAGACATAGGTTGTGGGTACTCGTTAGAACCGCCTCCATGTGGCGGTTCTAACGAGCACCCCACAGCCTATGTCTGCAGTATAAATAAGAAAAATATCACAGATTTTCATCAGAATAGTAGCCATTTTGGAAATATGAACAAATGCACTGTCACATGGGCGTGTTATCATTATGAGCATCATGCAACCTAATCTATTTCTTCAAACCCTGAAGGGCGGGGTTGTGCCGTGAACAGCAGGATACGGGTTTAGCTAACAATGCTTTGAACAAGTGAACCCAGGTTTTTGTGCCATTGTATAATTTATTGTTGATTTTTAGATGATTGTCTTTATCGTTAACCCTTGTCCTACTAATCCCGGATATGCTTTATCTTTGAAACAATGTAGATCCAGATTAGATGGTTTCTGACGAAGCCATCTGATCAGGATCTACATTGTTTGCCATTCAGATTGTGAATTTGCTGCAATAATTTGCATCAAGTAATCTGATTGGTTGATAATTGGTAGTGGGTGCGGCATATATAAATTTTCAGCAGGACAAGGGTTAAGATTGTTGTTATGTTTTTTGTTATGTACATGTATTATGTATCAAAAGGCCATTTACAGTTTAACTTCAATAGCTTGAATACCTGTGTGACCATTAAGGGGAACAGGAACCCTGGCAGATTTTTCTGCCATTTTTCAAAGGGAGACAACTTTCGAGACTTTCTATTTGCTTTTCTATAAACCCTGAGCCACTGAAAAAGGAGTATACTCTTAAAGGAAAGAATTTGCTCCTCGGGAGCAAATTCTTTCCTTTAAGAGTTGACCCCTATTGACAGGGGAGACAAAAATACTTTTGCAGGAGTTGCCTCCCCTGAAGATGTACCCATTCCCCTTAAAATTTGTTCAAGATAGGGATAGTTTGAATGACTGAGGGTTAATCATAGGGCCAGGTCATGAGATATTATTTGAGCCCCGCCAAGTGAATTTGTGTCTTCGAGCATTCCGTCATGACAAATTTTAACTGCGCATGCCCAGCCATTCAGAGGGGCTCGGGATATGGCTTTCTGTCTGAAGGTTCCTCTTGATTCACTGCTTGTATGAGCGAGCAGCGAAGGTTCTGGCTAGACTGCACGGATGCGCAGGCTCGCCTGAACCTTTGCTGCTCGCATAGGCGATAAGTACCAAAATCGCTTGACGGGGCCCATTTGATGACTTAGAATATGTTTTCGATCTTCTGTAAAATAAAGGAATGTTGTGCCATGTGTTGTTTGGACTCATAAGAATTGCCTCATCATTGAGGTGATTATGTAGAGTACATACAACATCCTTTCAAAACAAAACCAGAAAATTAATATCTCCATGATTTATTCTATGGATTTGGATTTATCATATGACATTGGGAATGTAATAACACCATGTAATAAATTTGATATAAATCCACTAGTGGATTAAATATTCAAATTAGTTAGATAAGTCCCAGATCTTGAAGAAATAGATGGGCTGCATGATGCTTCCACGCAGCCCATAATGTTACATGTATGACATCCTTAACTATGTGGCATTTACTAAGGGTGGAATATTAGATGTTTACAAATCATGAATAAAATGTCATATTATCAACTGAATCTTGGGTTCATGCTGATGTATTATTGAATTTATGAAACAAGTTGAGGAAAAGAGATAAAATGCTTGGAGAAGCCTCACATTTTATTCCTTTGCCTCAATTTGTTTAATAAATTCAATAATACATGGCCTCAATTTGTTTAATAAATTCAATAATACATGAAAACTCATGTAAGATCCTCTATCTAGAACTAATGAAAAAGTTCTTTACCCTTTTTGTACCAAATGGAATCTTCCTCCTTATATATAGCAGAAGTCCATTTCAAAATTTAGGGTGTCAGGTTGTGTTTTTCTTCAAAATTTGTTCGGAAAATTGCTGAACTTTTTGCAAACAGTGTAGGCCTTGGTCAGAAGCCACATTCTGTGGGGTCTGATCTGGGCCTGCAGTGTTTGCCAAATACCCATTTTGGGGTTTCTGGTACTAAATGGGTTAAGGACTCAGAAGTGAGTAACTGAGTTTTTCTCTCCCTTCCGCAGTTAGTTTCTGGGTAAAGAATGTGTACTGTACTGGTTAACCTATTACCGGTATGTATAAACCTGCTCAGGAAAAGTCTGGGTAGGAAAACTGACTGGTTTAATATGACCTAAATTGTGTTGACTGGGCTGTTAAATTCCAGTTAAGAGTGAATTTGAATAATTAAATGTAAAGGGGCCATCCAAGTTTGAGTTATTGAAGTTTCCGGGTATATTGACCAATTATATTTTTTATAATATTCCTTTTACTTTTTGAGGTATGATTTAGATGTTGTTGAAAATCATATTCAGTTGAAAATCAATCGCTTGAATGGCTTTGGGGCCATGAAAATTTGTTTGCTATGGGGGGTAGTTTGAGCCACTGAGGGTTAACCATGGTGCTGGGCCAAGGGGGCATTATTATAAGAATCTTATATGGGGGTGAGGGTGGATGGAAGAAGCCATCTGATCAGTATCTACACTGTTTGACATTCAGTTTGTGAATTTGTAGGAAAATATTACATCAACTAATCAGTCCTGGGACAAAGTGTTAGAAAATCGGTTCTGAGAACCTGTAATTAAACTTAGGAGCCATTGCAAAATAATTAGCTATAACTACCTGTCAAACAGCATGCTACAGAATCTGGCATGAAGGCAATGTAATTAATAACCTTGTGACCTGGTGCAAGCCACCCTAACATTACACATTATCAGACTCATTTTATGTGCGTTCTACGACATATGAAGATTAGATACAAAGTACAATACACTTTTCAAAATGTGTAAAAAAGAAGTGAAGACTTGAGTAGCTCTGAACTGTGTCTCCAAAGAAGGTATGTTATTTTGTCAGTTCATAATTTGTGAAGTACAATTAATTTGGTTTCACTCTCATTATATTAACCCTTATCCTGCTGAATAAATCAATTTGGTCGCACCCTTTTCTGGCCAGCAAACATTCAAATAACATATAATGGAAATATGGACAGTGCAGATCCTGATCAGAAGGGTTCCACCATCTGATGTGAATCCACACTGTTTGCACAGGTAGGGGTTTTGCCCTTGGAGAATATATCCAATAGCTCGAGGTATCGATATATGAAGGATATGGATTTTTTTTTCTGATTTTATCTTGAAAAGGTACATGAATGTTGTGTGCATGCATTAGAATCGCTCAATGAGGCGATTCTCACGAGTACACTCAACATACCTTAATTCATTTCATAGGCGGCCCCCGCCCATCGGGGCTTGAAGAAATGTATGGGCTGCATGATGCTTTCACGCAGTCCACGCAGGTCTGCATAATGCTTCCACCTGCACACGATTACTGGTAAACTGCTAAGAGGATCTAAGCCTGCCCAGGTAAAGCGGTGCGCATGAGTCGGACCGCCCATGCTTATGAACCCTATTGGTTCATTGGACAACAGGGCTTTAGATGTCATTTCATCTCAATGCTGGGTAAAAATCCCACAAAATTGGAAGCAATGTCTCCAAAATGACCTATACAGTGTTGATGGGGACGTTAAACCTGAAATCAGTTGATAACAAAACAATCAAAAATTTGTTTCATAGAAGCTCGTGAAGATATCCTTAATTTATAGCATGGTACTACAAGTAATCCTCAGTATTTCGAACTGCTCCTATCTGACAGACCAATTGTTCTTCTAGTTCACTTATGTACCCAAGAAAATAATATAAGACATTTATTATTAATTGTAAATCCAATCATGGAAGAACCGGTGTAACAGTTTATCTTTACCCCCTGGGTAGCTTTACCCCCGGGGATAAAGATATCCTGGGATATCTTTACCCCCACCCTGGATATCTTCGTCCCCGGGGGTAAAGATATCCCGGCTGGGATATCTTTACCACCGGGGGTAAAGCTAAACTGGCTAGGATATCTTTACCCCCACCCCAACTTTTGGGTATAAACTATTTTCTTAATGCCCAATTTCTTCTTATATGTAAGAGAAGCAAGATAGAGGACTCAATGTTTCATTTTAACATTTTTTCGTTTCAATCATGACTGGGACTAATAGGACTACCCTTAGTAAAAAATATGACCATATTATGGAGGCAAATGATTATTTAATACCTTCTTTTTAGTATATTTTCTTATTCAAAATGTTGCTTATGACAATCTTTCATAATCTTGCATACCCAGCCGGGATATCTTTACATTTTGAATAAGAAAATATACAAAAAGAAGTTATTAAATAATCATTTGCCTCTATCATGTGGTCATATATCTTACTAAGGGTAGTTCTATTAGTCTGAGTCATGATTGAAAAAAAAAATGTTAAAGTGAAACATGGAGTCCACTTTCTTGCTTCTCTTACATATAAGAAGAAATTTGGCATTTAAAAAATAGTTTATACCCAAAAGTTGGGTTGGGGGTAAAGATATCCTGGCCAGTTTAGCTTTACCCCCGGGGGTAAAGATATTCCAGCCGGGATATCTTTACCCCCGCCTTTCCACTTACCCCCGACACCCATTTCACAACTGACAGAGATAATGCAAGATTATGAAAGATTGTCATAAGGGACATTTTGAATAAGAAAATATACAAAAAGAAGTTCTTAAATAATCATTTGCCTCTATAATATGGTCATATTTCTTACTAAGGGTAGTTCTAATAGTCCGAGTCACAATTGAAACGAAAACTGTTAAAGTGAAACATCATGTCCACTATCTTGCTTCTTTTACATATAAGAAGAAATTGGGCATTTAGAAAATAGTTTATACCCAAAAGTTTGGGTGGGGGTAAAGATATCCTGGCCAGTTTAGCTTTATCCCCGGGGGTAAAGATATCCCAGCCGGGATATCTTTACCCCCGCCTTTGCACTCACCACCACCACTGACAGGGATAATTCAAGATTATGAAAGATTGTCATAAGGGACATTTTGAATAAGAAACTAAACAAAAAGAAGTTATTAAATAATCATTTGCCTCTATAATGTGGTCATATTTCTTTCTAAGGGTAGTTCTATTAGTCTGAGTCATGACTGAAACGTAAAATGTTAAAGTGAAACATCGAGTCCTCTATCTTGCTTCTCTTACATATAAGAAGAAATTGGGCATTTAGAAAATAGTTTATACCCAAAAGTTGGGGTGGGGGTAAAGATATCCTGGCCAGTTTAGCTTTACCCCCGGGGGTAAAGATATCCCAGCCGGGATATCTTTACCCCCGCCTTTCCACTTACCCCCGACACCCATTTCACAACTGACAGGGATAATGCAAGATTATGAAAGATTGTCATAAGGGACATTCTGAATAAGAAAATATACAAAAAGAAGTTATTAAATAATCATTCGCCTCTATAATATGGTCATATTTCTTACTAAGGGTAGTTCTAATAGTCAGAGGGACGATTGAAAAGAAAAATGTTAAAGTGAAACATCGAGTCCACTATCTTGCTTCTTTTACATATAAGAAGAAATTGGGCATTTAGAAAATAGTTTATACCCAAAAGTTGGGGTGGGGGTAAAGATATCCTGGCCAGTTACCCGTCTTTCCACTCATCCCCACCACCCATTTCACAACTGACAGGGATAATGCAAGATTATGAAAGATTGTTATAAGGGACATTTTAAATAAGAAAATATACAAAAAGAAGTTATTAAATAATCATTTGCCTCTATAATATGGTCATATTTCTTACTAAGGGTAGTTCTAATAGTCTGAGTCACGATTGAAATGAAAAATGTTAAAGTGAAACATCGAGTCCACTATCTGGCTTCTCTTACATATAAGAAGAAATTGGGCATTTAGAAAATAGTTTATACCCAAAAGATGGGGTGGGGGTAAAGATATCCTGGCCAGTTCAGCTTTACCCCCGGGGGTAAAGATATCCCAGCCGGGATATCTTTACCCCCGCCTTTGCACTCACCACCACCACTGACAGGGATAATTCAAGATTATGAAAGATTGTCATAAGGGACATTTTGAATAAGAAACTATACAAAAAGAAGTTATTAAATAATCATTTGCCTCTATAATGTGGTCATATTTCTTTCTAAGGGTAGTTCTATTAGTCTGAGTCATGATTGAAACGAAAAATGTTAAAGTGAAACATCGAGTCCTCTATCTTGCTTCTCTTACATATAAGAAGAAATTGGGCATTTAGAAAATAGTTTATACCCAAAAGTTGGGGTGGGGGTAAAGATATCCTGGCCAGTTTAGCTTTACCCCCGGGGGTAAAGATATTCCAGCCGGGATATCTTTACCCCCGCCTTTCCACTTACCCCCGACACCCATTTCACAACTGACAGAGATAATGCAAGATTATGAAAGATTGTCATAAGGGACATTTTGAATAAGAAAATATACAAAAAGAAGTTCTTAAATAATCATTTGCCTCTATAATATGGTCATATTTCTTACTAAGGGTAGTTCTAATAGTCCGAGTCACAATTGAAACGAAAACTGTTAAAGTGAAACATCATGTCCACTATCTTGCTTCTTTTACATATAAGAAGAAATTGGGCATTTAGAAAATAGTTTATACCCAAAAGTTTGGGTGGGGTTAAAGATATCCTGGCCAGTTTAGCTTTACCCCCGGGGGTAAAGATATCCCAGCCGGGATATCTTTACCCCCGCCTTTGCACTCACCACCACCACTGACAGGGATAATTCAAGATTATGAAAGATTGTCATAAGGGACATTTTGAATAAGAAACTAAACAAAAAGAAGTTATTAAATAATCATTTGCCTCTATAATGTGGTCATATTTCTTTCTAAGGGTAGTTCTATTAGTCTGAGTCATGACTGAAACGTAAAATGTTAAAGTGAAACATCGAGTCCTCTATCTTGCTTCTCTTACATATAAGAAGAAATTGGGCATTTAGAAAATAGTTTATACCCAAAAGTTGGGGTGGGGGTAAAGATATCCTGGCCAGTTTAGCTTTACCCCCGGGGGTAAAGATATCCCAGCCGGGATATCTTTACCCCCGCCTTTCCACTTACCCCCGACACCCATTTCACAACTGACAGGGATAATGCAAGATTATGAAAGATTGTCATAAGGGACATTCTGAATAAGAAAATATACAAAAAGAAGTTATTAAATAATCATTCGCCTCTATAATATGGTCATATTTCTTACTAAGGGTAGTTCTAATAGTCAGAGGGACGATTGAAAAGAAAAATGTTAAAGTGAAACATCGAGTCCACTATCTTGCTTCTTTTACATATAAGAAGAAATTGGGCATTTAGAAAATAGTTTATACCCAAAAGTTGGGGTGGGGGTAAAGATATCCTGGCCAGTTAAGCTTTACCCCTAGGGGTAAAGATATCCCAGCCGGGATATCTTTACCCCCGTCTTTCCACTCATCCCCACCACCCATTTCACAACTGACAGGGATAATGCAAGATTATGAAAGATTGTTATAAGGGACATTTTAAATAAGAAAATATACAAAAAGAAGTTATTAAATAATCATTTGCCTCTATAATATGGTCATATTTCTTACTAAGGGTAGTTCTAATAGTCTGAGTCACGATTGAAATGAAAAATGTTAAAGTGAAACATCGAGTCCACTATCTGGCTTCTCTTACATATAAGAAGAAATTGGGCATTTAGAAAATAGTTTATACCCAAAAGATGGGGTGGGGGTAAAGATATCCTGGCCAGTTCAGCTTTACCCCCGGGGGTAAAGATATCCCAGCCGGGATATCTTTACCCCCGCCTTTGCACTCACCACCACCACTGACAGGGATAATTCAAGATTATGAAAGATTGTCATAAGGGACATTTTGAATAAGAAACTATACAAAAAGAAGTTATTAAATAATCATTTGCCTCTATAATGTGGTCATATTTCTTTCTAAGGGTAGTTCTATTAGTCTGAGTCATGATGGAAACGAAAAATGTTAAAGTGAAACATCGAGTCCTCTATCTTGCTTCTCTTACATGTAAGAAGAAATTGGGCATTTAGAAAATAGTTTATACCCAAAAGTTGGGGTGGGGGTAAAGATATCCTGGCCAGTTTAGCTTTACCCCCGCCTTTCCACTTACCCCCGACACCCATTTCACAACTGACAGGGATAATGCAAGATTATGAAAGATTGTCATAAGGGACATTTTGAATAAGAAAATAAACAAAAAGAAGTTCTTAAATAATCATTCGCCTCTACAATATGGTCATATTTCTTACTAAGGGTAGTTCTAATAGTCCGAGTCACGATTGAAACGAAAAATGTTAAAGTGAAACATCGAGTCCATTATCTTGTTTTTTTTACATATAAGAAGAAATTGGGCATTTAGAAAATAGTTTATACCCAAAAGTTGGGGTGGGGGTAAAGATATCCTGGCCAGTTTAGCTTTACCCCCGGGGGTAAAGAAACTATACAAAAAGAAGTTATTAAATAATCATTTGCCTCTATAATGTGGTCATATTTCTTTCTAAGGGTAGTTCTATTAGTCTGAGTCATGATCGAAATGAAAAATGTTAAAGTGAAACATCGAGTCCACTATCTTGCTTCTCTTACATATAAGAAGAAATTGGGTATTAAGAAAATAGTTTATACCCAAAAGTTGGGGTGGGGGTAAAGATATCCTGGCCAGTTTAGCTTTACCCCCGGGGGTAAAGATAGCCTGGCCAGTTTAGCTTTACCCCCGGGGGTGAAGATATCCAGGGTGGGGGTAAAGATATCCTAGGATATCCTTACCCCCGGGGGTAAAGCTACCCCTGAGTAGCTTTACCCCCGGGGGTAAAGCTACCCAGGGGTCAAGATAAACTGGGACACCGGGACACAACAAATTTTACAAGTTACATGCATGTCCGAGCAAGCGAAGACTCGGACAGCCTACACACCTTAGCAGTCTGATTCAATTCTTCGTTGGTGGCATAAAGAATCTATGGATCTTAAGCTATCTATAAGGATCACAGTTGCAGGGGTTCACAGGCTGATCTGAGTTTTCACTGTGTCAATGTTGATCGTAGGAATCGCTGTGACCCGTCTAAACAACACGCCAGTATTCAAATATATATTGAAAAGTGTACCATCCAATTTTTTTTTTTCAGATAAAAATCCTGTTTTTTGTTGTTGTTTTTTTTTAGCTCGCCTAACGAAAGTAAGGGGGAGCTATTGCCATACCCCCGGGCGTCCGGCGTCAGCGTCAGCGTCGGCGTCGGCGTCCGCATTTGGTTAAAGTTTACCTGCAAGCTCTTATATGTGATGTTTTACAACTTTATTTTGAATATATAATTAATAATTGCTAAAAAACAATATTTAACATTATCATTGTACTTCATTTTACAGGTTTTTTGGCTTAAATTGGACTTTTTGAGAAGTTAATATTTTCCTCTGTATTACCTCCCTTACTTCTCTGTGTTAAAGTTTACCTGCAAGCTGCGAGAGTTCGTATCCCGGGGGAGGAACATTTTTTTTTTTTTTCTTTTCTTTTTTCTTTTTTTTTTCTTTTTAAAAACATAGCGGGGTCTGGGGCTCAAGGTCAAGGTCACTGTGGCTATTTTTAGAAAAACATTGTCATCGCTCCAGCGCCTTCATTTATTGATGGATTTTAATATAACGTCACTGAAATGTTTGGTATAATGATATCTCGAGTTACTTTGACTTTCAGGGTCTGGGGCCTAAGGTCAAGGTCACTACTTTCAGGGTCACAGGGTCAAGGTCACTGTGGCTATTTTTAGAAAAACATTGTCATCGCTCTTGCGCCTTCATTTATTGATGGATTTTAATATACCTTGACACAAATGTTTGGTATGATGATATCTTGAGTGACTTTGACTTTCCGGGTCAGGGGCTGAAGGTCAAGGTCACTGTGGCTATTTTTTAGAAAAACTTGATCATTGCTCCAGTGTCCAGATTTATTGATGGATTTTAAGATAACTTCATACAAATGTTGGGTATGAAGTTCAACTTTCAGGGTCTGGGGCTCAAAGTCAAGGTCACTGTGGCTATTTTTAGAAAAACTTTGTCATCACTCTTAAGTACCTACATTTATTGATGGGTATAATGTAATTTTACACAAATGCTAGGCTAGGCTTTTTTTAAATTTGTCTTGCTCGAGGGGATTTGTATCGTCTGTGATGCCTTGTTATTACTTGGTAGTTTGTAGAATTTTTTTTATCAAATATAGATTTCTTTTTCATTTTTTTTTCCAGTAGAAAGGCTTGAAAACAGGATGATTAGGGGTACATTTTGGTTCTTTTTCATTTGCTGCCGTCTATTGGGCTGTTTTACAGAAGAAATTTTTTTTGATAACTTGCCCTCATCCATCTTAGGCCCCCAAAGGCGAGCTATGTTGTCTTCTGACAACTCTTGTTTTGTATTCTTGCAACATAGATTGTGGGTACTTGTTAGAAACGCCTGGGGGAAGCGGTTCTAACAAGTGCCCACAATCTTTGTGTGTGTGTTTTTTGGGGCAGAAATAAGTAACATAATATACACCCCTGTAAATATCAGCTTTACGGCCCCCGCTCATAGGGGCTTGAAGAAATATATGGGCTGCATAATGCTTCCACGCAGAGCTGAATCCGGCCCGCACACTAGTACTGGTTAACCGCTTAGAGGATCTAAGCCTGTCCAGGAACCGTGGTGCGAGGCGGACCTTCCATGCTAATAAACCCTATTGGTTTCATTGGTGACAGGGCTTGAAATGTTATTTCATCTCAATGTCGGGTAAACGTCCCACTAAATTGGAAGCAACGTCTCCATAGTGACCTTTACAGTGTTGACGGGGGCGTTAATCATCAAATCAAACAGACAAACAAATATCAGCTTTACTACACAAAAGTGGGGCTCAAGGGGTCAAAATTATATAGGCATACTTGCTGATGACCATTAAAACCTCATGATCAATATCGATATTTTTCTTTGACTGTTCTGCACCCCGACCCCACCCCAAACACACTAATTAAACCCATTTTGTACCAAATGGAATCTTCTTTTCTATATATAGCAGGAGTCCATTTCAAAATTTGGGGATGACACTTTTTATTATCTTTACATTTTATTTGGAACGGAAATGGCTAAACTTTTTGCAAGCAATGTTGGTCCTGTACTGTGGCATATGAATTGGACCTGCACTGTTTGTCAGTATCCCGTTGTGGACCGGTACAAAAGGGGTTAAACGGGACAGCAATATTCAATCATTCTGTTGAATATACAAAATATAATGTCAGGACGACAAACAAAAGACCCATGCAGATTTGTTTGTTTGATTTGAGGTTTAACGTCCCCGTCAACACTGTAAAGGTCATTTTGGAGACGTTGCTTCCAATTTTGTGGGACTTTTACCCGCCGTTGAGATGAAATGACATCTCAAGCCCTGTAGCCCAATGAAACTAATAGGGTTTATTAGACCCATGCAGAGTTAGCTCAAAGTCTGAATAATGATTACCTGTCTGCAGAAAAGTACTTTGGATGAAAAGTACACAGGAAATACTGACCAGACTGTGAGGATGCTCATTGCTGTGCTTTATGCTCTTAATTGAGCGATCAAAGTTTAACCATTATCCTGAGGAATAAATTAATTCAGCCACATCATTGACTGACTACCAGCCAATCAAATTACTTGATATAATGTATTTGTTCAATTCACAAACTGCCTGACAGTGTGGATCCTGATCAGATGGCATCCAAGCCATCCGATCTGGAGCTACAATGTTTGCAAAGATAAAGGCTGCCATGTTCAGCAGGATAAGAGTTGGGGCTGATTTGGTGAGAATAAGGGTAGCCCATTTTAACCCAAACATTGGAACAAGTTATACACATTCATTCATGACCCACTGAAATACTCAACTGCTGTTTGATGAACATGCTACCTGTTGTTGGTGATAACACAGAACCTGGTTTCTTCTGTAAAATAACAACGGTTAAATCAATCATTAATCTGATAAGGGCTGCATTTATTAAGTGCCCTTGAAACTCATTATCACTAATCATCACACCATGGGGCCAAACTTGATTTCAGAGGCTAGCCAGATACTTAGTCCCAGGACTGTAATCTGATTGGCCGATAGTCAGAAATGGATAGGGCTAAATTAATTCATTCAGCAAGACAAGGGTTACGAGTTAAGCAATGACCCTAACTTAACCCTGAATAATTCTTGCCTGCATTGTGGTACAGGAAGAATTCCTTTGGGAATCAAAAATTTGACTTAGCCACGGAATATGAGCTATAGGTGTTTGAGTCCTCAGAGTTTCAGTGGAATTGACTACCATAAAAATGCTAAAAATTTGGACGCCTTTAGGAGGGGTTGTTGGGTGAGGCAAAGGTTACGTGTATCTTGCATATGTCCAACTGATGATGGCTTACAGTTGGACAAGGCCTGCTGTCCTTGCAGCAGGTAAGGATAGAAGGGGAATGTTGTTATTTCTTCCCTCTCTTCACTTCATTCATTTACCTCATTCTTTACTGTCCTTCACTTCTGCTGATTCAAGAAGGACAGTTGTCAGTTTCTGGCGAAAGAATGTGCACTGTACTGGTTAACCACTTACGTATAAGCATGCCAAGGAAAAGTGTGGATAGGTAAACTGACCGGCTCAAAATGACCTAAAATAGTGTTGACTGGGCCATTAAACTTCAATACAAACAAATAAAACTGTCATTCACTTTCATCACCTCTACTATCTCTTCTTTCTCTTTTCCTCCATTCTCTGGGAGATGACACAAAATGACTCATAAGTGTTGATGTGTCATTAAACCCAAAACAATCAATCAATTGGACGCCTTTAGGGCTTTCTGTAATTCTCCTAAAATTTTGACATTTGTTTCAGGATCCACCATGGAGTCCAAAAGGTGCAGATGGAATGGCAAACACTGTAGACCCTGATCTGGGTCTGCACTGTTTGATCATGCCTATCTGACCCATTACTTAGGATCATTACGGTAATGGAATTTCAACTGTATCTCTGCCTTTCTTAACCATTAACCTCCTGAACGTTTGAATTTAGCCACACCCATTTCTGACTATCAACCAATCAAATTTAATACTTGATATAATGTACTGGTTCAATTCATAAACTGCCTGACATACAGTATAGATCCTGATCAGATGGCTTCTTCGCAAACCATCTCATCTGGATCTACACTGTTTGCAAAGGTCCAGGTTGTCGTGTTTAGCAGGCAAAGGGGGTCACAAATATCCTATGCTGGGTTGTGTGGCTATGTTGGCTGCACCACTGACTGTTGATCAGGCAGTCATAGGCTGGATGCCCGCTGAGCCCAGCAACATTCTTATGTGTAGATTGATAATGAAATATATTCATTTTGTCAGCCTTGATAGCGGATTGGTTTATGCGTTCGATTTATGATCGAGAGGTTGTGCGTTCGAATCAGGCCACGGGTATCGAGGTGTGTCCTTTGGAGAGACATGTTATGACACTACCCCACTCCACCCAGGTGTAAATGGGTAGCAGTGGTGTAAAAGCCACTGCCTTAGTTTATACTAATTTATTTTAGTTTGATTGTAATGAAAGCTTCAAGTTTATTGAATCACTTTCGAACACTCATTCCGGGTGTTTCCATGCGCGCGAGAGAGGCAGTTGCTTTTACACCACTGCTACCCATTTACACCTGGGTGAAATGGGGCAGTATCATTACTTGTCTTACCCAAGGACACACCTCATACCGGTGGCCGGATTCAAACGCACAACCTCTCGATCGTAATGCGTTAACGCGCGTGAAAACACCCAGAATGAGTGTTCAAGAGCGATTCAATAAGCTTGAAGCTTTCATCGCCATCAAACTAAAATACATTAGTATAAACTAAATACCTTCAAACGTCATTCTACAGAATGATAGGAATTTTCATTCCCAGCAAAATCTACAAGTACATGTAAGCATATAAACCTACAGGATTAGTGTTTAAATTTTGCAAAAATTTAGATTTCCAATAGCCATGATATCTGTATTTTAACCCTTGTTCTGCTGAACCCGGATATGCCTTTTCTTTTCTGAAGAAGCCATCTGATCAGGATCTACATTGTTTGTCATTCAGATTGTGAATTTGTTGCAATAATTTGCTACAGTTAATCTGATTGGTTGATAATCGGTAGTGGGTGTGACATATATGAATATTCAGCAGAACAAGGGTTAAATTTGTTGAAATTTACATGATCAGTGGCTGTATAATAATTCTCATTAAAATGACAAACCATATGCTGTAATGGGTTCTTTTGATCCCTAGAACTACCATTTTCAAATGCTGTTTTTTTTAGCGCACGTGAGCCAAAGGCTCTGGGGGAGCTATTGTGATCGGTCACTGTCCCTAATCATCGTCCGTCCGTTAGTCTGTCTGTCCACAATTTCTTTAAACAACATCTCCTAAACCCCCTGAACAGATCCTGACCAAACTTGGCAGAAATGATCTGTTCCATTTAGACATCTGGTTGCCATGGCAACAAATAGATGAAACTAAGCAAACCTTTAAAAAGTCTTCTTGTCTGAAGCCAGAAGCCCCAGGTCTCTGATACTTGTTATGTAGCTTCACCTTAAGGACCTATACCAAAGTTGCTCAAATTATATCCCTGGGTAAAAGAAATTGGCCGCACCCTAGGGGTTACTTTGGGAAAAACCATTAAAAATCTTCTTGTCTGAAACCAGAAGGTACAGGTCTTTACTATTTGGTATGAAGCTTCATCTAGTGAACCTCTATATAAGGGAAAGACCTTTAAACATCTTGTCAGAAACCAGAAGGCTCAGATATTTGATATTTGGTATGTAGCTTCATCTGGTGGACCTCTACCAAGATTGTTGAAATTATAGTCCCGGGGCCCGAAGTGGCCCATCCCCAGGCCCACTTGTCTTACATAGACGTATAGAAAAATCCTTAAAAAATCTTCTTGTCTGAAACCAGACGGGGTATGTAGCTTCATCTAGTGGTCCTAGTAGCCCTGGGGCCAACAATGGCCCTGTCCTGAGGCCCACTTGTTAGCTCACCTGTCACGTAGTGACAAGGTGAGCTTTTGTGATCACTTTTTGTCTGTCGTCCATCCGTGCGTCCGTCCGTGCGTGCGTCCGTCCGTGCGTGCGTGGGTCCGTGCGTCCGTAAACAATTTCAAATAAGTATATCTCTAATACCACATGGCCAATCTTGAACCAATTTCATGTGAAGCACCATCAGGTAGGGGGAAAGGCTGCATAAGGTTTTTGGGCTGATCAGATTGGAATTCTGGTTGCCATGGCAACATATAGCTCCCATAGACTTATAATGGGAAAAATTTAAAAAATCTTCCCTTAGCTCCCATAGACTCATAATGGGAAAAAAAAATTCAAAAATCTTCTACTCTGAAACCACAGGGCCCAGAGCTTAGATATTTAGCATGTAGGAACGGCACGTGATCACCTACATAATTCCTGCCAATCATGCCCCTGGGTTTCAAATGGGCCACGCCCCGAGGCCCCTTAGCTCCCATAGACTCCTATTGAAAAAAAGCTTCAAAAATCTTTTTCTCTGAAACCACAGGGCCCAGAGCTTAGATATGTAGCAGGTAGCAACTGCAAGTGGTCACCTACACAAATCCTGCCAATCATGCCCCTGGGGTCCAAATGGGCCACGCCCCGGGGCCCCTTAGCTCCCATAGACTCCTAATGGAAAAAAGCTTCAAAAATCTTCTCCTCTGAAACCATAGGGCCCAGAGCTTAGATATTTAGCAGGTAGCAACGGCAAGTTTACACCTACATAAATCCTGTCAATCATGCCCCTGGGGTCCAAATGGGCCACGCTCCGGGGCCCCTTAGCTCCCATAGACCCCTAATGGAAAAGAAGCTTCAAAAATCTTCTTCTCTGAAACCACAGGGCCCAGAGCTTAGATATTTAGCATGTAGCAAAGGCAAGTGGTCACCTACATATTTCCTGATAATCATACCCCTGGGGTCCAAATGGGCCACGCCCCGGGGCCCCTTAGCTCCTATAGACGCCTAATGGAAAAAAGCTTCAAAAATCTTTTTCTCTGAAACCACAGGTCCCAGAGCTCTGATATATAGCATGTAGCAACGACAAGTGGTCATCTACATAAATCCTGCCAATCACGCCCCTGGGGTTCAAATGGGCCTCGCCCTTGGGCCCCTTAGCTCCCATAGACTCCTTATGGAAAAAAAAAGCTTCAAAAATCTTCTCTGAAACCACAGGGCCCAGAGCTTAGATATTTAGCATATAGAAACAGCAAGTGGTCACCTACATAAATCCTGCCAATCATGTCCCTGGGGTTCAAATGGGCCACGCCCCGGGGCCCCTTAGCTCCCATTGACTCTTAATGGAAAAAAGCTTCAAAAATCTTCTTCTCTGAAACCACAGGGCCAAGAGCTTAGATATTTAGCATGTAGCAACGGCAAGTGGTCACCTACATAAATCCTGCCAATCATGCCCCTGGGGTCCAAATGGGCCACGCCCCGGGGCCCCTTAGCTACCATGGATGGACTTAAAATGGAAAAAAAACTTAAAATGGAAAAAAAAAACTTAAAAAATATTCTTCTGTGAAACCATAAGGCCCAGAGCTTAGGTATTTAGCATGTAGCAACATGGAGTTGTTGCCTACATGAATCCTGCCTGAGTCTTGCCCCTGGGGTTCAAATTGGCCAAATCCTATGGCTTCTTAACTCCAACAAACTTATAATGGAAAAAAAGCTTTAAAAATCTTCTTCTGAAACCATGAAGTACGGACCTTAGATATTTAGTATATAGCAACATAAAATGGTCGGCTACATAAATCCTATCAACCATGCCCTTTGGGTCAAAATTGACCTATGGACTTATACCGGAAAAAAATCAAAAATCTTCTCCAAAGCCATAAGGCCCAGAGCCAAGATATTTAGTATGTAGCAATGTCAAGTGGTCTCCTACACTTATGATTTTCTGGTACACAGGCGAGCGATATAGGGCCATTGGGCCCTCTTGTTTTTAGCTCACCTGAGCCGAAGGCTCTGGAGGATCTATTGTGATCACCAGCCGTCCGTCGTCATTGTCATCGTCATCGTCCATCCTGTATCAACAATTTCTTCAAACAACATCTCCTAAATCACTGATTGGATTTTGACCAAACTTCATAGGAATGATCCTTTGTCGATCCTCTTTCAAAATTGTTCACTTGGTTCTGGTCCATTGCACATCTAGGTCAGAGGATCTTAAAATATATTTTTAACTGAAAAGTTAAAAAATCTTCTTCTCTGAAATCGCAAGGCCCAGTTGTTTGATATTTAGTTTGTAGCTTCATCTATTAGACCTCTACCAAGAATGAACAAATTATAGCCCCAGGGCACACTTGTTTTACATAGACTTTTCAGGGAAAAACCTTTAAAAATCATCTTGTCTGAAATCAGAAGGCCCAGGTCTATGATATTTGGTATGTAGGTTCACCTAGTGGACCTCTTCCAAGATTGTTCAAAGTATAGCCCCGGGGTGCAGTGCCTGTTTAACATAAGACTTATAAGAGAAAACTTTGACATTTGGTATGTAGATGTAGCTTCATCTAGTTGACCTTTACTAAGAGTGTTCAAATTATAGCGTGGGGGGTCAAAAATGGCCTTTCCTCGGGGCTCACTTGTTTTACTTATATCTGAAATCAGAAGGCCCAGGTCTTTGATATTTGCTGTGTACAGTCAAACTTCGATAACTGGAACACCTTCGGGACCAAACTTCGATAACTGGAACACCTTCGGGACCATACTTCGATAACTGGAACACCTTCGGGACCATACTTCGATAACTGGAACACCTTCGGGACCAAACTTCGATAACTGGAACACCTTCGGGACCAAACTTCGATAACTGGAACACCTTCGGGACCAAACTTCGATAACTGGAACACCTTCGGGACCATGAAATTTTGTTCGACATAGGGATTGTTCCAGTTTTTTAGGGTTACTGATTCTGCTAGCTAAGACAAAATGGGGATGACATAAGGATATATTTTTTACTTTTTATGCCCCCGGAATCAAAGATTCGGGGGCATATAGTTTTTGGTCTGTCTGTCCATCCGTTTGTCTGTCCGCAAAAACCTTAACATTGGGCATAACATTTGAATGGTAAGTGATAGGGCTTTGATATTTCACATGTGCATTTCTTGTCAAAAGACCTTTCCAGTGGTACCATAATTTTTTGTCTCGTGACCTTGACCTTGATTAGTGATAGGGCTTTAATATTTCACATGCGCTGTCTGGGGGCATCAGTGTTTCACAAACACATCTTTTTATTAAATAAATCTATGCTGTGAGTACGCATTAGAATCGCCTCAATCAGGCGAATATAATAAGTACACACAACATACTTTTTAAAGTTAAGATGAAACAAACCTCCATAAATTGACCTTAGCACATGGATTTCTGGAGCTATACATTACGATTACACGCCCGTGTCACATACTGCATTTTTTTCACATCCCCAAAATGGATACTTTTTTGATGAAAATCTGTGATATTTTACTTATTTTTATTTCAAACATAGGTTTTGGGTGCTCGTTAGAACCGCCTCAATGAGGCGGTTCTACTGAGTGCCCATAACCAATGTCTTGGAGCAGAAATAAGGAAATTAATGTATACCCCTGTAAACCCCAGTTTTCTCTATATAAATTAGGGTTTAGGGGGGTACCCATTTCAAGGACCTGTTCTGGTGAGGGGAACAGTTCTCTAGAGACCCAAGAGTGAGTTCGAACTAGCCATGGTAAACAAATTATCCGTATTCCAGTTATCCACGTTTCACTGTATCTTCATCTAGTAGACCTCTACCAAGATTGCTCAAATTATAGCACGGCCGAAAATGGCCCCGTCCCAGGGCCTACTTGTTTTACATAGACTTATAAGGGAAAAACTTTAAAAATCGTCTTGTCTTATACAGAAGGCCAAGGTCTTTGATATTTGCTATGTAGCCTCATCTAGTGGCCCTCTACCAAGATTATTCAAATTATAGCCCTGGGCCAAAAATGGCCCCACCCCGGGACTCACTTGTCTTACTGGAAAAATCTTCTAAATATCTTCTTGACTGATATCAGAAAGCCCAGGTATTTGATATTTGTTATGGCGCTTCATCTAAGAGACCTCTACCAATATGGATCAAATTATAGCCTGGGGCAAAAATGACTCCGCTCCTGTGCCCACTTGTTTTACATAGATTCAATAGGGAAAACATTTAAAAATCTACATGTACTTGTCTGAAACCAGAAGGCCCAGTTCTTTGATACTTGGTATGTAGCTTCATCTAGTGAACCTCTTCCAAGATTATTCAAATTATAGCCCTGGGGTCAAAATGGCCCGTCCCAGGGCCTAATTGTTTTACATAGTCTTATAAGTGAAACACCTTTAAAATATTGTTGTCTGAAAGGTCTTTGATATTTAGTATGAAGCTTCATCTAGTATCAAGATTCTTCAAATTATAGCATTGGGGCCAAAAATGGCCCCGCCCCGGGGCCCACTTGTTTTACATAGTCCTATATGGGAGAAACCTTTAAAAATCATCTTGTCTGAAACCAGAATGCAGGCCTAGGTCTTTGATATTTCGTATGTATCATCATCTAGTGGACCTCTACCAAGATTGTTGAAATTATAGCCCTGAGGCCAAAAATGGCCCCGCTGTTACATAAAGGGTTACCGCGTCCCACAAACCCACATGCTGACAAGACGACCAAGGTTTATCTCCAACAGGTGCACGGCCAACCGTAGGACAAATCGCAAAGAAGATATAATGCGAGACATTAATTATTAACAATAACTATATACAACAATACAAAACAAATAACACTACAATAACAGAACATTTGTTTCGATATCATTTCACGGCGCTATTGCGAAGGCAAAACTAATTTTTACGCTTGGAACCGCGACGTGAAAATCACATAAAACAACACAAAAAGGGCCAGCTTCAGCACTTCCACTTCAGGTGGACTAATAAAATAATTCACGTGAATAACTAACGAGTCTCTCAGACTGGGTACAGTCAAACTTCAATGACTCGAACACCTTTGGAACCACGAAAATCTGTTCGAGACAGGGGTAGTTCGAGCCACTGCGGGCTACTGCCAGGAGGCATAACGACATACTTTAGGACATCTTTTCGGTGTTCTATAATGAAAAATGTATGCTGTGTGTACTCATTAGAATCGCCTCATCGAGGCGATTCTAATGAGTACACACAGTATACATTTGCAAGATAAGACGAAAATATCCTAAATTTTACCCTCCCTGTTTCTTATGTAGAGAAATTCCACAGGGACTCAAGAACGGGTTCGACTCAGGCATGGTAAACGAGCCATCGGTGTTCGAGCCATCGAAGTTCTACTGTATATGGACTTCACGTCGTAGGTCATCTTGAGATCTCGGTTATAAGACTCACTCACAAGTCTGGAGAAGCCCGTAATCGAACCTTTGACTCCTGGTTTGCGAGACACAAAATTAACTGCTTCTCATATTCGATAGAATGATCCAGACGACAGTGACCTTAATGTGGCTTTGCCCGCCTCTACGGGGCACTAGGGCCCAGCGGTTTGTCTTCGATGGATGTGTCTGCTCATATAGAGCAGTGAGCTGCAGGTCACATCTAAAGTGCCTGCAATCAATTACAAACATTTACAATACGGTCCACTACATCATAATCCCTGCCCCGCAGAACTCTGAACATGTTCATGCATATACCTTTATCGCGCATGCGCTGACCAGACTAAACAGGCTGATCAGTGCATGTGACAATAATCGCGCAGCAATACTCAGCTAACTTGAACTGAGTCAAAAATAGCACCCAGTGCTTGAAACAAGAATACTCCAAATTTACGCTCCCTTACTGAGCACTACTGAAATTAATGCTCACTATAACTGAGCACAACACCCATCAAATCTTTCCTCACCGCATTAACACAAGCAAGAGGCAATTGATCAGACTGCGCCGTTGCGCTATTTGGTCATTCACCAATTACAGAACAAAGACGAACACATACGAACATGCTTGTAATATCATTTCATCATCAAAAATAACTCGTCAGACCCTTGTTCAGACTCATGAACATGCCTGTAATATCATTTCATCATCAAAATTAACTCATCAGGCCCTTGTCTAAGAGTTCTCCCTGATGATGAAAAAAAAATTGTCCTTGCCCATCGGGGCTTGAAGAAATAGATCGGGCTGCAATATGCTTCCACGCAGAGCTGAAACCGACCGCGCACATGAGTACTAGAGGCTCTAAGCATTCCCAGTCAAAATGGAGCGAGTCGGACCGTCCATGCATATAAACCCTTTTGGTTTCATTGGGTGACAGGGCTTGAGATGTCATTTCATCTCAATGTCGGGTAAAAGTCCCTCAAAATTGGAAGCATTGTCTCGTAAATCACCTAAATAGTGTTGACGGGGACGTTAAACCCAAAATCAATCAATCAATAAATGGCTCAACAACCAGGAGTCAAAAGCTATGGATCGAATACGCGACCCGTCGTTACTAAGCACGTAACACGATGAATATCAAACAGGTTTCAGAAAATTGGGGTATACTACAGAGAAAAACCCACAAATAAACCCTAAATCATACAAGCATATTCATACATATAAAATAAAATGTAAAACAGATTTCACATACCGTCATAGCTTCTGCTTATTCGGCTGGTTCCTAGTCTGAAGGTTATGAGTGTTGGAAAAAACAGGTAACCAGACCCCCCTGACCTTGAAAGGTCAGGGGGATCTGGTTACCTGTTTTTTCAATATTGACAATGTGCAAGCTGGGAGCCAGCAAATATGGTGAATGGACTCGACACGTTCTTGTGGTGATTTAGCATTAACATGACCTGCCAACTAATATACTTTTTATGGTATTTATATCTATCGGCCATGCAAGAAAATCATGGGTGATTACTCGATAATGTTGAGCTACAATTATTATAGCCATGCAGCAATTTTAAGCAGAATATGGATCTCTACTAAAATGGAAGGACACTGCTAAAAATTCCATAGGAACCCATGATATAGCATGTCAGTACAATATCACCACAACTAACGCTTTTGGCTGGATAATTTATATGACACTATTTGGCGACTGGCGATTTTTTTTTTTTTTTTTTTCGAAATACACATGTACATGAAAAGTAGGCATATAGCCGCCTACTATAGTGCTAATAACACCGGGCATGAATATTGAACTTTGCGTCCCACATTTGACCTGAGGGAGGATCGAACCACAGCGGTGACACCGCGTCCAATCGTAATGCCGAATAAGTGGTTGCAACGCCGAATTGTGGGATTGTTTGATCGATTCGCCGTCATTTCTTGCTGGGTAGAAACAAAAATTTATTTAAAATCAACTAAGGAATCATAGACGAACACAGTTCCACTGGATCACTATCTAATCTCTACAATCGTGTTGTGTTTAGCATATTTGATGCATTATAAACACTGAAAAAATATAGGTCAACTACGTTGCAGTCGTTCCCTACCATATATCAAAAGCAATTATTATGTTAAGAGCACTAAATGATTCGTTTTATTTAAACAAAGTACATGGAAAGCGAACCTCTGGTTCTAGAACATGACTAGTTGTAATTTAAGCCACGAGGTACCTTCAAACGATCACTTTACCGGATAAGCGCCGGATCGCCATTTTTGACATATATAAGCTATACAGACATAACTAATGAGTGAGTGAGTGAGTGTTTCAGTTTTACGTCCCACCAACAGCTAAGGTCATACGGAGACGGGACCTCGGTTTAAAGACTCATCCGAAAGTCTGGAGAAGCCCGGAATCGAACCTGCGACCCCTAATCATCAGGAAAACACGCCAATATAATTTTGACCCCCTTCAACCCCACTTTTATATAGTAAAACTGGGGTTTGCATGGGGTAAACCTTATGTTTCTTATTTCTGCTCTAAAATATAGATTGTGGGTACTCGTTAGAACCGCCTCGATGAGGCGGTTCTAACGAGTACCCACAATCTATATTTTGAGCCGAAATAAGAGGCGGTTCTAACGAGTACCCACAATCTATATTTTGAGCCGAAATAAGAAAAATATCCTAATTTTTCATCTGAAAATTTTCATTTTTTGGGCGGTATAATTTGCAATGTGTTTGAATAGGCGTGTTTTCGTAATGTATTCCTGGGCGGGGGGTGGGGGGGGGGGGGGGGGGTTATCAGGATACTTGAGCTCAAGTAATCACTTCACTTATCACCACTTTACATCAATACCAGAAGCCTCCATGGTGTAGTGGTTATGATACTCGCCTTGTTAACCAGGGATCGCAGGATAGACCCCGGGCTTCTCCAGACTTTCGGGTGAGTCGTTAAACCGAGGTCCCGTCTCTGTATGACCTTAGCTGTTGGTGTGACGTAAAACTCAGACTCACTCACTCACTCACTCTCTTTACGTCAGTATTCTAAACAACGAAAGATTATTCTATCACTTAACCAATTGAATGCGTATATAAAGAATAACTAGTTAACTCCTAGAAAGAAAATATGTTATTTTATCAAATTCTGCGAATAACGTAGATTGTTGGAACTCGTTAGGAACCAGGAGATTCTAATGAATTCCCACAATATAAGTTTTTAGCCGCAATAAGAAAAATAATGTATATGCCTGTAAAATCCCAGTTTTGCTGTATTAAAGTATGGGGGTCTTAGGGGGTTGAAACGGGCGTACAGATTATGATATATTCTCTCTCGTGTGAGAGACACAAATTTTCACGAGAAGAGGCGAGTTGCTGCGTCTTCTCGATTTTTCTCCAGCGCCCACAATTGCTTGCGAGCGCACCCAACGAACATAAAAATCGCCGATTAAACAGGACATTGTCAATAAGATTTCGCTGAAACAATTATGATTATTGTGGCAAAGTTTGACAATTATTTGGCGCATATTATTGTTTTGCAGATGAAAATGACACCTTTCACCATATTATATTGCACGGTTACGTTTGAAAATATTAAGATTTTAATTGCAATCATTTGTTGTTTAACATGATCCTTCTTAAAAGTGATCTTTCAGCAACACGCAAAAAAAGAAATATTTTTTACTTCCCTTGATTATTTCCTCTTTTCATTTTACAAGTACTACTTTTTGCAATTGTTTGACATTTCTGGGAATTTTTACGTGACATTGAGATGAAATGACTTCTCTATCTATTTATCCTGATACATAGGCTGGGACCCAGTATCTAGTGTTCGACCCAAAAAATACCAAGACTGACAGAATACCCCCAAAATATATCCAGTATATCATCAGACCCAAATAATATCTGCAAATTTTAGCATAGGCCTACCCCCCAAAATATTCCCAAATTCTTCTGTAGGCCTACAGAAAACAAAATGTGTTTTAACTAATTCTGCCTATAATGATTGTATTTGGCAACAAGCCGGAGCTTTAAACAATTTCTAACAGTAGATCTATAACTCTGTAAATGGCCAGACCCCACAAAAATACCAACCTTTGCCTAACCACCCCCCCCCCCCCCACCAAAAAACAAAACAAAAAAAAACTAAAATTTAAAATTTTGAACCCAAACAAATAGTCACAGTCAATGTAGCAGGGAAAGGTCTGGGTACCCCCACCCCCTGGGCCACTCACCCCTCCCCCAAAAAGTGGGCATATAAAGTGGAATCAAGAGTGAACTCATCTTCTCCATACCAAACAGAAAAGTGAGCAAAAGATCCAAGATGTTACTTGTACTTCACCACCTGAACGCGGTATCTCTCACAGCAACGCATTTGTATACATATGCAACTGCAACATCTTTTTCTTGTCGTAGATTGCAGGTGCCGCACCCGCATTCTTTCGTTCGATCCACACACCCCACCCGCGACCATACACACACACAAAAGCCTATCGGATGTGTCTTTAAACAGAGATCACGGAGTACCACAGACCTCAAATCAAAACACCACTGTTTTTAACCTCACTTTTCTTGTTTCTACTGTATAGGCCTAATACACTAACACTATGCACTTTTTATATAAAATTCTGTTCTCTCTGTCTGCTTTAAATAATTTTAACTTCTTGCCGGTTTTATTGCATGTTGCATGTTGCATGTTTCCGGCACGCAATACTCATTTGAGGGTGTATGCCGTATTTTTTTGTATTATTTTTTTGGGGGGTTTTACGGCCCTTTCAAGATTATTTCACTCATATCGAGCCGATCGTTAATCAGAGGTGGGCGAAAACCGGACTACCCGGAGAAAAACCTTCCGTTGTAGAACTCGGCGTCTCACCTGTGACCCGAGCGAGGCTCGAACCACAGCGGTGAGAGACCTAATGATCAGGAGTCAGCGCTCTTAACCACTAGGTCACGGAGGACCGTGGTGAATGCCGTATAAAGAGATAGATAGTATATGACGTTAGTTGTTGTTAGGACGTAAAACTTCAACCAAACGAGTATTCTTGCACAAAATCCTATGAACATAGCTGTTTAATTGAAGCCGTCCTGGAATGGGCCAGAAACCGAGTCCATGTTCAAATAATGAAACCCACTTGCTGTTTGAACATGGGTTTTGAACGTTTGACAGCGCAAGTTTATGACGTAACTTTGTCGCCCTGAACATAGCATTTTAATATTTTAGGATGACGCCAGAACGTTAGTGTGAAAACGACGTCATTGTTAGCAACGTTCTTACCCGGAAGGCACATGCTGACAAGACGACCAAGGTTTATCTCCAACAGGTGCACGGCCAACCGTAGGACAAATCGCAAAGAAGATATAATGCGAGACATTAATTATTAACAATAACTATATACAACAATACAAAACAAATAACACTACAATAACAGAACATTTGTTTCGATATCATTTCACGGCGCTATTGCGAAGGCAAAACTAATTTTTACGCTTGGAACCGCGACGTGAAAATCACATAAAACAACACAAAAAGGGCCAGCTTCAGCACTTCCACTTCAGGTGGACTAATAAAATAATTCACGTGAATAACTAACGAGTCTCTCAGACTGGGTACAGTCAAACTTCAATGACTCGAACACCTTTGGAACCACGAAAATCTGTTCGAGACAGGGGTAGTTCGAGCCACTGCGGGCTACTGCCAGGAGGCATAACGACATACTTTAGGACATCTTTTCGGTGTTCTATAATGAAAAATGTATGCTGTGTGTACTCATTAGAATCGCCTCATCGAGGCGATTCTAATGAGTACACACAGTATACATTTGCAAGATAAGACGAAAATATCCTAAATTTTACCCTCCCTGTTTCTTATGTAGAGAAATTCCACAGGGACTCAAGAACGGGTTCGACTCAGGCATGGTAAACGAGCCATCGGTGTTCGAGCCATCGAAGTTCTACTGTATATGGACTTCACGTCGTAGGTCATCTTGAGATCTCGGTTATAAGACTCACTCACAAGTCTGGAGAAGCCCGTAATCGAACCTTTGACTCCTGGTTTGCGAGACACAAAATTAACTGCTTCTCATATTCGATAGAATGATCCAGACGACAGTGACCTTAATGTGGCTTTGCCCGCCTCTACGGGGCACTAGGGCCCAGCGGTTTGTCTTCGATGGATGTGTCTGCTCATATAGAGCAGTGAGCTGCAGGTCACATCTAAAGTGCCTGCAATCAATTACAAACATTTACAATACGGTCCACTACATCATAATCCCTGCCCCGCAGAACTCTGAACATGTTCATGCATATACCTTTATCGCGCATGCGCTGACCAGACTAAACAGGCTGATCAGTGCATGTGACAATAATCGCGCAGCAATACTCAGCTAACTTGAACTGAGTCAAAAATAGCACCCAGTGCTTGAAACAAGAATACTCCAAATTTACGCTCCCTTACTGAGCACTACTGAAATTAATGCTCACTATAACTGAGCACAACACCCATCAAATCTTTCCTCACCGCATTAACACAAGCAAGAGGCAATTGATCAGACTGCGCCGTTGCGCTATTTGGTCATTCACCAATTACAGAACAAAGACGAACACATACGAACATGCTTGTAATATCATTTCATCATCAAAAATAACTCGTCAGACCCTTGTTCAGACTCATGAACATGCCTGTAATATCATTTCATCATCAAAATTAACTCATCAGGCCCTTGTCTAAGAGTTCTCCCTGATGATGAAAAAAAAAATTGTCCTTGCCCATCGGGGCTTGAAGAAATAGATCGGGCTGCAATATGCTTCCACGCAGAGCTGAAACCGACCGCGCACATGAGTACTAGAGGCTCTAAGCATTCCCAGTCAAAATGGAGCGAGTCGGACCGTCCATGCATATAAACCCTTTTGGTTTCATTGGGTGACAGGGCTTGAGATGTCATTTCATCTCAATGTCGGGTAAAAGTCCCTCAAAATTGGAAGCATTGTCTCGTAAATCACCTAAATAGTGTTGACGGGGACGTTAAACCCAAAATCAATCAATCAATAAATGGCTCAACAACCAGGAGTCAAAAGCTATGGATCGAATACGCGACCCGTCGTTACTAAGCACGTAACACGATGAATATCAAACAGGTTTCAGAAAATTGGGGTATACTACAGAGAAAAACCCACAAATAAACCCTAAATCATACAAGCATATTCATACATATAAAATAAAATGTAAAACAGATTTCACATACCGTCATAGCTTCTGCTTATTCGGCTGGTTCCTAGTCTGAAGGTTATGAGTGTTGGAAAAAACAGGTAACCAGACCCCCCTGACCTTGAAAGGTCAGGGGGATCTGGTTACCTGTTTTTTCAATATTGACAATGTGCAAGCTGGGAGCCAGCAAATATGGTGAATGGACTCGACACGTTCTTGTGGTGATTTAGCATTAACATGACCTGCCAACTAATATACTTTTTATGGTATTTATATCTATCGGCCATGCAAGAAAATCATGGGTGATTACTCGATAATGTTGAGCTACAATTATTATAGCCATGCAGCAATTTTAAGCAGAATATGGATCTCTACTAAAATGGAAGGACACTGCTAAAAATTCCATAGGAACCCATGATATAGCATGTCAGTACAATATCACCACAACTAACGCTTTTGGCTGGATAATTTATATGACACTATTTGGCGACTGGCGATTTTTTTTTTTTTTTTTCGAAATACACATGTACATGAAAAGTAGGCATATAGCCGCCTACTATAGTGCTAATAACACCGGGCATGAATATTGAACTTTGCGTCCCACATTTGACCTGAGGGAGGATCGAACCACAGCGGTGACACCGCGTCCAATCGTAATGCCGAATAAGTGGTTGCAACGCCGAATTGTGGGATTGTTTGATCGATTCCCGTCATTTCTTGCTGGGTAGAAACAAAAATTTATTTAGAATCAACTTAGGAATCATAGACGAACACAGTTCCACTGGATCACAATCTAATCTCTACAATCGTGTTGTGTTTAGCATATTTGATGTATAATAAACACTGAAAAAATATAGGTCAACTACGTTGCAGT